>NW_023590681.1:966071-1025373 GCF_014843425.1 Jatropha curcas
AAAAAGAGAGAGATGCGCAAAACTATTCTGACATTTATCATTCCAGCTCGAATCTGACATCTTTTTTTAAGAAAGCCTAGTCAAAGGAGCGCAATGAAGGAAAATCCCTTGACAAATCTTCTATAAATACCAAGCCATCCTAAGAAAACTCCCCGAAATCTTCTGTCACATTCTTAAGGTGGGCTTTCCATTCATAGCACTGCCTTCTATCTTCTCTCGATCAACATCTAAATATCCCTCAACAGAAATAAATGTGACCCAGAATAGCAATTCAGACAACCAGATCACACTTTACTCAGCCTTAGCATACCAACTGCTCTCCTCAATATCTGAAAGTATCATTCTCAATAATGGGTTGATCATGATCCTTCTAGTCCGAGAATATACAAAGAATTATGTCTCATTCGATGAACAACACAAAACTGAATCTAAATAAGGATGATAAGATCCGGTTCATCCAAATTCCAATGAACACTGCAGGAGCGTTTAGTCAAACCAACGGCATTTACCAAGAACTCATAGTGGACCGTAGCGTGTCCTGAAAGCAGTCCTTAGGTACATCTGATGCCTTCACCCTTAGCTGATGATAACCTGATCTTCAGATCTATCTTCGAGAATACACTAGCTCCTCTATGATCAAACAAATCATCTAATCCGAGGCAATGGATACCGATTCCTTCACAGTAACTTTGTTAAGTTGTCTGTAATTCAATACAACAATCTAAGGGAATCCAATCCTTCTGCTTTACAAACAATACTGGAGCACGCCCACGGAGATAACACTAAGGGAACGCATATTCCTTGAATCTGTATCTTCAAACTCTTTCAACTCAGCAGGCGCCATCCGATATGGAGCATGGATATCGGTGCAGTCCAGGCAAATAAACCTCAATACCAAAAATTCAACCTCTCTCTCAGGAGGTAAACCAGGCAACTCCTCTGGAAACACATCCGGAAATCACATACTGTGGGTATATCATGGACACTAGGAGATTCTGACTCTGGAGCAAGACACACAGGCTAAGTAGGCCTCACAACCATGCTGGATCATATCTTCTACGCAGTAGAAGCAGAATAACATTAGAGAGGTAATCCGACCTCTCACCCACAACTACAATCTCCTGCACCAGATGAAGTCTGGAGTGTAATCCTCCTTAAGGTCTACAATCAATCAATACACTCCATGTCTAGATAACCAATCATACCCAAGATCACATCAAACTCCCGGAAAGGCTAAACTCTATTAGATCTCCCAGAAACACATGGCCATAGATTACCAATGGACAAATCTCTATACAACCCGATTAAACTACGACACTATGACCTAGGGATTAGTAACCTCAATACTATGCTCTAACATATCAGCATGCAATATTCCAATCGTACCCACATGTATGCCTAATATGAAATGAGTCAGAGTCAGGAATCAATCAAAGCATATACAGAAATATCAAGAGAGAGAATGTACAATGATAGAACGTCTGGGGGCATCCTGCTCCTCGCCTAGTCCGGATAGCATTACGCTCTAAGCAGGTGCTCTTGGAACTCAAGTTTTTCCACTGTCTCTGAACTGGCCTCTGACTCCAGTGCCTCTTGTATCACCATGGCTCTGCCTCTGCCTCTCAAAACATAATGGAGCCGACTTCCCCTACCTGAGGAGCTTGCACTTAGCCCAAAGTCATAGGGCAGTCCTCCGAAGCAAATGCTCTGTAGACCCCACATCCGAAAGCATGCCCCAGAAAATCTCCTATAAACCCCGGGATGCTTTCTTTCCACACTGAGGACATGGCGGAATATCAATCCAATGTAGCACTCCACACTAGAAACAGATGTGGTCTGTGGAAGCTACTCTGCCATGAGTACCTGTCCATGTCCTCTGAATCGTCCTAGAGTCTAGACCAGGTCTGTGATGAACCTCTGTGCCTCTTACTACTAGACTGAGCCCCAGAAGTCTGTCCAGATACCATACCCTGAAACCTCTTTTGTTGACCCTGCTGACTCCGTTGTCTCCTAGCCTGCTGCTCATTCCTCACTTCCTCAAGCTCTAAAGCTGCCTTCACTAGGGAAGACAATGATGTATGAGGATGAACAACTAGATGCATGCGATATTCATCATGCAAGCCTTTCCTGAAGCGCTTAAATCTATCAGACTCAGTAGGAATCATCTCAGTAGCATACCTGCTCAACCGGATGAACTCTCCCTCATATTCAGCCACAGACATTCTGCCCTGTTTTAATGCTAAAAACTCTGCTTTACGTTGGTCAATGTAAAGCTCCCCAATATATTTTTGTCTGAACTTATGTCTGAACTCAGAAGAAAGAAGTCCCAAGTCCAGTCCCAAGTCCTCTGCTCAGCACTAACTGTCCGTGATACAGTATCCCACCACTGGTAAGCTTCCTCTCTCAATAAGGAAGTGGTACAAACCAAACTGTTTACAGGCGAGCACTGCATCTGCTCCAATATCCTCTCCACAGACTGGAGCCAATACTCTGCTGCAGAAGCCACATCATCCTTTCTACCCATAACTCAACAGCTCCATATTTCCTCAGTTTCTCAATAGGGGGACAAACTGGAACAGGGGCTGGAGCAATTGAAGCCTGGGGAACAGCTCCTGCTGCCTGCCTTAAAGCAGCAACTAACTGCTGAACAAATGTATCCTGATTAGGCCCAGCAGGACCTGCATCAGCTTGCCCCACCCTCGAGGCGTGCTCCGCATCAGAACCCACAGCACCACTAGCGGCATCACCACCAGGAATACCACCACTAGGAGGGACATAACCATAACTATCCACCTTCTCCTCCAATACTGATAGATGTTGAGAACATCACTCAACTCCTACATAAGACAAAAGGTTCGCAATCAAGAGAGGAAGTTCCAAACAAATCAATATGGCATGATTTAACTAAATTTACTGAATACCTCACTTCAAAATAGATAAATGCTAAATAATATGCAGTATAGGTCCGAGAATCGCCTAAAACCTATGCTCTGATACCCACTTAAATGTAACAATCCCCGCTCCGAATCCCAAAAGACCACGGTGGTGCCACATTCGGTGCCGGAGGCACCGTCCTAACCTACATATAAATCAAATAATCATATTATGAATTAAAAGTGACTTAGTATTCACAGTTTACAGTAATAGTAATTCTGTTTTTGAAAATGAATTTGGGAGAAAATCCTACAGAAAAACTTCAAGAGTTTCCCTCCTAAAAAATAGAAACGTTGCCAAACATATGAATACAAAGCACTCCAAATTCAAAACTCCCAAACCCCAATCAAACTCCAATAAACAACACAATAAGCACTTCTATAATTTCATAACTCCATAGTTCCTCAATAACATTATAATATTCATCACTTAAATACATTCATTTAAATATATCAACTTCTAATGTTCTGACCATTAAATAAGTCCAAGTTTATCTCCCAATATATATACACCAAAATAATTTACAATAACATGTTTAAGGTATAAATTAAATAATACAGTCTCCAAAAATGTAATCGTTATACATGCCAAAATTTTTAGTTACATAAAATACTAATCAACTACCAAAAGATTTCTTCAGCTCTGATGCTACTCTTCAGGTGTTTAAGCAGCAAGCACAATCTCCAACCTGCGCGTGATAAAATCAACGCGCTGAGTATAAAATATAAAACTCAGTGGTGCTCATAAAACATAACAAACTAATGTTGTGATGACAACATACTTAAAACCAAACTTCATAAAATCATTTATATACATAGAATCATTAAATTATAACATGTATTAACATATATACACCAACACATCATGCTTTAGAAACTCATTTGATATCATAAATAAGTTATTGTAAACTAAGATTTATTAGAATAATGTGATCTCATTTATTTCATTTCCTTAACAATATTTTACAAGGGCTCACATACACTTAAGAGAAAAAGAAGCAGATAGGTCTTCATAGCTTATTCATAATAGCCTTAAGTTGCCAACTTATCATAACATATAGAGCGCGTCCGCCCTAACATAAGACACCCACGTGCCTAGTATATGATCATAGCTTCTTATCATAATGGCATAATGGCATCAAAATGCCCGAGCATGCTCTCATCCAATAACATAAATAAAATCAAATCATTGCATCAAATCACACCAAGTATATTAGAGCCAAAAACATTTCCTCATAAAATTCCATTTTCTTTAGTCTTCTTCATAATAAAACTTAATTTAAACTTAAGTAATTCATAAAAATTCTGCATATTAAACAAAATGACTTTAACATAAGAAAATTTCCAGCCAATAAAAATAACATGGACCGCTTTTGCTGTGTTTTTTAAAACATTAACCGGGTACGGAGGTATGGGTCTCCAAATTAAATGAAATTAGAGTCGTTAGAAAGCTAAGACAAATCCACAAATGTTATGAGGGATCACAGCCCAGATCAATATGGAAGATAACAAAAGACAAAGCTAGGAACACAAGACTGACAGACCAGACCTGATTCAGCAAAACCAAGTCCAATTTTTTCCTTGAATTCCTACTAAAAACCCCACACTCAATTAAACGCAATCCAGAACGAGAGAATTCTCAAGACACAGGGCAAACAAACTTTTATGAAAGAACTCAGAACCTAATCTTGTCATTATATTGGTCAAAATGGGCACTTAATTGTCAGTGATGCATGTGGCCCCGACACAAACAGAGTCAGTTTGGGGTGTTTTAGGCCATAATGTTGAGATTATAATTATATATCTCCAAATTGGACACAAGAGGATGGGTTGGAAAGCTAAGAGATAGACCTACAACCGTTATGAAGAACTCAGACACAAATGGAAACTAGAAAGGACCGAAAAATGGTCCTAAATCTCACTCAATATCTCATTTTTCCCAAATTCAGTTTACTTGAGCCATGAAAGGAACATGAACCACAAAGATACAAGGTAGAAATGTCTACTGTGAATACCCAAATTTTGAGGCTCAGAAAGCCTGTTTTCCTGGACTACAAACAGTCCGGCCGGACCGGAGGCTATTTCGGAAGTTCATCGAAAAAATCTCAAAATATAACACATAAATAGCAATAAAGGCACAAAATCAAAATTTGAGTAAGGTAAGTGTGTTATGAAACATTTACCACAAGCTTTAACAAGCTTTAATCAAAGCTTCTCAAGCTTTGGTCTTGCCTTTATCCTTATTAGAAGGCTCTCCACCCTCTACATGGAAGTGTAAATACCTAAATTTTGAGGCTCAAAAAGCCAGTTTTCCCGGCCGCCCTTAAAGGCGGCGGCCGCCCTAAGGCCCAAAATTCACATTTTGGCCCCTAAGACCCGAAAATTCTCAATCTGGACCCCTAAGGCCCAAAAATTCACATTTTGGCCCCTAAGGCCCGAAAATCCTCAATCTGGACCCCTAAGGCCCAAAAATCACATTTTGGCCCCTAAGGCCCAAAAATTCACATTTTGGCCCCTAAGGCCCAAAAATTCCCAATTTGGCCTCTAAGGCCGAAGAAAGAAGAAGAAGAAGAAGAAGAAGGAGAAGAAGGGGAAAACGTGTATAGAAGGCAAAAGTTGGTGCTCAATAATTGATAGTTGCTTTATTAAAGCAACTAAGGGGGTATTTTGGTCTTTTCTCCAAATTGGAGGGTATTTTTGGTCTTCTCTCCAAATATTCTCCAATTAAATTCCTTCAAAATATTATTTATCTCCACAAAAGTTTCTAATTTATTCCATAAAAATAATTCCTCAATTTTCCTCCATAAAAAAAATAATTGCTCAAATTTCCTTACTTAATCTAACACCATAATTCACTATTCACTAAGTATCTAAATTCTCCAAAAATATTCCTTACTTACTTTCTACCCATAAAAACCATGCATACATTTCTACCCCATAAAAACCATGCATACAATGCTCCAAAATGTTAAATAAAATATAAAAACATAAAATAGTAATATTCCTTACTTACTTTCTACCCATAAAAACCATGCATACATGCTCCAAAAATGTTAAATAAAATATAAAACATAAATAGTAATTTTTCGGACCAAAAAGAATACCAACTTCCAGACCGGTGGTACTATTCACAGACCGGTAAACTACTATTAAAACACAGGAAAAAAATGGGGCGTTACATTATCCCAAGGTTTTTCTTTCAATATAGTTATGGATGAAAATTGTTTAATTACTTAAAAAAAAATTTTATTATAGTACCTCCTAATCGATACAGTTATTTAAAAAATTGGGATGAAAAGGATATGGTTATTGTGTCAGCCACAACATTCAAGGTTCGATATGGTTATTGTGTCAGCCATGTCATGCGAGGTGGTATTGCTCATTATTTAGCCAAGTTGGAGAGTCGACAGGTTGATTTTGTTTGCTTTTATGAAGTGAATGAATCAAATGAGTGCACATTTACACAGGTGGACATGAAAATATTTTTAGCATCAATCAAGTGCGAGACTATGGAAATTCTCTAGAAGGCATATTGGAAATATTTTGCTTATGGTATTATAGGAGTGATTCAATAATAATATATTTTGTTTTGATGATATTTAAATAGCCCCATTTTTTTTGTTTCGTAATAAGACGTTTCCTCATATATTTGTAGGGCTATATTTAAATAGAATAATTTATTTATTTATTTTTATTATAAATACAATTTGAAACTATTCTAAAAGTATACAAGTAATTTATAATATTTAACAAGTCATACAAGTACCAATTGATGTTAAAATTATTTAATATTTAAATCAAATTGTCACGTGAGTTATGATGTAACATAGTTGAGAATGACCATTTCCATCTTTTAAAATATCTTACTGTAAAAAGATGTCAAGGATTCTTAATGCAATATCATTGCAAAACAGTTGTAAACATTAGTCGTCTCGTAATTGACAAGATAAAAATGAAGGATGTTATATAGTTGTTTAAGATGTGTAGGATATTAAGTTCTCTCTTTCTTTTACTATTAATTCGTGAGTACCTTTTTGACCTTCAATTAACCCTATGTTCAAAACCAAGCTAAGTAGTCCACATATAAGGTTCAGATAGCATTTTTAAAACCATCGTAATGAAGAAATAACACGAAGCCTCTAAGTAATCATGATGTACTCTTATTAGCTATGCCAAGTGAGTTCAAACCTTCGAGTAATCTATCAATATTTTTGAAAGCACATGCTTTATTGGTAAAATATTAATGAGATTATCTAAGGAACTTGGATATCTTTCAAATATCAAATACACCAACAATTCATAAATCCAAGCAACATAAGATTCATTACAATTAAAATTCAAAAGATTACATATCAAATGAGCTAATCCAATGATATGTACTCTTCATTCAAGTCAAAATTAATCCCACTGGTACGTTGACTGAAATTGTTGTTTTCATCTAATTGACATTTAATAATTTCATTTTCAGCTTCATTTTGAATTGCATTATGAATATGTTGTTCTCCATCCTACATTCAAAGAAAAAAATTTACGACAATGAGCAATAATACATATCAAAAGAATTAATATTCTCAAATTGAAAAATATTTAAAATAGCAAAGTATAATTTTATTTTATGTGCACCTAAACATCATTTCTCTCAATCATTCCTTCATGCCTTCCTCTTCTACGATTTCTACTTCCTCTCCCGTTGATACACTTCTCTATAGGACCTATATTTATTCATTGACAAATGCCAATTCTGCAACTGCTACAAATGACTACTCCATGTTCTTGAACTTCTTACACTCGTCCTTTATTTGTGGATAGGCATTATCAAGAAATATCTTATTATAGCTACATAATATACATCTTTTCTCCACCTTCTAACTAAACAATTCTTGTTCACATATTGAATGTCTGTGACAACCATAACTTTAAATATATGGCAACACAATATTTGTTTTGACTTAAACTTCCTGCAATTACAATTTAAATATTTTCATTCCTCCTATATTGAACATCATAGACAAATTCTTTCAAATATCAATTATGCAATAATGACCTCTCATGACCTTAAAAGTATCCACACCTGGTTCATCTTGATTTGTTTCCTCCTCAGAACAAGATGAACGATATGACAATATATAACATGATATATCTCAGCTTGGACTTTCTTGAATATTCAATTAATGAATGCTTTTGGAATTGTTCCTCAAATTTAAATTTAGATTAACATCTTATGATTGTGTACCTTGATTTATCTTCAACGTGAAATTCCTTCTCACTTTTGTCTCACATGGCTAGCTCATATTGTTCAACAAACTGTTTTAAAGTGCTCCTGGAATCCACATAACCATCAAAGAAAGCATGCATGCTTTTTACTTCTTTATGTTAATAGCATTCTATTGTGGGGTCCCTCCCACGTATGGGACCCACGTACATTTGAAAAAGAAAAAAACAACAAACACGTTTTTTTTTGTTGGTCAAAGAAAAAAGGACCCACACATGTTTGAATGAAGAAAAAATTAGGGAGGATGGACGCCTTAATTAACGCGTCAGTATGTGGACGCGTTAATTACTCGTCCCCTTCTCCTAGTTTCCTCAACCAAAATGTACAAAAACATAAAGTGTATAGAATTTTAGGAAAGGGTTCCTAAAATTGGAAAAGAGAGAAAATAGTGAGGATTATAATTTTTAAGGTGTTTTTGAGAAACACTTAGAGTACCACTATTTTTGTAATCTCTTTTATACCTACTATTTTTAGTGGAAGAATTATTCAAAGTTTTTTGTCCCGTGGATGTAGCCATAACAGTTGAAGGGTGAACCACGTAAATCTCGGTGTCCTTATTTTTCATCTGGCATTTACGGTAATTATTTAATTTTTACCATGATTATTGTTTCTGGTGGATTCGATTATCAATATCCAATAAGTAATTATTGGAGCATTTTTCCGTGGACTCCACTCAGAATAAGTTATAATCCCAACACATTCTAGTCTATAACCATCGATTAAGATAAATTGGTGCCCAAATATGCCTCTCGAGTATAATTTTGCAAGATAATCATTACTCTATAGATTATGCTTACAAATAAAATTCTTCCAATTAGTCTCAAACATATCAATGCTCAAGCAAATAAAAGTGGGGAAAAAGTAGTGTTTGTTTATTGTAGTTCATTTTATTACCTGAAGCAAGTTTATAAAAGAGACAAATCTCATGTTTTATGTGAAGCTTGGCAGCCATTCCACTTTACCACAATATAATGTTCTTTTATGTAGGATAACATATCACATGATCCTTGTAACTAAATTTATTTTGAGAAAATTATATTTTCCTGTTGAGGTGGTTGGCCCACTATCTAAAAAAGAAAAGCATGACCTAAAATTGGCTAATTTTCCTGTTGCTTCCACGTATACGATTTAACCTTAGTTACACCAAACTCCATGAAACACGAGGTTACAGCATCACATCAACACGCTAAAAAACACCATATTCCCATGTCGCCATAAAGCGAGAATAAAACACTCACAGTACAATGAAAACGACTTCTTAACGCATATAAAACGACAATTTCTCACTCGATGATTAAATGGTCAACTAACTTTCATTATATTGGACCCCACTCTCTCAAAAAATCATTTTAATCCAACGGTCCATAAACCTTCCAATCTCCCGCCTTAAAAATAAACGGTGTTCATTTGTCGCAAAACTGTCTTTAGAGCCTTTCCCCTTGAGGACCGGCGCTACAGCTATTTATCTCTCTTTGTTTTTTCCTTCTTTTGGCCTGTATGTTTTCTTTTCTTTTCTTTTCTTTTCTTTTTTTTTTTTTTTTGGCGCTACAGCTATTTATCTCTCTTTTGTTTTTTCCTTCTTTTGGCCTGTATGTTTTCTTTCTTTCTTTTTCTTTTCTTTTTTTTTTTTTTTTTTTTTTTTTTTTTTACTTTAAAATAATAATGTAAGAATAATAATAATAATAATGGCAATTTCTAATATATAGACAAAGTTGTCCTAATATGTTATGTTATTTTCCTTCAAAAGTATATTATTTTTTATAATCGAAATAATAAATGAAACCTTAGCCATTAGTGGCAATTAAAATCTTGTCATATATATGAATTAAACGTATTGCATTACTAAATTTTTTAATTGTTAGAAATGAAATCATTCTCTTTTTTTTCAAATAAAAAAATTTAAAGCAAAAAAATAGAAAATCATAATGCTTAATTTTTCTACTTTTTTAAATTTATATATATATATTTTTAGAAAAAAAGGAAGACGAAGTTATAGAAGGACAAGTGAATTGTGATCTCACTTGTTTACTGCTACCTTGGTTAATCTAACCGTAAAAGACCTTCGGAGAAAATAAGAAAAAGTGGTTTGAGATTTAAAAAACGCTTATAATGTCGGTGACACTTCACCTTTCTCACATGTTTCCATTTTAATTGACAAAAAAGTACTATGGGCTTCAACTTTATAGTATGTTAAATGCACATATAATTTATAGTATAAACCTAATTATTATATACTACACATGTTTCTATATTCATGCTAGGATTAATAATGCCCCATTATTATTTCTCATTTTACATATAAAGTTGGCTGAAAATGTAGTTTACATATATTAACATGATGAAAATACACCATGTAATGTTTCGGATGTGGTCTGATTGATTTATTTACATTTTGTCGAAGATTTAGAGAGTGAGAAGTCTCGAGTTTGAATCTTCACTGCCATAAAAATTATCATCAATTGGTAAATGTTATTCAAAGAAGAGAGCTACTTGTTACTAAATAGGCTACATGTTTTTTTCGATTTATTAGACTTTTCATGTATAAAAAAATGGAGCTACATACATACATTCATTTATGAATTTTGTTACTTATATTTTGTGACACCCTTAACTTTAAGGGAGATCTATTGTGCTCTAAAATTATGAATTTTGGTAACAGTGTACACCTATTCTACAATAGCAATAAAAATTTCTTAAAATTTTTTGCTTTTACACATAAAATATTGATTTGATGTATAATTTTCACAGCTCTTAAAATAATAATTTTTATATTTTTCAACAATCTAATAGTTGTCTAATTGATCTAATTTTAAGTTGTCTAACTTGATCTAATTGTATAAGTTGAAGTGTGTTAATCAATCTGAATTTTTGCAGTTACAAAATTAAAACTTATTGACTTTGATGCTGGAACTTATTCACAATTTTAGTAATAACAGTTTTTTTTATCATTTTTCAACCATGTAGATAGTGTCTAACTTTGATCTACATTTAAACACAAATTGACAGTGTTTAATAAACTAATCTTTTACAAGTTGAAAATTTAGTATATACATTTTATAAACTGAAGTATTTAACTGTGCTTCACAAACAATAAAAACGAGTGACCTGGTTTATAGCAGATTTAAAAATATCAAATATAAGGGTGTGAATTTACTTAGTATCTTGGCACCCCTACTACTATCAAAATAATTGTGAATTAGATGGTCAAACAAAAACCACTGTGCAAAGTAGCGTTGAATTATCTAAAAAAACATAAAATATTGATTTGATGTATAATTTTCACAGCTCTTAAAATAATAATTTTTATATTTTTCAACAATCTAATAGTTGTCTAATTGATCTAATTTTATAAGTTGAAGTGTTTAATAATCTAATTTTTGGCAGTTACAAATAAAATATTGATTTGATGTGTAATTATCACAATTTTAGAATAACAGTTTTTACATTTTTCAACCATGTAATAGGTGTCTAATTGATCTAATTTAACAAATTGAAGTGTTTAATAAAATAATTTTACAAGTTGAAAATTTATATATAATTTTATAAACTGAAGTATTTAATGTGTTCAAAATAAAAACCGAGGATGTTATAAGATTAAAATATCAAATTAAGGGGTGAATTTATATATTTGGCCTACTACTATCAAAATAATGAATTAATGCAAACAAAACCACTGTGAAAGTAGCGATAATAATCTAAAAAAATTAACCGAAACTTAAAATTTGTAAAAGAAAAATAGATCTGACAACATATACTCAAAATCTATTACTCCTTCCGTTCCAAAAAGATAGTACACTTTCTATTTCACAGAGATTAAGAAAGCAGCAATTATTATAGTTAAATGACAATTTTATTCATATAACTTTCTTATTACGTCTTTCTTAAATAACACATGAACAATTGTTATATTAGAATAATGAGTGAGTATTAATGAGAGTTATTGAAAATACGATAAAATTTAATAAGGGTATAATAAACAATTTAAAAAAATTATAATGCAAAAAAGGAAAATGGACTGTATTTTGAGACAAATCAAAAAGAAAAGATAAACTATCTTTTTAGAATAGAGACCGTAAAACATACAGATCTAAGATATTTAATCAAAATATATATCAAAGGGACACATATTTGAGAATTATTTTAGAAATTAAAAAGTAAAAATAAAACTAAAGAGATAAAATGAAGAGGGATGACCGAGTAGTGGCAGCTCAAAAAAAGATGAAAGAGAGATAAAAAAAAGGTTTAACGCATAAATTCATCCATGTACTTTACGTGAAAAATTTTGTGACGCTTTTAACTTTAAATTTAGTCTATTAAATACTTCAATTTAAAAAATTGTTTCAATTAAATACTTCAACTTATAAAAATTATTCTATAGAATATTTTAAATTTTTAAAATTAAATCAATTAAACATTTATTAGATAGTTGAAACATATAAAAATCATCATTTTAACTAATCACAGATTAAGTGAATAACTTATACATAAATGCTAAAAATACAAAAAAAAAAATATTATTACTAATATAAAAAAAGATAATACTAGCAAAATTCGTAATTATTTCTAAGACATAATCGCGCAATTATTTCTACCATACACCAAACTTTTAAAATCGAGCACTGCATTATTGTGGTCAACAACGTTGTTCAACTTTTTTAGGTAATTTGTATAAAACATGCCAAAGGAAAAACATTTACACAGTTTTACAATAAACTCCTAATTTATAAATCTAATTAAATTGGTTATGGCAATAATAACATGGAGATAAATAGACTAATATGAGATTTTGAATTCATAAGTACTTATTCATATTGATCGTCATAATGGCAATGGAATGAATGTCTCCCATTGCTTCAAGCCATGTTTTAAATAGCCAATTGAAAATTTCTCCATCTACGTGAGCTATTTCTATAAGCAGTCACGAACCTAGACATGGAAAGGTCTAATTCATGATTTTGAATTTCTACGAATTGTATAACATACCAAAGCTCATTTTCTTTTAGACTAGCATTCACCCTTGCTGGACGATTGATTCTTTTACTAGACTTCTCCTCTTTTGCCTTTCTTGCCCTATCACAACTGATTACTTGATATTTATAAACACATCCAAGTTTTAATTTTTCGACTTTAGCCCCTTTAACTTTATTTTTCAAGCCATGCAAAATCTTTTTTTTCAATGAAATATTATCATTTGTATCACACTTTTCAACAAGAACCATATATATATGCAACTTTCATTCCATTAATGCTTTATAATTATAGTTGGTTAGTTGTCTTTAATTTTAAATGCAACTATGACTTTCACCCAATTTAACCAATATTTCCCTCACATTAACCAAGGCTATTGTCGACTTTTTTAAGCTATATTAAATGCAGTAAGTTCATTTGGTTCGGATCATTAGTATTTTTGATAAATAAATACTCTCTCGAGATATCAATTTTGATATTTTAAAGAGTAATAAATAATTTTTTTAATATTACCCTTATTTACATTAGATACAATAATTATCTTTATAAATTACCCTTAGTTTTGAGATAAAAGGTAATTTGGTCAAACTACTCTTGATTTTATTATAATTAGGAGAATTAATTACTTCATTAATTCTCGTGCAAAAACCTTGAAGGACTTATATTTTGAGACAGAGTGAGTAATATATACAGTGGCGGAAACCTGACTTTAGAATTTTTTCTAAGCAACCATTAATATATTTCCCAAAGTGAACCCCTTAAATTGTTATATTTATAATTTGTGACTCCCTTTAAATTAGTTTCAGTGTATTTTTAAATATATAAAAAATTTGAGTTGATATTTCTAAGAGTTATTTCGTATTGCTTCTGTTCTCTTTTGGTTTTGCTTCTTGTCTTTATAAAAAAAAAATTGATGTTGACTGTTTAATTAAATGATAATGAAAAATTAGTAATTCTGGTTTTGTCTAGTTTTGATCCATAAATATTAATTTGGGCTCTTTAATTAATAATAAAATGCTAATATTTTTTGCCCATATTTAAACTCTTACTAAAACATAATAAAAGATATAAAAAAATATAATAACCTATTAGTATATATATAATCCTGAAGTAAAAAAAATCTTCAAAAAGTTGACATGACACTCTCCTCTTTCAGAATTTCGTTTTATCTTTTTTTACAATTTTCTCATTTTTAATAGCTTTTTAATTAATTATTTAGATAATTATTTAGAGATAATTATTATTTTAAAAAAAGATTGAGTTTAATCTCTAACTAATCAATAATTTAAAACTTAACTAATTTAAAATAAAATTTATTTATCTCCTTTTCTATCTCTTTATTTAACATTAGACTTTTTCTTTCCCTAAAACAAGAATTAAGTTTCAGACTTTTGTTTTTATAAATTTTGTAAATTTCTTTCTTTATTTGTTTATATGTGTTTCAGATTTTGAATAGGAATTAAGTTTCAGACTTTTATTTCTATAAATTTTAAAAATTTCTTTCTTTATTTATTTATATGTTTTTCAGATTTTGAATAGGAGAAGTAACAAAAAAAACTTCAGTTTAAATATATCGCCGTCTCTTCTACTTCAATTGAGGTAATGTTATATCTTTTCACAATTTTTATAAGTACATATGTCAGGATTGAGAGCGTTTTAATTTTTTCTGTTACATGATTTACGACTTTATTACTTTTTATTATTTAATGATACGTAATGGTGAGTGCTTTTAAATATTTCACATATATATATATATGAGTTCTTTGTTGGTACAAAAAGCAGTATCACAAAATGGATGAGGAATCAGATGAAAAGCCAGAATATTTTACTGCAGAAAATTTCCCTTTAGACCAATTGATCATGTAATTTAGCTGATATTGTTTGATCCTTTAATGGTGAAAACACAGAGAAAAACATTTATGGTTGTAAATGTGAGGATTATGTTTCAACCAACAATTAGCATATTTATAGTTCTCAACCAGTAATTATGTTTCATGGCTATGCATTTTACTTCTATATTAGGGCTTAACGGTTCTCTTGCAGCCCTACTTACATATTTATTAGTACATGCATATATGCACTTATGGATATTAATTGGCGCCAAGTTCCTGTGAATGTTGTGTAGTCAGCAGCTTTAGCCCACACAATAAGATTAGTACAGGTACCCTCCAATCATAAAAAAATTAATTAAAAAATAAATATTTGTGTGAAAAATTTCTAAGAGACTAATTTAAATAAAAAAAATAAAATTTAATGCATTAAAGAATTCAAATACCTAATCACTTATATTTAAATGTTGATCTTATAATTTAAAATTTAATTTTATTATCCATATATTAAAAAAATTATATCTAATAGTTTTCTTTTAAAATTAACTGTACTATTTGAAAAATTATTGATACATATATTATCCATAGCTATATCTTAATTTTTGATTTTTTATTCCATTTTATTATACGATAGGTATTTTATTTATAGTTCAAAATTAAGATTTGTTTACAATAGTTTGATGTATCTATTTTTCACTTTTCATTCTTGTTTTTTTAAAAAACAATCAGGGTGCATAATTCTTTTAGATTATATATTATTCTATGTTGTTTTTTTAAGTCAGAAGAAATAAGTTGAGGTAGGAATAAAAAAAATTAATCGCTCAACTTTTATAATTTTTAGTAAATAAATTGCATTGATATTTTTATTTCTTATTTTTATTTTGAAACAAACCCTTATCTAATTTTTTTTAAGTTTACAAATTAAAATATATGTCTATAAATACTCGCGCATAGAAGTGCGGGATCACGACTAGTCTTGAAATATAACATTAAAAGAAAACTAATAGCATTGACAATGAGCTAGCTATTCAGCAGGTTCAAAAATATGAAATCGCTTAGAGGACAATTATTAATTTTTTTAAAAAAAGAATGATATGATTGTCCTTTTTGTATTATGAATGGAAGTAGTAGATTTTTATTACATAATTTAGTTTATTTTAAATTTCTTATACTAAAAAAAAATTATATATGAGTCTCTTCTCTAACCTTGGGATCCTAGCCCCGCCTCTAATATATGTAATGTAGCTCTAAAATTCCTATAATATAACATTAAGATTCTTTACGGATAGTCTAAAATTATATATGGAAATCTTTGTTTATCATTTTTTTCGCCAAATGCATATTTTGCTCCTTGTACTTTGCTAAAAAGATCTTGTGGCCTCTTGTAGTTCGTGGATAACTTAACGTATCCTTGAATTTTTTTAAAAATATATTTATATATTTAATAAATCATTTGCCACTCTGGACATTAAATCTGAGAAGTTTGTGAATTGCACTCGCGCCTGCATGGAAAAACAAAGACAAATGGCAAAATTTTTTGCCATGCATAGGTCTATAGTTGTTTCCCTCTAATATGAAATTATTATTGGTTTTGTTATTTTTTGAAATATCATGGAAACGGATCTTCCATATTGTTCAGTTATCGTTTGAAAGAGATTAAACTGTAACCTCGGAAAAAAGAAGGTGTAATCGCATAAAGGCTGAAGTTTTTTTTCATATTGCCAAAGACATATATTTCTTCCTCTGTATTTTTCGTTTCATTGAGCGTGGAGATTTTTGGGGTTAAATAGTTAGAATGGGAATTAGGGATTTGTTAACTAACGGAAAGCAGTAGTGGAAAGTTTGGTTCTTTTGAAAAAAATAGGAATGGGTTAAGGTTTTTTTGAGAAATTAGTCAATAGCTCAGGAATTTATTCTCTTTTGCTGACATTGTTTCTATTGATTTGTCAAAATATGCTATTGATTTTTTGGTAGACTCTATGTTTTGATATCCTCTTTTTTTATTTATTGATTTAGGATGGTTGAGAAGCAGATAAACATAAGATGGGTTCATAGAGGCACAATGGTCTATGAACCACATGTAAGGTATATTGGTGGCATTGAATTCCTAGAGGAGGAAGTGGACATAGACAGGTGCTCATACTTTGAGTTAGTTGGTAAAGCAGAAGATTTTGGGTACCAAAATATAGCCAAGGTGTACCATAGATGGTTCATTACTGGTGAGACTGAGGTGTTTTCAAGTTTATACAATGATGAGGATGTGATGTTTGCCCTCAACTTCATACCTGATGGTGGAACCATAGAGGTTTATGTGGAGCATGGTATTGAATTAGCTGAAGTTGTTGAAGTAGGTGTTGATTTAATTGAGGGTGTAAATTAGAGGAATAATGACAAGGAAGGGGAATCTATTGGAGGGGCTAATGTGTAACAAGGAAGTAGGACAAGGGCTAATGTGTAATGGACAAGTGGGATAGGGGCAAATGTGCAAGAATCAGTTGTTGAGAGGGCTGATGTATAAGATGCAAAAGTGGCAGGGACATCTAGGCAAGAGTTTGGAGCTGGTTCACATAATACCAATAAGGGTGTTAGTGACAGTAGTAGTGAAGGAGAGAGTGAGGCTGAATATATCCCTACTAAAGTTGAAGAAAGCTCATCGTCTTCAGATGAGGATTATGAGGGAGATGGAGATGGAGAAAGAGTGGGGTCTGATGAGGGTAGTGATGTTAATGAGAAGTTGATTTCTACAAGAGAGGGTTAGAAGCTTTAAGAGGAGAATAAGTGCACCTGGTACTAAGGAAGTTGAAGATGTTCCGTTAGGTGAGGCTGGGACTAATTTTGGTTTCATAGGTGAGGATAATGCTGCAGGTAGTAATTCTGGGAATGATACTAATGATTGGTGTTGTTAGGGCTTGGTAATGCTAATGGTGGTGTGAGATTTGGTAGTGGTAATGCAGTTGGGTGTGTTGGCAGGGGAGGTCATACTGCAGCTACGGTTGTTGTCAGGGGAGGTCATATTGTAACAGGGTTTGTTAGCAGGGGAATTGGTAATAATAGTGCTGGTGTAGGAAGGAGAGGTAGTAATAATAATGCTGGTGTAGGCAACGGAGGTGGTAATGCTAGTGTTGGTCTTGGCAGGGGAAGAGGTAATGCAAGTGGTAGTGCCAGAGGAAGGGGTAGAACATCATCAAATGTTCAACCACCTACACTTGGGAGAAAGAGATATGTTGACAAGGGAGACCTTCTGGAATGGGGGGTTTTCATCAATGAAAGCATTGGACTTACAAAATTTTAGTTAACTTTTATGTTTGGCTAATCTATGTTGCATTTTTTACAAAACCATTTCGTGCTTGGTATTCATGTTTGTTGGAAATTTGTTTTATTTCATTCACCACTAAATGTGCCTACAAGAGCGATAACACAACCAACAAACTTGAAGAGTTTAGATGTGGTCATAGGGGACCTTGGTTTCAAAGCGGGCTTGAAATGGAAGGGAAAGAATGCAACAACAATAAGGCAGTTAGACTAGCAAAGAGCAACAAGATAATTCCACATGCAACAAACAAGAGAAGCTCAAGTATTTTATGAAAATTAAAGCAATCAATAATCACAAGGCAGTAACAACCCTACACAACAAAGTGGAAATGCCTAAATTGTTGTTTTAGAAGCTTGAAATTATTTAGTTTTTATCATTTTGATCATTCTGATAATACGTAATTTGGGAAGTTAAGACCTTGGTAACATTTTGCTTTTTGGTATGTTGGTCATGAACAATGAGATGATATACACTGTCAGACCTCTTTGTTCTTTTGCAAGTCTGTATCAGAATGCACAATTAGAATGCAAATATAAATGTCTTTTGTCAATTTCAGTCTTATTGTGTATTGCTGTGTATTGCTTCATTTTCTATTGCTTTTGGATACAACAATACAGAAAAACATATATCCAGTCAATTTAAACAATTTTAGGCATTTTCATTGAATTTTAGAAAGACAGTTACAAGATTTGCAACTACTTAATACATAATGTGGAATGCCTAACATTACACTTCCACAATAGGCTTTAACACCTTCTGCAAAATACAACTGTTGACCTCTACCTCGGCTACAACCACCCAAAGCAAATCTAAGAACAACACAAAAACACAAAACAAATACACCAAATACAACAAGCTTTATTATTTTGCACTTGTACTTCTTCTTTTCCTAGTCAAACTCCTTAATTCTCCTCAGCAATCCTAAAAATGACATGCTGCACATGGTCAGGCATTAGATGATCAAGCGACTAGAAAAAATTGCAAGCTCCGCTTTTCTAAACCCAAATCAAAAAATTTACAAATAGCAGGTCAGCATAATATTTCATTGTCATCAGAAGAAAACAAGTAAAAAAAAAAAAAAAAAAACCCTAATTTTATTAAAACCTAAAATTAACAAACCCTGTAATGTCTACAACTAAAGAATCTCCTTCCAGGATTCGCTTATATAAAGAACACCTTAAGCACAATCGTCAACCCACAATAGCAATTAGGGATTATGTATTACAAAAGACCGTCCATTACGCCACCCAAACAAAAATCCCTAATCTGTGAACCCTAAACTAGCTTGAAAGTGGAAGAAGAGAAAAAAAAATGAAAATCACGCTAGAGAGAGAGAGAGAGAGAGAGAGAGAGGTGAAAAAAAGATAGGTCATATGCCATGTGGGATGCTTTATGAAGCCTGCACTCACTTCTTGATACGTGCATTCTCAAATCTAATTACTAATGTGATAAGGGATTTATTAGATACACTTTTAAAAAATTTTAAGAATACATTGGCCACAAGGTTTTTTTTTCTTTTATCCAAGTACGGGGCAAAGTATGCATTTGGCCTCATTTTTTTAGTTTCTAACTTTTTCGTAGATTTTTCAAAAATTATAAGAGTATTTAATTAATGGAGATATAAATCAAAGCTAGATAAAAATTCCTAATTAAGATATATTTTAATTAAGATATAATAGGAAACTAATATAATCAATCAAATTAATTTATTTATTTTTTAGCGAATAAAATTTAGATTCAAATAAGAAATTAACATGACCAATCAAATAAAATTACATTTATTTTTTCAATCAATAAAATTAAAATCTTTAAAAATATTTTTGTTAATCTGTACATTTATTGGCGTTATTTTTAACAATTTTAATGCTCCACCTCCTCATTCCCACTTATATATTGAATGTTCGAGACAATATTGCAAAAAATTTTTTTTGTCGTCTTATTTGAAAATAGACTAATTTTTACCCGAAAGATTAAAGTTTTTAATTTTCTATATTTATATTGCTATAGGAACAGTATAATGTACTCAATTTACATTCATTATTAATGAATTATCAATTTAAAAAAAAAAAAAAAAAAAAAAAAAAAAGGTGGCAAGTATGCATTTGCATCATTCTTTTTAGTTTTACTTTTTCGTAGATTTTTCAAAAATTCATCATAGAGTATGTAGAGTAAGGAGACCTATAGAAATCGAAAGGCTAGCATACAAAAATTCCTAATTAAAGATAAATTTTAATTTAAGGGGGTCTCATCATAGCGAAACTAATATAATTCAATTCAAACTAATTTTATCTTATTGTGTGTTGCAGGTGGAATGAGATTCCGTATGATAAGAAATTAAGCCATGACCAATCAAATTAAAATTGACATTTATTTTTCAAATCAATAAAATTAAAATCTTTAAAAATATTTTGTAATCTGTACATTTCGGCGTGATGCTGTTATGTAGCTGAGATTTTAACATGCTCCACCCTCCTCCTATTCCCACTTATATAATTGAATGTTTGAGACAATATTGCAAAAAATTTTTATTTGTCCTATTGTGTATAGAGCTAGTTAGTGACATAAATGTTTTTATTCCCGTGTATTGATTAGTATGATTTTTGAATTGCGTGTGTTATATGTGTATATCTATAGGGAACTAGTGTGTTTTAGTAAGTGTACTTCAATTACACTTCATATTAATGATTATCAATTTAAAAAAAAATAATGAAGGATATGTATTATATATAAAAATATATTCACATCTATTTTATATATTGGAAACTTGTGTATGTTATGCAGAATTAATAAATTTAAGATATGTTAAATCATAATCAGATCAATACAAAAAAAAAAAAAAAAAAAAAAAAAAAACTCAACACAAGTATATAAACTATATTTATGAGAATTAATAATTTAAGATATGTTAAATATAATATATCAGATACTGAGGTACTATGACTTAATTATTGTTGCTTGTAAAATCTAAGATTTTAGGGAACTCAATTTACTTTTTAGCATTGAAAATTGAAAGGTATCCATTCTCCCAAATGAGCCATCCAATCTGTGCAAAGTAACCTTTCCTGTATAGACGTTGAAATTGGATAAACCATTATCTTTTCAACAGTTTTTTTTACTTCCTTCACAATACCAAAAATATCTGAGCTTTTGAGTT
The DNA here is from genome assembly GCF_014843425.1 of Jatropha curcas. The sequence continues at coordinate 987,541 of NW_023590681.1, forward strand.
CCATTTTTATTAATTAAATCACACACCAATGACCAAACTTCAACCTGAATCTACTTCATGTTCTTATCCCAAGCCAAAGTAAATATATTAGATATATATGCAGACACATCAAAAAGTCTAAGTCTTGAAGAGGTCCAAGCAGCATTCTTTTGTAAGTCCTCTGTTCCAAAATTTCTCATAATATTCTGCGTATGTAAAATGTTTATAGACCGCAGGATGATGAGCGTCAACCAACTCCTCAGCAGGTCCTATTAAAGCATCAGGTGAAGGACAATAGAAGGTTGGAATAGATATTCTCTCTTTTTCACAGTTGACAACTGCTCTGTGGAGTATGCTTTTGTATCTACCATTGCTAATTACCTGAAGTAAAACTAATTAATGAAAAAGCTTTGGGTTTAATTTTAAGTTGAAATTAATTAATTTAATTAAATAATTTACCTGCATTTGATCACCAATGTTGACGATGAATGTATTGGGAATGGGATTAACAGCAACCCACTTGCCATTTCTGAGAACCTGCAATCCAGGCACCTGGTCTTGAAGAAGAATGGTGATTAAGTTAGGGTCAGTATGTCCAGGCAATCCATAAGTGAGCTGTGGTTGTGGACAAGGAGGATAATAATTGATGGCCATGTGCTGTCCATGCTTGCTTAATGACTTGTCAATGTAGTCTCTTTCCAGGCCTAAGCTTTCCGATATGGCTTCAAGCAGTGTCAGCACCAACACTCTCACACGCGTGCAATATTCAGCCACGTTGTTCCTGCAAACCAAATTAAATTATCAAGAAATGTTACTATAGTGTAAAAAACTAAGAAAAAAAAAAACAGTAAATCACCTAAAGGATGGAGGATTGGAAGGCCATTCTTTGATATAATCTTGGAGAGGATAACAATGGAGTCTCAAGAAGTCTCTCCAATTGGAGACCTTTTCAGTTTTTACATTGAAACTGGTAGACAGCCTGGTGGTTTTGGTTGGATCGTCTGAATAATTTTTCAATCTCTCACTTTCCGGTAATCTGAAGAACTCTGTGGCTGTTTCCAACATTTTATGGACAGCATGCTCAGGCAATCCATGGTTCTTCACCTGAAAGAAACCATCACACTGACATGCTTCGCCAATTTGCTGTATAACAAGAGAGCGATTGGGGCCATTAATACCCTCAAGATCTATAAGAGGAATAGAACCGTCGGATATCTGAACGTCGGAGAGATTTGGACGGTCGGATAAGGGACGGATATAGTTGGAAGGAATATGTTTAGCACCGGGGGATACAAGGTCAACCAGCAGTTGCTTAATGGAAGTCATTTTTTAATCAACTGGATATGAGTAAATCAGCGTTCGGCTAGTCGCCTATTAATAGCAATTCAAAATTGATTGCATTATCATATTTTTAATTTGACACCTAATTATGGGTTGCCCACCGATTGGTCCTACAGCTATTAACATTTACCATTTTGATTAAGATAATAAAATAAAGATATAATTCTATTAATTACCTATATCCAATGTATGGCCCCACCTATTTACTAAATTAGTGAAATAAATTTTTTTTAAAAAATTGTCCTTTGTCATTTTTTTTCGATGTATAATCATAAATATTTCATTTTAACAGAAAAATTTTATTTTCACCGGTTGTTTCATTGATGACGATGAACCTGTGTGGACAAGTACTCTCCATTATTTATAATTTTAAAAGACAGTGTTTATTTTCATGTTGTGGATTATAATTTGTTTTTATTATTTTTAATAACACTAAAAAACAAGATAACAACCACTAAAACATTTGAATTCAAAGAAGTAGTTTTCTTATAAAATTATTAGAAAATTAAGAAAAATCAAAATGAAATTATTCTCATAAAAAAAAGAATTCTATTCCAAATTCTCAACTTGAGGTGTTGTTAATGACTCCTTGTTATTTGTTCTAATTTTTTATAGCTATATACTCCTCCTTTGCAGGTGTCAAGCTGTTTTTCCATTTCAGTACAACTCCTGCTGACATAAGAACTCATCGTCATTCTGATTTCGTCGGCCTCTGAAAATTTGATGTTATTTTATAATTTTTTTTTTCTTTATTAAGTCGTTGATTTAACATGATAATGACTTGAGTAGTTACTATTTTCCTTCGAGTAACGTCATAGCGTATACGTCAGTATTTAGGCCTCAGCGGCTAATATCTGACGCAATCAATCACGTAAGCTGTTTCATTGCCGACCTCCTACCATCCTACTTGCACTTTTGGCTGTTAGAGCAAAATGTGTAAATGAATATGACTTTAAACCTGTAGCGCTCAAATCTCGTTTTGATAAAATTTAATTTGGTTTGAAGTTCAATGAATTTGAAAATGTTATATTCAAGCTTAGCTCTCTCTCTCTCTCTCTCTCTATATATATATATATATAATCGATAAAATTTGATGAGCTTTTTGAGCCGAATATAATTAGATTCGATAAAATTTAGTTTGATTTAAAATTCGATGAGCCTAAAAATTTTAAGCTCGAGACTCGTTTAAAATAAATATTATATATATATATATCCTTCGAGTAACGTCAATAAGAGTTAGTGTCAGGTATCTTAGGCCTCAAGCGGCTAATATCGACGCTATATCAAATCAAGATAAGCTGTTTCACTTGCCGACTCCTACCATCCTACTTGCACTTTTGGCTGTTTAGAGGCAAAATGATGGGTTGAATATAATCGACTTTAAAGCCTGTAAGCGCTCAATAAAGTCTGCGTTTTTTGCAATAAAATTTAATTTGGTTTGCAAGTTCAATGAAATTTGAGGAAATGTTTTATTCAGCTTTTAGCTCTCTCTCTCTCCTCCTCCTCTTTTCGTTATATATGTATTTATATATATCTAGAACGTCAGTAAAATTATTTGATGGCTTTTTTGATGCCTGAATTATAATTTTTTATGATTGATTAAAATTTAGTTTTTGATTTTGAAAATTCCGCATGAGCTAAATTATATTTAGTCTCTGTTATGACTTCGTTTATTATTATGAGAATTATTATGATATATTGATAGAGGGCAGATATTGGTATATTTTAGATAGTATATATAGTTCGGATTAAGGACTTTTTGATTGTTATTGTCTTTTCGATGTATGAAGCATTATTTGGGTTGTGTGAGTCTGGTGAACTTGTTGGCTAAGTGGGGGGGAGTGTAGGACTATATAAAAGTTCGATAAGACTTGATGAGCTTTCGAGTTGAACATTATTTGGTTTGAGCTGGACTTGTTTGCTAATGAGTTAGCTCAAACTTGATTTGAGCCAAAATTTTTAAAACTTTTTTCGAGTTAAACTCGAACAGCTTGCGAGCAGCTGACTAGTCGGCTTGACTCATTTACACCCTACTCATTGAAATCCCTACTGACCTTCCAGTTGATTTTTTTATATATATTTTATAAGACGAATAATGGAAAATTCAAACTAAAGAAAGAAATTTTCTTTATTTAAATGAATAATTATATTTATGTCTCAACTTTTAATTTTTTAATTTTAATATCATAACCGAAGAACTTTACTATTAAATGTCTCAATTAATAATGTTTGCACAATGAAAAGCATTATTAAACTAAACTATTTTATCTCATAGCTTTACTTATTTTTGTTCTAGATTATTATCTTTCCTTTTTAATTTCTTTTATTATATTATCTTGAAACTAAAATAAAATTAATAGAAATTTTTGAGACTTTTCTAAATTGAATAAAAATTTTAAAAAAATATAAATTGAATGTATATTTATATTTGATGTTATTTATTAAGTCAAATAATTTATTTTAATTTTTTAGAAAAATAATTAAATAAATAAATTTATTGCAACTTTTAATAATTCACACATTAAATTATAAAAATTTTTAATTTAAATACCAAAATAGAAAAATTACAAAAATTTGATACCATAAATGAATTAACTATTCAATTAAAGAAGCATAAAGTTGTCTTGAGTTAGTTTGTTTTATTTTGTAAATGGATGACTTTTTATTCTTACTTTTTGAAAAACAAAATTGATCATGTCAAGTAACAATCACAAGTGGACCACTAGGTACAGCTAGGACGGGAGGATTTTGTTTTATTAATTGTTATTGACAAATGATTAATTCGAGTCCACGACGATGCCTAACCATCAGCCTTATCTTTTTAAATTCCTGTGGGCCATTACGGGAATAGAGCAGGTAGGTACGAATACGGTTCAGATTCAAATTATAACCGAATTAAAATCCAATCAGTCAAAATTGATATTAAATTGTAGTCAATGAATCTGGTTTTAAAATCGTAATGAAAACCGTAAATTTAAGGTTAAAGTTCGATTCCGACTCTTTATTTTTTAAAACCGAAACCGATGATTTCAGTTTGAAACCGTAAAAACATGTTCTTAAAAAAATTTCAACTTGTTTTTTAGTTTATTATAGTTTTTTAAAGTAATTTTAAAAATTTTTATTAAATTAATTTAGTTTTTTCAATATAACACGATGATTGTTCATTGTTTGAGAACCTGCTTTAAAGAGGCGCATGCTTCTTTATTAAATTAAATTAGTTATCATACTTGTTTTTTTTATAGTTGTAGTTATAAGTTTTTTAAAGTATTAAGACATTTTTTTATTAAAAATTATTATTCTAGTTTTTCATATAGTTTAAAGTATTTTATATTTTATTTTTTATATACAAACTACAATTAATCTTCAAAAATTTTATATATTTTTTATTATTATTATTATTTAAGTGTTTGTGTAGTAAAAGATACGGAAAAAAAACCTGTACCAGCGGTTTCAAAAAACCGTTTTAGAAATCGTCTTAAAAGCAATTCTGGTCTCCGGTTTTGTCCTGGGAATTATAATTAAAAAGGTTGAAACTGGGAGCGGGTTAGACAGTTTTTAGTAATATTTATTATTATTATTTATTCAAACTACAAATCTCAAAAAATATATTTTAATAATATTATTTAATTTCGGTTTAAAAACGGAAAAAAACTGTAACCAGCGGTTTCAAAACCGTTTTAGAAATCGTCTAAAAGCAATTCGGTCCGGTTCCGATTATAAAAAAATTGAAACTGGAACCAGCAGTTTTGAAACCGAAATGACAGTTCTGGAACCGTGGTCATGCCTAAGAGCAGGCTTGCTCTTTTTTCTTTTTACTAATTTCTGTCCAATTGAAATATGCGGCCAATAAACCACTTAAAATAGGTTAGGATTGTAAATAGAGAAAACATTATACACTTAACTTGGAAAAAATCATAATAAATTTATTTTAAATTCAAATCAATTTCAACTTGAGCTAAACTCAAACTTGAATTTAGGGGTGTAATTCCGACGGTATGGAATGCAATAACCCTCGTTTTAATTCTGTTTCAAAATATTTTAAAATTGCATTCCATTCTATTTCAAATATTTTTCAAAATTTAAATTTTTTTTTCCATACCATTCGATTGAAATTCAGTTTGGAATTCGACAGTTCCAAATTTCTTAACCAAATACAAATCTTAACATATTATGATATTTTTTATGATGTAAATTTTTAAATTTAACAAGGAATAATCACCATATTTTTATATATACATACTAAAAAGATATAATTAAAATTCAAAAATAATAAATTAAAATCACATACTCCCTCTGTCTCATTTTGTTTAATTGTTATTTCTTTTTTGGATGTTACAAAATATTTGTAAAGTTTCTAAATTTAGATATATAAACAATTATTTTTTCTATAATAACTTTTATGATTGTTCATCAAATGAAGGACTTTTATTAATATCTTAATGAATTAAGGATAAAGAAAAACAAAATAACTTTTATTGTCTAAATTCTCAATATAAGTGTTTTGTCAAACCATGCAAACAAAATGATATGGAAAGAGTATAACTAAAAATCAAAATATTTAGTCTTACGTGTTTATAGATGGTAGTTCAAAATATTTTGTTAGTTCCCTTTTTTTAACAACCCCCGGGTGGTTGTTGTTAGGTAGATGGTAGGTTATACTTCACCCCTAATATTTAATAATTCAGTGCATATAATTAACATCTTAATTAATTAAAGGTAATAATAATATTATAAAATCAATAAAAGAGTATAACTATTCATCTTAGGAATTTAGGATGTATCAATATATGTAGTCACCAAATCCATTAAAAAGTATTAAATTAAAAAAAAAAATCTATTATGAGTCTAAGTAAACTAAAATATTTCAAACCATATAATCTAATAAAAAGTAGAAAAATTATAACTGAGAATCATAATTTTCAACCCTAGAAAGTATATATGAGTATTCAAGTACATAGTATATATTAATTACTAATTAGGGTTGTTATTAAAATATTCTAATAAACTATGTAGTTTTAGAATTAAATAGAAATTTTCTTAAAAAAATATGAAGAATTAAAGGTATTTTATTCTAATCTTTAATTTAATATATTTTATTTAAATATAATAATTTAAATTAAAGAATAAATAAATAGAAGGAATTCGGTTATGGATTGGGAATTGAGGATTTTATTTTTAGTTTCGCATTGCATATTTCACTACCAATAATATTTTATTTTAAATATATAATTATAAATTAAAGAATAATAAAATAAAAATTCGGTATATGGATTGGAATATGAAATTTTATTTTTTAGTTTCCATTCCATATTTCACATACCAATATTTTAAAAAAATGCATTCCATTTTAAATTCCGAATTCCAAAATTTCATTCCAAATTAAAATTTGGTTTAGAATTTTGATATGGATTGGTTTTGATCCAAGTTACACCCCTATCAGTATACATTTTTAATAAATTGATCTCCAGGTTTAAGACAACTTGACTCAACTCATTTAAAGTCATAATCATTTAATTCAAAAAGGTTTTGTATTACTTAAATAATTTCGATATTCAAATTTGACTCTAAAACCGTAAACTTAACAAAAAGCTCAACTTTTAGATTTTTTAAAATCAAATCAAACTATTAATCTTTTAAAATCATGGTTTTAGATTACTTTGGGTTTATTTGGATCAGTTGGACGGTTTAGATGGTTTAATGAACACCCTCACAAGAAACCATTCAAATAAGCATAATAAAATCTCCTTTTTGGTAAAACTAGATTAAGAAACGTGCCAATTAAGGTATGGTTTATTTTCGATTTTTTTTTCTTAAAAAATAAAGAAAGAGGAAAATAAGATAAAGAAGGAAAATAATAATAATAAAAAAAAAATCAATTCTCGTTCTTTTATTATTTTTCTCTCTTGTTTGGACGGAGGAAGAATATGAATCTTCCTTGTTTTGAAAACTATAAATTTACAATTTTAACTAGTATATTTATAGCCATACACTATGGAAGAGTGTGTAATATTGTAATTAGGTATGATTCATGCAATTTTTCTTAAAAATGCTTCATTTTCTCTCCAATTTAGAGATGTTTATTATATAAACAATTATCCAGGTATAAATATATAATATAATAATTAAATAATTTAAAAATAATCTCATTATATTACCATATTTTCTTATATTATATGTACATTGCATTCCAGTATAAATCAAGTTGACAAAATATAAGAATTAAACTATAGAGCACATGATTTTCATTTTTTAATTTCAAGTTTCTTTTATTCTTAGGCGTCAAGCTTCCCTAAATGTGCACGTGGGTTTGGCGGATTGAAGCCAGTTTTTATATTTATTTTATTTAAATTTTAGTATTTTTTTTAGGGATTGAGAACATGGGAAGAAATAAAAAAAATAATTCATTTGTTTCCCACTTTTTTTGTTACTTTTAAATTGGAACTTTTAGATAAATATTTTTATTAATTACTCATTCTGGAAAATTATCTTGATATACACAACCAGTAGATAGCTTAAGATTGGACTTATGGCTATCAATGAACTAAAAAAATACTTGTTAGTTCTTCAAATAGACTTGGAACCTTCCTAATCCTAGTGTAGTTAGGGCAAATCGATCAAGTTTGACAGATTTAGAATTGCTAATAATCAACCCTCAATCCTTAATTCTATGGGTTCCATAATTTCTCAAGTACATCATATTCCTAATTCGTTTGAGGAGTGAGGATGCGTGGGTTTTTTTGCAAAGGAATGAAAGGGGCTTAGTTAATTTCATTTTGTTAAATTGGTTTTTTCTTATTAGATTCATTCATTTAATCCTATGAAAAGGCGATCTTTTTAGAAAGAAATTAAAAAATGGCTCTTACCTTAGTAAGAGTTTTAATTTAGAGTCACCACCCTCTTTAGAGAAAATACTACGAATTAATCGATTTTTTTAGAATCGACTAATTCGGCTTTAAACCAAAGACTGAGTAAGGGAACTTGGTGCAGTATCAGGAAGGGGTTAGGTACCCGAACTGCCTAGTTAAAAACCGGCCTTTTTCGTTGTCCACACATTCATAACAAATAATAACATGATTAACTCTAATTGAGATGTAAAAAATTTTATGCATTTTGGAAACCATGACAAACATGCACATTATCTCATACATACAACATAAATTAAAACATCCAAATAAATTAAATTATCTCATACATTAAACTTGACAAATAAAAGCAATGAACAAACTTAAAGAAACAATCACTAGCTGTCACGACCTGTTTCCATGGGCCGGACCGGCACTAGGGCCCAGGTAAGCTTAAAGCCCCCAGGCCCGTAGTAAGCCTGAATCACTAAAATTCCACTTTTTCAATATAATTTCAAACATTCAGTCCATATTACTATGCAAAATAAATCTCATAATTATTTTATACTTCGGCCCAAATTTAACATCTTAAACATTTTACAGATTGAATTCAATTTACAATACATCACATTTATAATATGGGCTCTCAGAACTATCTCATCTATATTAATACACGGCTAAAAGTATATAAAATCTACAACTGCTGAGTCACTAATTGTTAGATATACATTGGATTCTTACACACATGGTTACATAGCAAAAATAATTATTGAACTAGGAAAATTTCTTTCTAGCCGTGCGGAGAAGAAACCGAGCTTAAATCGAATTAAAGAGAAAATTACTTCCTGAGAAGTCAAACAAGACATGTGAGTTCTCTAAGGAATAATAATTATTGTACAACACACGCATTCACTCAAATGTGTAAACATATCAATCTAGTCATCCGACTAGTTATACGCTCATGCAGTCATTCACACAAATGGCATATCACCAACACTCACAATTATTAACATCTTCACATAATCACTTCACGTGGAAATTGGTCTGTGGCGTCACCTAAACCCCAATGAGCCATCCTCACACATGGCCCACCCTCTCATAACGTGTGCACCAGGGAGCCGATCCCCCATATCCGGCCAAGCGGTTTAATCCTCACTTGACTTGCCCTCTCATTGTTTTTTCATTCTCTCTTTTGGCTCACCCTCTCATATCGTGTGCACCAGGGAGCCGATCCACCATACATGGTCGACCTGTCTAATCCTCACTTGACCAGCCCTCTCATTGTTTTTCCATTCTCTCTTTTCTTTTCCATACCAACAGGAGGCCACCCTTTGGTTTATCCATATTATATCATCAGGTGCACACGTGGGCGCCAATCTCCCAAATGGCCAACGGTCTCGTAGACCACCCTCACAAACCCATGGTGACCCACGTCATTCCAACTCTACACAAACATGGCAAAACATTGTCACATCACAACTAATCAAGCATTGCAATTAAATGCAGACATATTGATCAATTAAACATCGTAATGGCAAATACACAAGTAGACATTCATAGTTAATTATAATTAAATAGAGAAATAATAATCAACAACATATTATTATAATAATTGATCCGCTAAAAATAAATAAATAATTAATTAAATAAATAAATAAATAATAATAATAAAATAATTAGAAAATTTTATTTATTATGTATTAAGTTAAGGAATTAATCTAAATAAACCTATTAACTTAATCATTAAATATAGGTAGCCTAGATTCTATCGAAATTTCGCCAGCACTTGCCCTAAAATAAGACTATCCACCTACTAGAATAACAAAAGTATTAAATATTTATCAACCATTACACACACACACAACCCATCTACCGGGCGATCAATCAAGTTAAAATCCCATCCTCCTTCCAAAACAACAATGTCAACACTCAACCATTAATTTACAACTTACAATAACCTCTAATCATGTTCCAATGATAATAGCAATCATTCATCCGCTATAACCATAATCATTCATTTAATCTTTCACTCAATTCACACAGCCCATTCATCGGGCAGTCAATCCAAATAACCCGTCCTCTTTAGGCTACATACGTCATCCATCACGCACACATACACACATATGCACTTAGTAACTCCAAACCAACTAATCAATAAGTCATAATAGCCTTCGAGCATATTTCAACGATATTATTAAGTATTCTATACCTAATTACATATTTCAACGATATTATTAAGTATTCTATACCTAATTACCAAATAACTATACATTTTTATAATAACACTTGATGTGCCATGTCAAATACAGATGCTCTCAATGGTAGTTTATATATTATACTTGCTCGTCTAAGCCTTAGATTTTAATTTCCCTCTAACAATATTTTAATAAAATTCCTAGGTTAACCAACATAAACATTAGCTAAGAACTCTCATTTCAATATCAAATCTTCTAATTATAACTAATATTCATGAAATGTATTTAGTAATATTCAATTTAAATTACTTAAATACTCAATTAAATTCATTAATTAGTTAATTTAAATTCATTAATTAGTTAATTCGGAATTTATACGAAAAATTGCGAATTGAGTCTTAGAGTATACCGATTGAAAATCAAACGACGGATCCACAGCACACGCGAGCAGAGGAAGATTCTGTCTTTTTGTGCCTCGCCGGATTGCCGCCGCCGCCTCGCATGATGGCTGAAAAAGTTAAAACCGCCCAGAATTTAGCCACGATCATACCATTCAACTCAAAATTCACTAAGAAGTCCATTTCCATCGTTGGTTTAATGAGATCAGCCCTTTAGTTGGCCGAAACGGGCTTGACAGCCGCCCCTCATCGCCGTTCATGGCGGTTCCTCAAAACTCAAGTGAAATCAAAAATCAATGGAGGGGAAATGTTCGTTTGGATGAGAGGAGTCGATTGAGACCACCCCCAGCACTTAAAGTCGATGGAAATTATAAGATTTTGCCGGAAAACTCCATCGCAGGGTGACGCGGCCTTCCAATCGCGATCTCTCTCGATTCAAGCCCTTATCACGCGAACCAAGGCCACTAGAGTGATTATCTCGTCGAGCTCTTAAGCTTAGAGTCCTCACTTGCCAAAAACGATGGCCGTTTGGCTGGAAAACGTGAAGGAGAGGGAGGAGGGGGCTGCCGCGCGCTGGAGGAAGAAGAAAAAGAAGAAGAGAAAAAGAAAAGGAAGGAAAAAAAAATCTAGAGCTTCTAGACCATTCTAGTTCGATTCGAACTGGTTTGGTCTAATTCAATGATTTGGCTCGATTTGCTTGGTTTTCGAGTTTTTCACTTGGTTTTTAGAAAATTCAAGTTGGTTTATGGATCCGATTTGATTTATTTTAATTATTTTACTTAGGTTTCAGAACATTTCTTATTTTACTCAATAATAATAAAAACAATAATAATAATGATATTTGATTTTTTTTCAGAACATTTACTTATTTTTACTCAATAATGAAGAAACATAATAATAATGAATATTTGAATGTTAGGATAATTTAATTTATATGGTAGTTTTTACACGCCATATATTTTACTTAGGTTTCAGAACATTTCTTATTTTACTCAATAATAATAAAAACAATAATAATAATGATATTTGATTTTAGGATAATTAATTTATATGGTAGTTACACCCATATATATTTTATAACAGATCAGTTGCTGGAGTTCCGTATTATTTTTCAAAAATTTTAAGTGTTCTCAAATCGAAATTTTCGATAATATATTTTTGGGCTTGGGCCCAACTGGCAAATTTGGACTCGAATAGAGACTGTATTGTATTCGCAGCCCACACAGTCAAAATTTCTTATTTTTTAATTTAATAAAAATTCAAAAGTTTTGAAAATAAAAATTCAGGGTATTTCACTAGCACATAATATACTCATTCATAAAAATTAGATAACAACCACATTAATTCACAATGATAAAATGATGAATGACAATGTTAATATGTTCTATGATAAGGTTAGATGAGTTAGATTTAATAAAACTAAAGAGCATTAAAATAAAGTGCATAAAAAGTAAAGTACCAGAATTTAAAGTGCTTGAAAATAAAAGGCAATAAATAAAAAGTATTTATTTAAAGATAAGACAAGATTAAGGTTCAAGGTTTTGATGTTCATCATGGATGATGAACAAATATACCCATCACCACTTGATAGGTGTTATTTTTATAGTATTTTTAATATAGTTTTATCAGGATTTTTTAGTATTTTTTATTACTTTAATTAGTTTCTATTTAGTTTTATTCATATTTTTGTTTAAAGCTTCCTTGAATCACATTTCACTTGATCTTGGGGAGTTTTGCAACATTTTTATAGGAAATCAACCAAAAATATAGAAAAGAGTATTCCTAGGTTCAGACTCTAGCACGCCCTGGGTATGTCATCTAGCACCCCTGTGTTGTGTTAAAGTGAATAGAGACTCTGAATCTAGCATGCCCGTGCTACAAGAAGTTGTCGATCCTTGAGCGTGCTCACTCTAGCACTACCAGTTCTACAACTGCCTTGAAGTCTCTAGACCCTGGCACGCCCAAGCCGTGCCAAAGAGCACGCCCGTGCCGCAAGTAACTTTTGACCCTTGAGCGTGCTCATCCAAGCACGGCCTGTGCTGCATCCACCTCATACAGCACGCCCAGACCGTGCTAGACAGCACGCTCGTGCTGAAGACCAGACTTTACCTTGGGCCAAGAATGTCAGTTCTAGCCCGTGACACTTGCATAGACTCGCAAGAGACGCTTTTCTGACTTGCCAATCAAGTAAATCCTATTTAGATGCTAAGAGAGTCCTGATTGGAGAGGGATACAAAGCCTAAATAGTTTTTTGCCTTAAGAAAATTTCTTACTCAATAAGAGATCTACTTTCCTAAAAGGATCAGGAAGATATTTTTAGAAAGGCTATAAAAAGAGAGAAACTAGCTAAGATTGAGGGTGATTTTCCATATACCATCTTTTGTTCTAATAATTCCTACATAGTTTTCTCTCTTCAAGACTTCAAGTTTTGAAGATTGGAGTGAAGATTTAAAGAAGTCGTTCAAGCTTATCGTTGACTAGTTTTTATTCTAAACTCTCTTTTTGTTTGTTATTCTTATGGGTTTTTATTCTAAACTCTCTTTTTGTTTGTTATTCTTATGGGATTATTTACAAATTCAATTGAGTTTTATTTAATTACTATGTCAAACTAAACTCTCATTCTAGGGATTTGATGTAGCTTAATTTCGATTTCAATTTATAATATTAGATTTGCTTTCCTTTGTTTAAGGTATAATTTATTACTGAACTTAATGCTTCCAGACGTAGTTTTCCCCTGGATTGATTTATTTCATTAATCACTATCGGGAGAAGGGTTTTTTTGATATTAAAAAGGTAATAAATTATATGGGAATAATAACTAGATGCAAAAGCTATATGGTTGACTCATGGGGGGATTTTCATAAGTTAATGACCTTAGGTTATGAATTCATAAACAAATCATACAACTTAATGATTTAATTCATGTTTGATTGCACTATTAGAAGATAAGTAATTAGACCGGGTTAAAATAGCTAACAATACATCGGGAGAGCTTGTTAGTGATTTTAGGGTTGTTTCCCCTACTTGAACAATTAATACTTGAAAATTAAAACTGTTAACAAACTAATAAAATAAATTGGATAGAATTAAGTGACAATCAAAATCCTAGTAGTACTTGAACAATTAAAACTGATTAACAAACTAATAAAATAAATTGGATAGAATTAAGTGAAATCAAAATCCCTAGTAGTTTTTAATCCTTGGTTTCTTTTCATAAAATTGCGTTGCTTGATATCTTTCATTTCTCTTTCACTTATTTAGATTTTTGTTAAAATAATTCTCCTTATTGTCATCTAAATAATAGTAAATTAACACAATTTTGGTACTTGGTATACAATCCTTATGGGACTATACTCTACTCATTTTTTACTACTTGTCGCGATTTTGTAAACTTGCAAAAAAGCTTGTCAAGTTTTTGGCGCCGTTGCCGGGGATTAGCATTACCAATATCAGTACTAATTACCTTATTATTAATTTAGACATTTATTTTTTTTTTCACTTTCACTTTATCAAAAAGATTATTTCGGGTGTTTATGCAAAGAAGATTCGGTGGAACTGAGCCCTTAATCTTTGATCCAAAAACTGAAAAGACTTGTCACAGAAACAACACTGCTATGAGAGCACAAAGGAGAGAACAAGAGCAACAAGCAAATATGGATGATGATTTAGACATAGGGAACAATCCTCTATAAGGAGAACATCAAATTGTGCCACCAGGGCCCAATAATATTGCACATCTGAACAAAATAAAAATACAGTACGCCGTCCAACTAAACTTTCCTACCACAAATAATGGTGCTAAATATGAAGGATTAATCACAGGGCTAAAGCTAGCCCTTGAGGTACATGCTCCTACACTCAACATTTTTATAGACTCACAGTTAGTGGTAAACCAGATAACAAGTACCTTCGCCACTAAAGAATCGAATATAACAAAATACTACAATTTAGCCAAAGCTCTTCTTTACAAGCTAGAAAAAGAAGGAGGGGCCAGGCAAATCACACGGATTGACCAAACAGATAATAAAGAAGCAGACACTATAGCCAAAATTACAGCCCAAAGGGAAGAGCTGCCTGAAGATGTGATGTTAGAGTAACAAATTAAGTCAGCAAAGCTATGAACATGACGAAGTCTTCACAACTGAACCAAATAACAGTTGGATGAGATGAATCATTGATTTTATACAAAATGACATCCAACTAGTAGATAGACAAGAAGCTATCAAAATAAGTAGAAAAGCAGCCTACTACACACTCAGGGGTGGAGTATTATATAGAAAGTCAAAAACACACCCTTGGGCAAAATGCCTTACTAAAGAAGAAAGCGAATACCTCATCAGGGAAACACATGAAGGATTATGTGGGGCACACGGAGGATCGAACGTCATAATAAGAAAAATACTACTCTTGGGGTATCATTAGCGCACACCAAAAAAGGATGTTCGCCTTTTCATCTGTCATTGTTTTGCCTACCAAAAGTATGACCGAGTACCAAGAAAGCCTTAGTCAGAATTACAACCATTAGGCTTGACGTGGCCCTTCTCTCAAAGGGGCATGAAAATTTTTAGGTCCTTTTCCCGTTACAACCAGACAAAAGAAGTTTATGGTAGTTGTCATTGACCATTTCTTTAAATGGGTGGAAGCTGAAGCATTCAACACCATAACACTGGCTTGAATCATCAGCTTCTTTATGTATGGTATGCCTTATAAACTTATTACTGACAATGGTAAACAATTTGATTCAAGGACCTTCAGATCTTCCTGTGCGGATTGGTTTATCGAGCTCCACTTTACCTGGGTAGCCCATCCACAAACAAACGGTCTCACTAGAATAACAAATTGAACCATTATAAAAAGACTAAAGAAAATGCAAGCTGGGCGGACGAACTACACAGTGTACTTTGGGCATACCAAACCAAGCCTAAGCCAACCACAGGAGAGACCCCGTTTTCCGATGTGTACAGAACTGAAGCCGTGATCCCTATTGAAATCGGCACCCTAACCTTCCGAACAAATGAACACAACAACTTCGACAACAATGAAAACTTAAGGATGAGGAAATACCATAATCGATTAGTCCAAAGCAGATAATTCAAAGTGGATGACAGAGTACGGAAAAGGCTGAAATAACCAAAGGGTTGGCAGGCATGGGAAAACTCAGACAAAACTGGGAGGGCTTGTATGAAATCTCAAAATAACTAGACCCTAGCACCTATAAACTCAAAAAGCTCCATGGAACTGAACTTCCTCGAACATGGACTCAGACAATTTGCAAAAAGCTTATTATTTATTCACAAAATAAATGTAACTTACTTCTAGAGAAAAATAATAAAGGAATTCTCAGGTTTTTTCAGCCAACATATCAAGTCATAAGACCAAGTTGTAAAAGGGGAGATTAGAAGGGGAATCTGAATCTAAGGGCTAGAAAGACTTGATATGTTAAGTTTTTCCTGAAATTTGCTTCAAAACTCCTTGTCCTTA
The DNA here is from genome assembly GCF_014843425.1 of Jatropha curcas. The sequence goes on from NW_023590681.1 coordinate 1,003,777, forward strand.
CACTTTCTCTATACATGATATCTCGGACTTAACCAGTCCTCAACCATTCGAACTTAAGCAGTCCTTCAACAGTTTGGAGTTAAGCAGTCCTTAATCATTCGAACTTAAGCCGCCTCATGATTTAAAGCAGTCCTTAATCATTTGGACTTAAGCAATCCTCAAATAGCTCCGGCCTAGATAGTCCTTAATAATTCAAATTTAAAACAATCCTTATTCATTCAGGCATAAACAAATCCTTCAAACTCGAGCTCAGATTCAAAAACTATTTATCCTGCTAGTTCGACTTTCAGTAGCCAGCACAGTACAAGGTTAGCACATTTTATACTTGAGAAAAACATGCTTAAAATATAAAACGAAGGATAAGGTTGGCAAACTTAGAGAAATTCCATTAAGAAGTTCAAAAGAAAAAGACAAACAAGAGAAGGTCCCCCATATAAAAAACTACACTAAAGGACATAAATGACCAAACAATTAAGGGGGGACTATTGAGCATATATTGGATATTCAAGATGTCATACATCCCCCAATATCTCTAAGAGGAGATAGTGGAGGATTTTTCTCCATTTTCATGATCTCCCCCACTGCTCTTCTCCCCACTATAAATAGTAGAGTTGAGAACTCTAGAGATTATCTTGAAACACAATAAGTAATCAATCGACTCTTAATTATCAATGTTCGCCACTCTTTACTTTTCTCTAGACTACCATAATTCTCTATAAATACTCAATAATTATAATCTCATTTCTTGAGACTATCACTACCTAAAAGCTTATTAGTTCTTAACCATTTTATTGATTTTTATAATAAATACTACCATAATTATGGCATAAAAATCTTCAAATTTTTATGGGAAAAATTAAAAAAAAAAAGAACCAAAAAAAAAACACTAACCCATATATATTGTCAGAACTCAAAGGAGCAAGATAGAAAACAAAGTAAAAAATAAAAAATAAAACTTGAGTAGCGTGAGATCAATTTAGATTTGGTGACAATGTATTATTTTAGTAATAATAATAAAATAATGTAATGACATATCAATATTGATATATTTGTCACTGAAACTATATGATTACTTGTGACGATAAATATGTCAAAGTAAGATGATATAGAGGTAAAGAATTTCCAATTTAGTATTATCAAATCAATTTGCATCACTTTTTTATTAGAACGATGACAATCACTGTCATCATTAATAATTTGTCAGTGTCAACAAAAATAATTCCCTCTAAATTTTTTTATTGATAGTTTTAATTTCAAAATATAAAATCGCCTAAATAAATGATAATTATATCTGTTATAAAATCTAAAAATTTTATCACTATATTTTTCCTTATGTAATGTTAAATCTTATTTTCAAAATCAATTAAGATATGAATTATATTTTTTCCTTCTTGTTGACATTAATTACAATTAATGATGATATATATGCAGTACATAAAAGTATTTTAGTTTTGGCGACAATTTATTTTTTTACATAAGAATATTAAAAAATTTATTGACAAATAATAATGAGATGTTTGTCACCAAAGTTATATGATTATTAGCGACGATATATGTGTTACATTAAAATCATATAGAAAGTAAGGAAAATTTTGTCAATTGAATGTATTGGGAAATATAATAGCATACTATCGTAATTAACATACATAATTATCATTATCATTGTTAATAGTTTGTCAATATTACAAAAGCAATTTCCTCCAAAATTATTTTATCAATATATATAATTACAAATTGTAAAATCGTCTCAATAACATATGATTTTATGATTTTTTGTTCATCATAAAAATTTGATAATTTCATCTTTTTCCTTCAAAATAAGTAATGCCAATTTTTTACCTCCAAAATTAATTATGACATAAATTATATTTTTGTCACCAAATAGGATTATTATTGACAAGTTTTGTAATTAATGATACCATCAAAGCATAAAATTATTTGGGTGCCAATATATTATTTTTATACTAATATAAAAACTTTTAATGACAAATCAATAATGATAACTTTGTAACTGTAGCTATATAATTATTAGTGACAAGAATCATGTCACTACAAGACCATATACGAGTGAAAAAAATTTTGCCAGTTAACTTTATTACCAAATATATATGCATCACAATTACAATTACGCATGCTCCGTTTGTTTTCGTAAAATAACTTACAGAAAAATAACTTATTGAAAAATATTTTTCAAATGATTTATTTTCTGTTGTTTGGTTGTAATATTGAAAATTAGTTAAAAATATTAAAGTCATTATCTCATAAGACCATAAAAATATTAATAATTTTTTTTTTTTTAAAAATATTAAAGTCATTTATCTCATAAGACCAATAAAAAATATTAATAATAAAGGAAATTTTATAAATTTTAAAAATTTAAAAATTTTATTATTAAATATAAAAAGGATTAAAAAAAAGTAAATTATGAAAGCACCGGTGGTGGCCACTGGTGGTGGTCAGTGATAAATGGTGACTAATGGTAGTGACTACGATGATTAATAAATTAAAAAATATGAATTTATAAAGTTTATCAATGTCCAAAAAATATTTTACTCTCTGGAAGATGAGAAGTTATTTTTCTTAAAAAATGACTGAATTTTCATTTGATTTATTTTCATGAACTCTCTAAACAACGGAAAATTATGAAAAATATTTTCTTACAAGTTATTTTACGGAAAAAAATGAAGCTTCAATATATCACAATTAATATCATCATTAATATTTTTCAATATTACAAAAGTAATTCCCTCCAAAATTAGTGGTGTAAAATCTTCCTTCCAAGTGTAATCATGACAAAAGATAATAATTCCTAGTAAGTTGTCATTTTTTATGACCAACCATTTAACTTATAATGACAATATTTTGTTGTTACAAAAGTAAGTTATTAGTGACGATAATTTATTTTTATCATAATATGCTACCTTTTAGGTATAAAAATTTATCCGTCTCAAAATAATTTGTAATAAAAAGTGTAACTATTTGTAGTGAGAAAAACAAGTCAAGGACATGTTGCTGCCCTCTCTTATTCAACCTAGTTATAGCCCATACACTTGATTACTCCTATTTGTACAAAAAAAAAAAAAAAAAAAAAAACAAAAAAAAAAAAAAAAAAAAAATAATAATAATAATAATAAAATGTTTGGCGCTTTTTAATTATTAAGAACATCTCAACCAAGCATTAACCATTAAAGATAAATATCTCTTGCCTATATTGATCATTGCTTGAATGAATTGGACCTCTGCTAAGTACTTTTCTTAAGATCGATTTTCAAGGGTTGGTTATCATCAAAATTAGGAATGTAATCCAATAAATCCATGCATTTTCATAAGGGCATGTTATAACCGCTAACAAAAAAAAAAAAAAAAAAAAAAAAAATGAAGTCATATCCAAATACAGACAGTCAAGGCTAAAGAGTTTAAAGTCAAGTACATGCAAGCAAAGCCGAAGCTAACGAGACAATGGATTACCTTTCTTCTGGCAAGTCATCTGACCCTAGACAAGTGGTGTAGCTGCTGTATTACCCTCTGCATATGTCAAAGAGCGCCTTTTATTTCTCACCTTTTTTTTTTCTTTTTTTTTTTTGTAAATGATAACATTATTTTTGGGTAGACTGTAGCTAATGTGGCTAATGTGGTGGCAAACATTATTGCAAGTCATAAGAGAGCATCGGGACAACAAATTAATCTGCAAAAATCAAAAGTTTCTTTTAATAGGAGTTATTCACCAAAAATCAAGGAGTTAATCAAGAATAGGTTAGGAGTTAAAGCTATTTAGCACATGTCAAAGTACTTAGGACTTCCAGCAGTGATGACAGGAGTAAAAAATTAATTTTTCAAGCTATTTGCGATAGGGTGGATAAGAAACTAAAGGGTGGGAAGGAGAGAACCTTGTCGAGAGCAGGAAAGGAAGTACTGTTAAAGACTGTAGCTCAAGCAATTTCAACCTATAATATGAGTTGTTTTCTTTTCTTTGCAGAGATTTATCATAAGATTGAAAGTTTAATGGCTAAATTTTGGTAGAGACAAAGATAAGAGTAAAGAAAAATTCACAGGTGCTCTTGGGATAAGCTAAGTATTCCAAAGTGCAAAGGAGGTGTAGGTTTCGGGGATATCATGGATTTTAATCTTGCTCTTTTAGCAAAGCAAGGTTGGCGAATTCTTGAAAATTCGGATTCAATGGTCTCTCTTAATCTTAAAATCACAATACTTCACTCGGACTTCTTTTATGGAGGCAAAGATTGGTTGCAAACCCAGTTATTCATGGAAAGCTTATTGGTAGCCAAATCGGTGATTGAGATGGGAAGTAAATGGCAAGTTGGGTGGTGCTACAATTAAAATTTGGAAGGACGAATAGTTCTTTGTTTCTATCTGTTAGGGCACCAGGCTCTAATGCCAGTTTTTGGGTATCAGCTCTGATACCACACCAGGCTCTAATGCCAGTTTTGGGTATCAAGCTCTGATACCACTGTTGGGCCTTTTTACGAATTAAGAAGAAAATTAATGCAATCAGAAAAATATAGAATGGGATACACAGAAATTTAACGTGGTTCACCTCAATGTTTAGGGCTACGTCCACGGGAACAAACTCCGAATAAAATTCCTTTCACAAAAAAGAGGTTTAAAAATAGTAGGTACACAAAAGAGAGGTATGTATAACAAAAATAGTGGCAACACAAAAAGTGTTTCTTCAAAAACACCCCAAAATAATCCTCACTATTTTCTCGTAAAACACCCCAAAATAATCCTCACTATTTTTCTCTCCCCTAGTTTTAGGAAACCCATCCTAAAACTAGAAAACTCTCTCGCTACATTTTTTTTTCTTTCGTTACTGCTGTGTGTACCAAAAGAAGCAAATCCTCTCCTATTTACAGGAGAGGTAATGCGAGAACCGTGTGTGAGTTACACATGGCTCTCCATTTAGATAATGGTTAGTTATCAACTTTCAGCCAACTTTTTAACATTTTTAAATAACACGTGTTTTCCTTTTTCTTTTTTGCCTTTTTAAATTTATTATGGGTCCCACTTGAGTGGGCACCGCACAACACTATCCTAGGGTGGTGTCCCCTCCTACTATTCTTGATGAGGAAGCCACGGTAAATCGTCTTCTGTTTTTCAGGAGCCAAAGCGATGGAATGTCACTCTAATTAATAATATTTTTCCTTCAACTGAAGCAGGTACCGTTTACTCTATTCCTCTTAGCTGAAGGAGAACTATTGACAAATTGGTTTGGCCTTTATCCAAGGATGGACAGTACAATGTAAGGAGCGGATATCATTTGATTCATGATCAAAGCTTATTGCAAATATATGCCTCTTTAGTGAACTTTGTCCTAGTGCTTTATGGAAATGTTTGTGGAAAATAGACATTAATTCCAAGCATCTTGTTCATCGTGCGTGTAAAAGACATCTCTCGGTTTCTAAAGCTCTTGCTCGAAAAGGTATGCAAATTGACTTTACTTGTGCAATCTGTGATCTTGAGAGTGAGAGTATCATTTATATCCTGAAGGATCGCATTGTTGCCCAACAATTCTGGAGGTATTCTCTACTTCGCCTTGTCACAGATGAATTCTAGGTTGCGAGGAGTTTCATGAAGTGGTTTGAGAGTTTAGCTTGGAAATTCAATTCAGAATAATTAGAGTCGTTCCCAATGATAACATGGGCAATTTGGCGTGCGTGCAACATAGTTAAATTCCATAATAAAAGGCTGAATATGGAGGCTATAGCTCAAATGGCAATATCTTGGTTGCATGAATTCCAACAGGTGAATATGTCTCTTACCAAGGTTAATAGCTCAGAGAGTGGATAAGATTTCTATCTTTCTTCTCATAAAAAAAAAAAAAAAAAAAAAAAAAAAAATTGAAGCGTTTTATTAGACGTAAATTAATTAATCCAACTTATTTTTTTGTAAATTAATTTCAAAAAAAAAAAAAAAAAAAAAAAAAATTGAAGCGTTTTATTAGACGGTAAATTATTATCCAACTTATTTTTTGTAAATTAATTCATTATTTTATTATCACAGATTATATTTCATATTTTGCCTTCAAAAAATAATTTTTAAATCATATTTTAAATTATTATTAATTTTTATTTATGTCAGTTGACGTTACACATTTATCAAAAAAGTAATACTGCTAGTTACCGAAAAAAAGAAAATATTGCCGACTTCAATAAATTGCTACATATGTTCTGAGAGCAGTATTCATCAAATTACACCTTAATGTAGGATACCACAACCCAAAACCCTGTATAAGGAATTAACAGAGTCTCGTCTTTAACAAACCGAACAGACTCGACTCTGCTCTGCTCTCTCTATATGTATCTCTATTTTCTTTCCAAGAAACAAAACGAGAAAATTCTCTCTCCTCCAGAAAACACCAAGAAAACGTAAAAATGGAGAGCTTCATTTCCTTCTTTTACATAGCGTTCCTGATGATCGTCTGTACAGGTGTTTGTCATGCAAGACTACGTCCTCAAGCAGGTCCGTTCTCTTCTTCTTGATTCCGTTTACTTGAAGAGAGATTAAATTAAGGTTTCGAAATTTAATTTTATTGGAAACCAAACGGGAATTACACATTTCTCTTTTTCTTGATTACATCAACGGAACCCCATTTTGTTACTGCGAAAATGCATGAAAGCCATGAATTTGGTTGAACCTTTAATTATTATACTTTTTAATTGATTACAGTCCCGAGTTATTTGAAGTTCGTCAAGAATGGAACAGAATTTCCATCAGAAGAGTATTATGATTACATAGTTGTAGGAGGTGGAACTGCTGGTTGCCCATTGGCTGCTTCTTTGTCACAGTGGTACCGAGTTCTTGTTCTTGAACGCGGTGGGGTTTCTCATGGCAAACCCAATTTGATGAGTCAAGAAGGGTTCCTTGCCACACTTACCCAAGTAGATGCATTTGATTCTCCTGCCCAAGCCTTCACATCTGAGGATGGTGTCCCAAACGCCAGAGGACGCACTCTTGGTGGCAGCAGTGCCATTAATGCAGGATTTTATAGCAGAGCAGACCCAGAATTCTTTGCGAAATCAGGTGTGAATTGGGATTTGGGAATGGTGAATGAATCTTATGAGTGGGTTGAGAAGGCAATTGTGTTTAGGCCAGTGCTTAGAAAGTGGCAATCAGCATTTAAAGATGGGTTATTGGAGGCTGGGATTGATCCATATAATGGGTTCAGTTTAAATCATCTGATGGGCACGAAGATTGGTGGCTCCACTTTTGACGCTACAGGGGCGAGACATACTGCAGCTGATCTTCTCAATTATGCAAATCCTGCAAATATCGAAGTTGCTTTGTATGCAAGTGTGGAAAGAGTACTTTTGGCTTCTACTTCCTCATATTTGAAAAATTCAAAGACAACAGCAATTGGGGTTGTTTATCGTGATCACAAGGGACAATATCACCATGCAATGGTACGCGAAAATGGGGAAGTCATACTGTCTGCTGGTGCCATTGGAAGCCCACAGTTACTGTTGTTGAGTGGCATAGGTCCTAGACATTACCTATCATCCTGGGGTATTCCTGTATCATATAACCTTCCAACTGTGGGGCAGTACATGTATGATAATCCTAGAAATAGCATATCATTTGTGCCTTCTATCCCACTGGAGCATTCACTGATAGAGGTTGTTGGAATAACTAAAGTGGGGGCTTACCTTGAAGCAGCTTCCAATGTTATCCCATTTGCTTCCCCAGCTCGTTCTATTTTCATTAATACCCCATTCTCTGCACCTCTCTATCTAACTGTGGCAACACTAATGGAGAAAATCACCGGGCCACTTTCTACTGGCTCACTAAGGCTTGCTTCAGTAGATGTCAGAGTCAACCCAACTGTTCGATTCAATTACTTTTCAAACCCAGTAGATTTAGAGAAGTGTGTAAACGGGACACGCAAAATTGGGGATGTGTTGAGGAGTAGCTCTATGCAAGTGTTAAAGTTCAATGACTGGTTTGGAGGTAGAAGTTTCAGATTTGTAGGGCCTCAGCTGCCTTCTCGCCAATCTGACTATATGCAGATGGCTGATTTTTGTAAGCGAAGTGTTAGCACCATATGGCATTACCATGGAGGCTGTGTTATAGGGAAAGTGGTCGATCCTCATCATCGCGTTTTTGGTATTGCTGCTCTTCGAGTTGTTGATGGCTCAACATTTAGTATATCTCCAGGGACTAATCCTCAGGCTACTCTCATGATGCTGGGAAGGTATGTATCCTAATCATATACTAACACTAGTTCAATTCTTTTTCCTAATTAAGTACAAACTGAGTCTTGCTTGTCTTTCTTGGCAGATACGTGGGGCTGAAGATAATGAGAGATCGAATGAGATATTAAATATTCTTTGGTTAGGTTCCTACACGTAGATAGAAACAATAGAATGTACAAAAGAAGTGTTGTTGCCAATTTTGTAACTGTTTGAAGCTGCAACTTGAGCTTGTTTTCTACTTCTTCTACTGAGTTTATATGAATATATAATAATTGTAAATTTGAGTCTGTAATTCTAATTCAGCTATACTTGGTTTCTTTTTTGTTTTTCCTGAGAGCTACTTTGCAAAACCAAACCTCTTACATTACTGAAAGAGTTCTCTCAATCAAGGTGACAAAAGCAAAGAAAACTGAAAATTCATTAGTGCTTTCAGGTTGGTGATCGCAGGATTCAAAAATGGAGCTAGGGATTATCCAACGTTAAACACGGTGGGAGGATAGAGCTGGTGTGGGTCATTTTAATTATTTTAGGTATTAACTTTATTATGATTAAGGTTATTTTACTATCTACTCATACTAATAATTATGCTATATTTTTCCTTAAAAAATACTAATAATTGTTCTATATATTAAATAATGAAATAAAATTTTAAAACTTTTAAATATAAATATTAAAATATATAAATAACTAAATCCTTATTAATTCAAAATTTTAGCCAAATCATGTCTTCTGGGGTTGGTGGTCTTCTCATTAATGTAGCTGAGTGAGAGATTGAAAGCATATTGTATATTTAATATGGAGAGAAGACTACAATACAAAACTTAAAATTTTGTATCTACAGAGAAACATCCATTTCCATTAGATTTAAGCGACTTTATTGTGAATCGCTGGATTTAAAAAATCTTTAATAACTTGCTACCATTAGATATAAGCGATTTTATTGTAAATGGTTGGATTTGAAAATCTTTAACAACTTGCTACCCGGGTCATTGTTTGTTATTCATATATCTTATTAGATATTATTTTATTTATTATTAAACACTAATATATATTATTCAGTAATAATAAAAATATTAATTTTCTTTTTAATAAACAATTAAAATAAAAACTTATTTAGTTTTCCTCTAAAATAAAATTAAAAAAACAAATATTTTCTTCTGAAAAGCTTAATTATCTGAACAACGTTTTAAAATTATTTAATGCTCATAATTTAATTTGTGGTTATCTATTAACTTATACTTTCAAAGCGATATCAAAAATTTTAAATTTCATAACTTTTATAAAATTTTGTTATTCAATTCCTAAATGTTTTCTCGAGAGGAGACTTCAATCTGATGTACATAGTTTATTAGCCATGTGTCAATAGATTAGAAACTTTATGTGGGTACATAATTTACCCACTTCTCTATCATAGTAAAAATCTTAATATAGATTAGTTATTGTAGTCAACTGATTCTTAACTAGACATGCCACATAAGTTTAATTGTAACCATAGTTTACTAGAATAGTTAATTAGCAGCTGTTAAAGATACTTGTACATATACAGGAGGAAAGTAATCAGTAAATCATTTGAGATATTTTTTGCATTTGAGAATTCTTCTCTTTTCTGTGCATAGTATCAAGGCCGCCATTAAAGGCCTTATTGTATTACTCTGAGATTTTCAATCTCTTGACTCTTGATTACTTCTACTTCTGCTGATTTTTTTTTTTTTTTACTCAGAATTGTGATCCCTTATAATTGTTGGAGATGATTCCTTAAGTTGTAAGCCTATTGGTTGGGACTCAAAAGATGAGAAGCGATCCAGACCCTATTGACAATCCTTTGAAGCTGATAAACTATGAAAGTCTAAAAGGGTGCCTATTCAGAATAAACAATACTTGGATTGAAAATGCCATGTGTAGTTATTGCTGCTATGGCTTTTATTTGTTGCATGTGTTTTTATTTGCTGCAAAATAGGTCAATTAGTTAACTTATATGGAGAGCAAATCTTTCCTATTTATTTGGTTAAATTGTCTTTGTGGTCCTTAGAAGTAGCAAAAGTTATTGCATTCTATTCTATTTATTTTTCTATCATCAGCAGAGTCGGGCAAGAAAAATGTCAATAGAAGTATTTTATTCTCAACTTTCAGCATGCAGCAGTTCTCATTCTAATAAGAGTTTTATACTTTCTCAATAGCTCTGACTGGGACCTATCAGTGGTATTAGAGCCATGGCAACGAACAAGGAATGAATTAAAAACTTGGAGGCTGGGCTAGGAAAACTCCAGGATAGTATGGGTCGGATGGAACTTGGCATTGCTGACAAGTTGCAACATATGGAGAAAGCAATGACAAAGCTTTTTGCAGCTGTACTCTCTAGTAAAGATGGAACCAGCAACACCAGTGATCGTAACAGCCACTTTCATAGTAACAGAGAAGCATGTAGAGAGGGTGGGAGGCCGACATTCTCCTCTAAATTGGCAAAACTTGAATTTTCGAGATATTTCGGAGACGATCCCACCGAATGGTTCACCTGAGTGGATCAATTCTTTGAATACCAGGACACTTTAGCCTCTTAAAAGGTGTCATTGGCTTCCTTTCAATTGGAAGGAGAAGCCAACCAGTGGTGGCAATGGCTACGCCGGGTTACCAAGAAGAAGGGAAGGAGGTTACGTGGGAAATTTTTGTTGAGGAATTATGGTCTCGTTTCGACCCAACAGATTGTGATGACTTTGATGAATCTCTATAACAAATGTGATAGATTGGCTCCTTAACAGATTATCAAAGGGAATTTGAGCGACTAGGAAATAGGGTGCAGGGATGGACTCAAAGGGCCTTGGTGGGATTCATGGGCAGACTTAAGCCGGAGATCATTGGCGGCAGTAGGATGTTCAAACTGAAGTCATTAAAGGAAGCTATCAATTTGGCTCGAATGCGAGATGAGCAATTACTACGGCAAAGGAAAGCAACTCGCTCATATAATCAATCGGATGCTTCATCTCCAACAAAAAGTAAGGCAGCCACTCCGATGAAGCGACTTACTTGGGACGAGATGCAGAAAAGACGAGCTCAAGGACTTTGTTTCAATTATGATGAGAAGTTCACTCCTGGACATAGGTGTTCTAAGCCTCAATTGCTACTACTTGATGGCAGAATTGAAGATGGAGAGATTGATAATGATGCGTCGTATGCCAACTTTCACACAGAACTAGAAATATCACTACGTGCCCTCACTGGTTGGTCCATACCATGCGTATCTCAGTCAAGATAGGACCTTCTGAGTTGATTATTCTTATTGCTAGCGGGTCAACTGACAATTTTATCAATGAAAGGGTCGTTGGGTTACTGAAATTTCCCATGGTACCAACGAGCCTTTTAATGTGAAAGTTGCTAAAGGCGGTCACTTGCGATGCAATGAGAAATTAAAAAATGTTCCTTTTTTTTTTTTTTTTTTTGGAAGGTATACCCTTTGTTGTCACTCTATATACTTTGCCGTTAATAGGGTTGGATATGGTGTTAGGAATTTATTGGCTTGAGCAATTGGGTACGGTGAATTGCAATTGGAAGCAATTGACAATGGATTTCCAGTGGAATGGCCAGCACCATCAACTAAAAGGGATCGACAACTAGTCAATCTAATCTTATTCATTGAAAGTAATGACAAAGGAGCTGAGACAAGGAGGATCTATATTTGCAATCTGTCTACAGATTTCACAAGAAGTATTGCTGGACGGAATCCATCCAGATATGAGAGCTTGCTTCAGCAATTTGAGGATATTTACCAAAAGCCAAATGAGCTTCCTCCGGAAAGGGAAATTGACCACCACATTACTTGAAAGAAGGAACATACCCCATCAATGTTCATACCTACAGGTATGCCTACTTTCAAAAAGCTGAAATTGAGAAACAGGTTCATGACATGTTAAAATTGGGGTTAATTCAAACCAACACAAGTCCTTTTTCTTCTCCTGTTCTATTAGTTAAGAAAAAAGATAGATCCTGACGGTTTTGCACCAATTATAGAGCTCTTAATACTGCAACCATTAGGGACAGATTTCCAATTCCCACAGTTGATGATATGCTAGATGAACTTCATGGGGCTGCTTACTTTACTAAACTTGATTTGAGATTAGGATTCCATCAGGTTCGGGTTCACCCTAGTGACATAAATAAAACCGCCCTCCACACACACAATGGCTATTATGAGTATTTAGTAATGCCCTTTGATTATTTATGCAATGCTTCCTCAACCTTTCAAGCCATAATGAACTCTGTATTTTGCCCATACTTACAAAAATTTGTGTTAGTTTTTTTTATGATGTTTTTATTTATAGCCCCAATTAGAACATGCATCTTGAATATGTTAAAAAGGCTTTTGAAATCTTACGGCATCACAAACTTTTCATCAAGCTTAGTAAATGTGCATTTGGCCAGCAAGAAATAGAGTATTTTGGTCATATTGTTTCTCATGAAGGTGTCAAGGTGGATCAGGGAAAAATATGGGCAGTGCTTGAATGGCCCAGACCTACTAATATCTCTGATTTGCATGGTTTAGGCCTCATAGGTTATTACAAGAAGTTTGTTTATGATTGCTCAGCCATTAACCAATTTGTTGAAAAAGGGACAGTTCGCTTGGTCAGAGGAAGCAGAAAGGTCATTCTTAGCTTTGAAGCAAGCAATGAATACCACCCCAACACTCGCTATGCCTAATTTCAATGATTCTTTTCTCATTGCAACTGACGCTTCTAATGACGACATTAGCGCGGTATTGACTCAATAAGGAAAACCAATTGCCTTTATGAGTCGAGCCTTAGGAATTTCAAAGCAGTCATGGTCAACATATGCCAAAGAGATGCTGGCAATTATCTAAGCTATTCACACATGGCGGCCATATCTGCTAGGCCGTAAGGTTTACATTTCAGACTGACCAATGGAGTCTCAAGTACCTAATGGAGCAGCGAATTGTCACCCTGGAACAGCAAAACTAGGTTTCCAAGCTACTTGGGTATGATTATGAAATCATCTATAAGCTAGGGCGGGAAAATTCTATCGTGGATGCCTTATCATGTGTTATGGGCAGTCCCAACCTTAATACTCTCTTCATTCCACAGACGTCTTTATGGGATGCAATAAAGGCAGCAACTATAAAGCATCCTTATATGATCCGCGTCAGCAAATTAGCAACTGAAAATCCTAGAGCACCATGTGGCGTAATGGCTTAATTCATTATAAGAATCGCGTGGTTATTCCAACCAATTCTAATTTGGTTACTCGGCTCTTTCAGGAATTTCATGATTCACCATGTGGAGGGCATTTAGGTGTCTTACACACATACAAGAGAGTGGCACACCAATTCTATTGGCCATTAATGCATAAAGTGATTAAGCAATATGTTGCTTCCTGTGCTATTTGCCAAAGAAAAAAAGCATCAACTTCATCGCCCCGCGGGTCTTCTCCAACCATTGTCCATTCCTCACCAAGTCTACGATGATATAACTATGGATTTCATTGACGGACTTCCGATGTCTAATGGAAAAACTCTATCCTTGTGGTGGTTTATCGGCTAAGCAAGTATGCCCATTTCCTGTCATTGTCACATCTTCATACTGTAAAATTAATTGCTAAAAAATTTATTGACGGAGTCATTAAACTTCATGGGATGCCCAAGTCTATTGTCAGTGACCGCGATCCTATTTTCATAAGCCATTTTTGGCATGAATTCTTCAAGATGTCAGGTACCAAACTCAATATGAGCTCAATGACGGATAGTCTGAAGTGATAAACAGATGTCTTGAGCAGTATCTCCATTGTTTTGCATCTTAATAGCCTCGTAAGTAGAGCTCTTATCTTCCCTGGACAAAATTTTGGTACAATACCTCTTATCATATTTCTATTGGGATGTGTCCCTTCCAAGCATTATATGGCAGACCACCGCTAATGGTTCTATATCATGACATGGGCCCCTCTCCTAATCATGAGGTAGATCAGACATTGGCCATAAGAGACGAAATTTTGTAGTAACTCAAAACAAATTTATCTCGCGCAATCAACCGAATGAAATAAGTAGCTAATTCAAAAAGGCGAGGAGTTGAGTATCAAATGGGTGATCTAGTTTATCTCAAACTGTAACCCTATCGCCAACACTCTGTGCATAAGAGAGCTCACCAAAAGTTAGCAGGTCATTACTATGGACCATTCCCCATTAAAGAAAGACTTGGAAAATTAGCCTACAAACGTCAACTGCCAGATACCGTGGGTACAAATTTGCCGCTGTTAATAGATGATGGGGACATTTATTGGAGCCAAAGGAGATTTTGGATACTAGATGGGTTAAGAAGGGATCACGGTTCGTGGAAGAAAGTCTTGTCCAGTGGAAACATTTACCAGCAGAAGATGCAACTTAGGAAAATACTCAGGAGCTAATGGGTAGATTTCTCAATTTGAACCTTGATTACAAGGTTCCACTGAAAGAGGGGAGGAATGATAAACTACGAAAGTCTAAAAGGGTGCCTATTCATAATAAAAAAATACTTGGACTGATAGTGCCAAGTGTAGTTACTGCTGTTGTGTCTTTTATTTGTTGCATGTGTTTTTATTTGCTACAGAATAGGTCAATTAGTTAACTTATTTGGTAAGCAAATCTTTGCTATTTATTTGTTTAAGTTGTCGTTATGGTCCTTAGAAGCAGGAAAAGTTATTGCATTCTATTTCTATTTATTTTTGTATCAGCAATAGAGTTAGGTAGGAAAAATTTTCAATAGAAGTATTTTATTCTCAACTTCTAGTACGCAACAGTTCTCATTCTAGTAAGAGTCTCATACTTTCTCAATAGCTTCGATTGGGACCTATCAGAAGCTTCAAAGATTAACTTATTGGAGTTTAACTCTAGTAAGTGTTCCATTATATGGTCAAAACTACCTCTCTTGGAGTTGGTCAATGTTAACTGCTCTCAAAGTAAAGGATAAGCATGGGTTCATAAAACAAAAAAAAATGCAAAATACCGAAACTAGAGCACCTCTCTTTAAAAAATGGCTACATGCTGATGCAATGGTAGTTTCTTGGATCTTAAATTCCATTTAAAAGGAATTGGTGTGTGATTTTCTTTATGCAACTAATGCAAAAGATTTGTGGAATATGATAGCTCAAAGATATGAAGAAAGTAATGGTCCATTGCAGTTTTCAATTAAAAGAGAAATAAGCAACACTGGTAATCAAATTCTTCTTATGGACCCTCTTCCAAATTTGAATAAAGCTTATTATAAGACTTTAATAGTTGAAAAGCAAAGAGTTGTTAATGACTCTGTTATGGAAATCAATGAATCTCCTACTATCATGTTAGCTTAAGGAAGAGGTATTGCTAAAGACAATACGTACAATTTCAAGAAGAAAGGGAATTGGAAGAAGGATGAGCATTATTAGGAGCATTGTAGAGTTGGGGGTCGCATAAAGCTGGAGAGTTGTTTTAAGCTTTATGGATACCCTAATTGGTATTAAGAGTATAGGCAGAAATCAAGGAACATAAATGCAAAGGCAAATGCTACAACACAATTGATGGAAACACCAATGGACATGTTTAATATTGAAACCCATGCATCTTACAGTAACTGGACTGATAATCTGACACATATAGTTCAACAAGAGGTATTAAAAGCAATGAAAGGTAAAACCATTAACACTTGCTGTGAAACCAGTAATGCAATAAACATTACAGGCTTTGCAGGTAAGAATTCTCATTATCTCATGTCTAACACTTATTCAAAGGCAAAGGGGTGATTGAATTGTGGATATTGGAATCATAAATCGCATGACCTACAATCTAGATTTCTTTGACCTGATAACCACATTACAATAAACCTAGAACAATCAAATTACCAGATTGCTCAATTAGGTTAGTAACCCATATTGGCACCATAAAATTACATCTTAGAATTACTTTAAGAAATGTTACATATGTACTTAGTTTTAAATCTAGCCTCATTTTATAACCCAATTGACCATATCAAACCTTGTTTTAGTTAATTCTCTGTCTGATTCTTATGTTTTATAGGATATGCTAAGAGAAGTATTGTTGTTAGCAAAGTATCAGATGGATTCTCCATACTTAATTGTAACTCTTTTCAAAGTAAATCTTTCTATTATCATTCAAGCATTTGCAATTATCATGCTAAAAATTTAGCAGCATTATGACATTCTAGATTAAATCATGTATCCCCCCAAAGATTGAAACACATTCAATTTTTATCTCAATATGATTTTTTCTGATTACACATGTCCAGCTGTTTGTCCATTAGCCAAAGAATATAGACTTCCTTTTCACACTAGTACCACAATTAGTAAAGAGGTTTTTGAATTAATTCATATTACCTTTAGGGGCCATATAAAACCACTTCTTTACCTAGAGTTGTTTTCATGCTTACAATTGTGGATGAATACAGCAAGTATGTCTCAGTCTATATGCTTTCACATAAATCATTAAATCATTTCTATAATTTAGTAGAAACACAGTTCCATAAAGTCATCAAGAAAATCAAAATTGACAATGGAACTGAATTTATCAATCAAAATTATAAAGAATTATTTCTCTTTAAATGGACAATCCATCAAAGATCTTGTCCTTACACACCTCAACAAAATGGGATTGTTGAAAGGATGCATAAATCCTTGCTTCAAATTGATGGATCTTTGATGTTTTCAGTTTTTTGAATGATGTGAGTCTAAAATTTTGCTTCAACTCGAAAACACCTTTTGAGTGTCATTTGATAAAACTCCAAAAATAAAAAACTTTAGAGTCATAGTGTGTTTGTGTTATGCTACTAATGTCAACCTAGCAATATCAAAATTTGACCCTCAAGCCACTGCTTTTATGTTTTTAAGCTACTTCCAGCAACATAAAGCTTAGATGGTTTACTTATTGTCACACTGATTTATTCTACAATTGATCCACTTGCACATTCTCCTCTCAACTCATCACAACAACTTGAAATAGTTACAATAGACACTAACTCCTCTCACTCACCAAATCAACTTGATTTTGTCAATAATACTGACTCCCTTATCACCATTGCACCATATCAATTATCAATTACTAATAACATTTTACCAATTTTATCCCCTCAAACATCTTTGCTAATAACATAAATAGACCTGAGCTTACCTTTAACCAATAACATTCCATTAAGAAGAAGTAATAAAGTGCCATCTAAACTTAATTAGTTACAAGATTTTGTTTCAATTGTGCACTCCAATAACACAAGTTCTCTTGCTTCAGCTACAATCTCATGTACTATACCTACCTTTTTATTCTAATAATTTCTCCCTTAGTGTATCATATTTGGCCTTTCAATCCAATTTGTCCAAAATTCATGAACGTTTTACTTTTAATCAAGTAAAACATGATAAGAATTAGGTTGATACAATGATAAAAGAATTAGATGCTCTTAAGAATAATGAAACTTGGTTCATTACTGTTTTTACACTAGGTCAAAAGGTTATAGGGAGTAAGTGGCTTATAGGGTAGAGTACTTACCCAATGGTGAAGTTTACATATACTGGCCAGGCTTGTAGCCAAGGGGTACAATCAGTTGTTCAGCCTAGATTATACAGATACCTTCTCACCTATTGCCAAACTAGTAACTTGTAACGCCCCATTTTTTCTGTGTCTGAAATAATAAGTTACCGGTCTGTGAATAGTATCATCGGTCCGAGAATAAATATTATTTTTGTCCGGAAAAATTACTATGTATGTTTAAGTGTATACATTATTTTTATGGGTAGAAAGTAAGTAATGAATATTTTTTGGAGAAATTAGAGAATTAGTGAATAGTGAATTATGTTGTTATATTAATTAAATACAATGATAAAAGAATTAGATGCTCAAAATAATGAAACTTAGCGTTTCATTACTGTTTTACACTAGGTCAAAAGGTATAGAGTAAGTGGCTTATCAGGTAGAGTACTTACCAATGGTGAAGTTACACATTACTGGCCAGGCTTGTAGCCAAGGGGTACATCAGTTGTTCAGCCCTTAGGATTATACAGATACCTTCTCAACCTATTGCCAAAACTAGTAACTTTAACGCCCCATTTTTTCTTGTCTGAAATAATAAGTTACCGGTCTGTGAATCAGTATCATCGCGGTCCGAGAAATAAATAATTATTTTTGTCCGGGAAAAAATTGACTATGTATGTTTAAGTGTATTACAATTATTATTATGGGTAGATAAGTAAGTACATGAAGTATTTTTGTGATAAATTTCGGAGAAAGTGAATAGGTTTGAATTTATTATTAATTAAAGACAATTAGAGAATTGGTACAGCAACTAGTTATTCTGGACAAATTGTCCTCCAATCTGACACATAATAATGCATATTTACATGTTTATTTTGGATGAAGAAATTTACATTGCAGCCACTTGGGATGGTTATAAAAAAAAAAGCAAAACTTTGGCTAAGTGTGCAAGTCACAAAGATCCTTGCATATGGCCTTGAAGGCAATGTTCGGCAGACAAATTGAAACACGGAATCACCATTAAAAGTCAAACTATTATTGGTTATCAACAATTTGCACTGATGATCATTACCTATTTATTAAAGGTTCAAGTTCCACATTTTCCATAGCTCTTTTTGATTATATTGATTGATTGTGTTAGTTTTACTGGGGCATAAACGAGATAATTCGGCTACTTAAAGCCTTTTCATGATTAGTTTACCATTAACAAGACCTAGGTGACAGTTACCGAGTTCTTTTCTTGAGGCTTGGAAATACTTAAATCTGATTTGTATGTATGTTTCAACAAAAAAAAAAAACTATATTAATGATCACATTAAAGAGCAACTGGATTACTTGCTTTAAAAAAGTTAATTGCCTAATTCCTCATGAGCCAAGGCATCGAAGCTTATCCCTTGTATATGGGTCCTTTAATTGTTTAATCTTAACCAGTTTAGGAGACTCATCGGTACGGATAGAATATCTGAGCCTTAAACTAGATGTAGATCATACACTGAATGTTAAAGATGTCCTATGGTCTTATTAGACTCAGAATAACTTTATGTGAAGAAAGAATATATCATATTTCTTTTTATCTGTGTATATATATTTTCAAATCTCTACACCACTACTATATATACAACACAGATTGTTTCCAGTATAGGAAGTAAATCTAAACATAGGAATAAACCTAAACTTAGGAAAGGACAATATTTACTTTAAATTACAAAGATTTCAAACACTCCCTGTTAACGCTTCACATTTTTCTATGTCTTGACATATAAGTATCGTGACATCCTATCTGAATTGAGTCGTTGCTTTCTTAGAAGTCGCCCAGCGGGCTCACCCAAAACCCGTTCGAGCCTATTTAGAGTCCAGAGTTGGCCGGGTATGAATGGCGCCGAGGTAATTGCAATTTAAGGAAAAGAAGCTGGACTTACATTTGAAGGAAGGCTTAAAAAGGGATCAAAGTATTAAGGATTTAGGGACTTACTTGCACATAAAGATGAAAGCTTAGGTATTAAGTTGTAACATATGACCAGCTTGAGGTACCATTTTGTAATTTTACACACAAAATCATGATATTTTTTTGCGAGATTTGCTACCCGAGACTTCCATTTCACTTTTCCCATTTTTTCAATCTTTATCTTCTCATCTCTTCACTCTACTTCCTTACCTTTACTTTCCCTTCCTTTCTCCATCAATTTTCATGGGATTTTCAAGCATTAATTCAACTTCTGATTGCTATCCAAGTAAGTAAACCTATTTTTGTGAATTTCATACTTGAATCATTTGGTGATATTTTAGAAGTATTCATAAGAATTCATTATGATATAGGAGATGTGAGCTCAAATGTTAGAAGGAAGCCTCAAGAAGAAGATTCCAAGCTGTTAATAGTGAAATGGGTGACTATCTCTTTTTAGTTTCAATGTCATTTCCTTGCATGAGAATTGTGTCGGATGTGTTTGATTAATGAGAATAATTTTATATTGTTTAACGTGAGTGAAGAAGGACTGAAAATGGTTGAAAAAGCAATGAGATTGAAATGAATAAATGAAGTAAGTAGATATTGAGTTTATACTGAAATAGGTTTTGCCTGAAAAGAACGCAATAACTTCACCTTGATTTTGACCCTAGTTTAATTGATGAATTAGGAAGTTCATAGAAGAGTTAATTGTTTTCCTCTTATGTTGTTAGCTTCCATGGGTTTTGAATCAACCTAAATCGGTAGTTATAGATTGAGAGATATTGATCCAAAAAGAGTACAGACCTGCGCAGGCTAGCGAAACACGAATGCGACGCTCGCGAATTTCATTGTCGACGCTCGGCGAATTTGCCTTGTAAAACATCTCTGAACTCTCATTTGCACTTCTCGCGCTCGCGAATTGATTGCGCGCTCGGCGAAGTTTGGCCTGTAAACTCCACTGACCCTCATGTGTGCTTCTCGCGCTCGCGACCTTTGCATGGCGTGCTTCGCGACATGTGTTTGATAGCTCATTTGGACCTCATTTTCTACTGTAATTGTATTCCTTTGCTCAACTTGTATGCCTCCAATTCATTTGTAAAACAAAAAAGACAGACATGATAACACATGTAATAACACAAAAGCAAAGCAGCAAATATGTGAAAACTAACATGATGCACAATGATGTGAAATTAAAATGACACAATTGCGCGCTTGGTTGAGGCCTACAGCCATACATCGTACTAAGCAGTAATGGTTTAATTGAAATTATGAAAGCAGTTAACTATGCTGTTTGTTTTATTATATGACTATACCAAATTAATATGCATCCATTGAGGGTTAGGTAGAAACCACCTTAGTATAAGGCTATGTCAGGACATAAGGATAAGCAGATCCTGCGCCCATACAGTTTGGTACTCCGGCTACAGGCCGTTAGTGGATTATTGACTATATAATGGCCATAGCAGACCTAGCCATACAGTATACATCCAGTTTCAATACAGTTCTTCTTTATTTCACTTTGGTTTCACTAAAACCTTTAGGAAGCCTAATAACAGTTATATTGACTACAGATTGGCATAATCATACAGTTATATAATGAGCCGCAAGTACGATAATGAAAGTATCATGATAATGCCTGCTGCCTTACATTCTCATATGTTGCATTACATTGTTTATTAAAATTGCCAGTAATTCTACATTAATGCAGCAGCGAAGTACGATACTGGAAAAGTATCCATGATATGTGTGCTTACATTCCATATCGATACCATGTTATTGATATCATATCATATGTGCTTACTTGTTTTCTTTATTCATTGCCGATATCATGAGTTTGAAAAAAGTTTAGCAGAATCAACAGCATATGAGAACATCAGTACATCATGAAGTATAATGTTATGTGTGAATTACTAGTTTATATTATATTCTTATGGAGCCATATCAGTTTATTGAGAATT
>NW_023590681.1:1025873-1045266 GCF_014843425.1 Jatropha curcas
AAAACTAAAGGGCATTAAAATAAAGTGCATAAAAAGTAAAGTACTGGAATTTAAAGTGCTTTGAAATAAAAGACAGTAAATTAAAGGCATTTATTTAAAGATAAAACAAGATTAAGGTTCAAGGTTTTGATGTTCATCATGGATGATGAACAAATGTACCAATCACCACCCATCTCTTGTTGTATATATGTCTCTTTTCCATAATGAGTCGTTTTTGTGATCTAGAGTAAGATAACTTTGTGCTTGACTCAAAGGAACTCCGAATCGGGGCCATTTTATTGATTTCTGCTTTTTGGACCTCTTAAATGAAGGCGCCACTAGAAATGGCATGCGTCACTAGAAATGACGTGCGCCACATATACTGGCGTACGGACCTTGCCCTGATAAGAAGACTCAGAACATAATTTTAGGGCTTCTTGACTGGAAATGAAGTGGTGAGCGCTACATGTAGTGGCGTGGAGCCACTACTTAGTAGCGTGCGCCATTTCTGATGCAGTCAAAAGGTTCTGGTTGATTATGGATCTCTCTCCCAACCAGTAAAAAGGTTGTGTTTTTAAGACACCAAAAGCACGAAAAAATGAAGAGAAGTTGATAGCTCTTAGAGGTTACCTTGTTTTAAAGGATTCTAAATATTTTAGGGAAAAATGAATCAAAGACCCAAAAGCTTTGATCTTGAATCAATAAATCTGAGTTAAGTTTAATCTGCTTGTTTATAGGTCTTTTAATCAGTAGGTTAGGGGCGTTCTCTTTAAAATGATTGAATAAAAACCCTTAATCCAAGAGAAAATTCCTTATATTAAAAGTGGAGTTTTCAAAATAGTAGAGTTTTCCCTTTAGTAACCAAAAAGACCCCCCTTTCACATTTTCCAATGTTCGATTTATAAGCAAATGGGGAAAGGGTGACTATTTTAAGGCTTCGGTGGCAAGTGCCACTAGTGGGCCCCCAAAATCAGGCCGAGCCTATTTTTACCAAATCGGCTCCTGTGGCACGCAATATGAGGCGGCACATCGAAAAAAGTGTCGGGCGAACCCAAGACACTATAACACCCACCGCCCAGTTTCGAGGGAGAGGACGACGAATGCCACATTCAGTGCCCGAGACACCGTCCTAACTGAACATATAAATCATAAAATTAGATTATGAGTTTGAAGTAATTGAGTATTCATGAGTTTAGCAAATGAATTTTTTTTATAATCATTTTTTTCTATATAGATTGGGAAAAATCCTAACAAAAACTGTAAAAATTTCCTTTTGAAAAAAACTGAGCTCGCTAAACATGTGAATACAAAACACTCTCAATTTAAACTCCAAACTCCCAACATCTCCAAATAATCATCATAACACAACAACATTTCTATATCTTCATAACTATATAAATCCTCAATCTCCTCAAATTTTAAAACTCCCCAACCTCCAACCGATGCCTCCAATATACGAGTCATCGATAAACACAACACACCTCATTTCTCATACTCTTCATAACACTATAATAAGTCCTCAGAGTAGCATTTTAATAATATTCAGTCTCCAATTATTGCCTTCAATTACCAAACACCTGATATTTTTCGAAGGTCTTTAAAAAACCTAATCAATAGCCAACTATCTTACATACACCTTTCTTATTAAATCATTTAATAAATTATTAGACATTATCGTCCATATTCCAATAATACACATTTGATAATTACATGCTTAACTTTGTATACCATTCAATAACCAATAATCTCCGAAATGTAAATAATTTATCCTACCTCCATAACTTATCTTAATTACTAATCTCAACTCTTACTAGCCAATAGTCTCTTCTGCTCTGATGCTACTCTTCTAGTCTTCAAGCAGCAACCACGGTCTTTAACCTGTGCGTGATAAAATCAACGCGCTGAGTATAAAACTCAGTGGTACTCATAATTCACATACTTACCAAAGTATGGCGATGAAAACTTACTTAAAATACAATTTTCATGAAATCATTTACAATCATAGAATCATTAAATTTCAACATACATTTACATTTATAGCAAAAGAAATATCAAATAAACTTATAATTAAAAACATAAATAATTTAATTCTTCCAAGTCATAAATGCATTAACATTTATTATACCAATACACATACTATTTATTTTAAAACCATGTACAACCATGTACCTCGAAATGATCAATGCTTTGGAAAATTCATTTGATAACATAATCATTTAATTTTCACAAGTAAGGTTTACTAAAATATTGTTAAATGCACATTCGTTTAATTACTTGCCGTTAAAAATGAATTTCCAAATGGGCTCCGCATACACTTAGGAAGAACAGAAGAAGCAGATAAGGTTTGTCATAGCTTATTCATAATGAGAATATATTCGGCCCCTCAGTCGCCAACTATTCGATTAATGGCCTTAGGTCGCCAATGCTTATTCATAATGGCCTTAAGGTCGCTATCTTATCAATTAAATATAAATCAAATCATCGCCTCAAATTCACACTAAAGTATAGAGAGGCCAAAATTCCTCCTTTATAATTCTTAATTCATAAGCATTTCTCATAAAAACTGTCTTATTCCTTAGTTTCCCTTCTTGAATATCGCATTATGGAAGCTTACCTTTTATAAGAACTTACAGTTTAACGTCATGAAACTTCATAATTAACGAAGGATATATATACTGAGATAACAGAGTAGGGGAAAATTTTCTCATAATTGTCATTTTTCTTTGTTAAAACTTTCGTGTAGAAGTCATAATGAAAATTTATCAAATACAAGTAATTTCTGTATCATATAAAAACTCATTGACTTCCTTATTTAAAAATTCAAAGCAACATACACTTTAAGTACCCGCATTTTTCATGAATACTCTAAAAGGTATATGAAAGTTATCAAAATGTATCATACTTATGTCTATATCTATAGGCAGGAGTACAAGTAAAAAGAAAATTACCGTAAGCCCTTTAGGCCACCCCTAGGGTGGTTCAGTCTCTTAACTGAAAACAAGGGGCGGAATTACGCATGTGGGAATCCCATATTTATGTAGTGGCCAAGATCCACAACGAGGGGGGGGGGGGTATATGGTTTTTTCTACTAAAAGATATAGGAATTTTAAGAGATTTTTAGAAAACAAATATATAGAATTCTAAAAGGTGCAAAGCGGAAAAATATAGAACTTGTGAGAATAGAATTTATGGATTAGCAAGCTTTAACCCTCGACAGCATATTGAATAGTCGAGCAAAGACTAATGCAAAGAGACGATAGCTAGGCTAATTTATTGAGAACTGGCTATAGCTCGAGCAATGATTCTTATGTGCATATGAGTATCAGAACTTTCTTTTTTTTGAAAAGCTATCATGCGTCTTACAGTCTTAGAACTTGCTCATGAAGATTTAGAAAAATCATATAACAGGACTAGTGTGTGAAGAGCAGTTATTGAAATTAGAAAAAGCTGCTTCAGCAAAGCTTTAATCAACAGTTTAGAAAGCTGGATTGATGAAAATCCAAGTAACGTGGAAACTATACTGTAAATAGAGCAGAGACAGTTTAGAACTGTGGTATAGAAACTCACGTTATCAGAATTTCAGAGTCTACATATGTATCGAGAGAAGATATAGACGTGGATATTTAGGCAGTCAGATTTTTATGTAACATGTCTAGGACTCATTAACCAACTTTAGCATTGTTCTGAGTGAGGAGTATAAGTAACGAAACAGATGTGGTGTGATTGAATGGTAAATAATAGTATCAACGTGCAAGTGTAGTATAACTTTAATAATTAAAAAGAGTCAGACTACATCACAGTGGATTTATAGTGGGTTTCTTGCCAGCTATACGTTTCGCCTACATTCCACCTCCCCAAGGACGTCGTCTTGAGAAGCTCCTCAGACTATGTGTATCCAGAGTCTTTTCAACGGGGTAATGAGACCAAGCCAACAGTACAAAGGCAAATAGATCAACACTAGATCTGAACCTTTTATCGCCACTAGATTTTCCAGAAGGTTCTAGTTAACCTCAACCCTTTCTGTTTTTTGGCAGATGTACAAGAAACTCAGAATTCAAGACTATTAGAATCTCTCTCACATAGCTCGTTGAATAGACGCTCCTTTCACTCCCATAGCTTTCTCACCTATAGCTTATTACACAATTGTTTGTATCAAATAAAAAACCTATCTAACTAAGATTACAGAATCTAATAGACAGATAAAAATGCAAATAGTAGCAACAGGAAAAAAAGTCTTTCAGATTAGAAAATCGATTAGAAAAACAGAACTGTCTTTTTCAAAAGAAGTTGTTATGAAAAATTCATTTTCTCCTTTTTTTAAAGATAAATAGATGTAAAGTAAAATAAAAGATGGAAAAAAAGAAATAAGGGGTAAGAGAGTAAAGTTTTGAGAGGATAAAAGTTTATGAATCAAGATAGGTGAAATAACTACTTAAAAACAAAGAAACTCTTTCTTCACACATTTCAAAGAGTGAAAACTCTTTTTATAGGAGAGATTTTGTGAAACTCTCAATTTTTTAGAGAAGTGAATATTTCTTTTTGAAATCAAGAAATATTTTGCTTTCCCTTATTTAGAGATTACGAAAATCCTTAGTTACCAAAAATTGTTTTAATCCTTTTGGTAAGAAAATAGGAGAGTGATCTTGTTCTTTCCTTAAAACAAAATAGAAAATTTTCGAAAGCCAATTTATATTTGAGAATATTTTTCGAAAGATTCTACTTTAATAAAAACAAAAAACAATAAGCATCTTCAATCGGTCGTTATTAGGTAATAACGAGAATAATTAAATTCTTAGATCTTCAAAATAAGATCTTCATTCGTTTTAGGTAAGAGAATAAATTAAATTCTTAGATCTTCAAAGAGGATTTCCGAAAAAGAAAGCATACGATTTATTACCAAAATTGTTAGAAACATAATCTCTTTACTTTTAGGTAATTGAATCATTTCGATTTCTTTTAAAGGAATTTCGAAAACAACTTTTTGACGAAAGTATTTATTTTGAAGAATCTAATTTTTGAAAATAAATTTTTGATGAGAGAAAGATTAGTTTTTGTGCTTATAGATGAATTTTCTCTCTATCCTACAATGAATCCTAAAGACCTAACCATTAGGGTCTTCAGATGTCTTCACACACTATGGATTTTGTAGGACTTGCCTTGTTTGTTACTTTTCATAAGTATTCTGTATAAAATATTATTAGCACGAATAATATAATTTAAATTTATTTGTTTTGTTTTAATCATCAAAATTTTGAGACTAGAATTTGACCCTTGAGCCAACATTTTCTCCTTCAATTAAGCATGTTAACATAACTCTTATGGATCCAAGTATCCATTTAAACCCCCATCATGCATTATCTAAACCAATTCCACAATTTTCCCCAAAATTTCCAACAATTTATTCATGGGAAAAATTAGTAAACATAACATATGTACACTATAACTTTAGTATCCATTTAAACATATCGATAACAACACTTTTCAAACTTATGTCTTATTTTACTCTAATAAATCCTAAAACATACAAATAATCAAGAGAACTTCATCGCACATGATTCATACATACCTTTATCCAAATAAACCTATGATTCAAGGCATAGAAAATTTCCAGTATTGAAATAACCTTGACCTTTGCTGGGTTTTTAAGACATAACTTGACTGTTTTTCAAAACGTTATGTCTTATTGTTACTGGCTCATAAGATCCTAAAACATACCAAAATAATAGAGAAACTTCAATCGCACGATCACTTCATACATATCCTAATACCCAATAAACTATATTTAAGGCATATGGCAAAATTTCCAAGTATTGAGATAACCTTGGAACCTTCTGCTGTGGGTATTTTAAGGAGACAGTCTAAACTAGTGTGAGTGAGGGTCTCACCATTCGCATCGCACACACATCTACTCTCCTACGCTAAGGACCAAATGGATGACAAATGTTGTGAGGGAGACCACCGATCAATATGTTGTAAAACGAGCACTACGGTAAGTTATTGTATTGGATGTCCAATATTTATTAATATTTTTCTCCACACTAGACCTGATTCAGCAGAATCAAGTCCAATATTTATTAAATTCCTACTTATTCAAACACTCAAATTAAACCAATCCAAAACCAGGGAAGTCTTAAGATATAGGGAACAAGTTTTATGAAGAACTCAGAACATAATGTTGTCATTATAGTGGTCAAAATGAGCACTCAATTCAAAGATGCATGTGGCCCAGCATAACAGAGTCAGCTTTGGTATTTCGGCCATAAGTTGAGCTATATGTATCCAAATTGGACAAAAGAGGATGGGTTGGAAAGATAAGAAGTATAACGACAACTTTTATGAAGGGCTCAGACATAGATGGAAAATAAAAAGGATCGAAAAGTAGTCCTTAATCACACCCAATAACACATTCTTCCAATTTCAGCGTACTTTAATCATGAAAAAGAACATGAAAGACAAAGATACTAGAGATTTATACCACATACTAAATACTCATCAAACATCACCCAAGAGCATGTTTATACAACCAAAGTTCAACAATTCAATCATTTCATACAAAATCCCCAAATATACATGCCGCCAAATAATACACCATAAAAAATGCTTAAATTCACCAGAAAATAAAAATTGAAAGTAAGCTAAGTGTGTTTTATGAACCACTAAACCTTAAACACGAGAGCTCTAACAAGCTTAAAATAAAACTCTTTAAGCCTTAGCTTTTGCCTTTCTCTTACGTAGAATTGTTCTCCAACCTTTGACCCAAGTAGGCAAAATCTCCAAATCTCCTTGAAATTAGTCACCTAAAAATCACTTCTCCTTAGCTGTCACTCTCTTAAAAAAGATTCAAATTTAACTTAAATTAAGTTGGATGGGGATGAATTTGGTGGATTAAAACGCAAGTAGAAATTCAAAGGAAAAAAAACAAAAGAGATGAGGAGAGAAGTTTTTGGGTGCTAGATAGGAGGAAGAGAGAAGAAGGAGAAAAAGGTGGTTGCTCAAAATTATTGGAGTTGACCTTTGATAAAGGCAACTGAAAAGGGGTGTTTTGGTCTTCTTCCCATAAGTTGGATGGCATAGGATTGAGATCAGGATAGTAATCTTGTCTTAATCTAATGGGCTACACCCAATTAGTTATCCAATTATAAATTCGCTTTCAAAATATTATTTAATCTCCACAAAAATTCTTCAAATTTAACTCTCAAAAAAATAATACGCCCTTAAGATTTCCTTAATTATGTAAGTATACACGCCTAACAACCCATAGATTCACAATATTCCACGTTAATTGATTTTAACATTCTCACCCGCCAAAAAGACATATTCATTACTTACTTTCTACCATATAAAGCATGAATACAATGCTCTCTAACAAATATTAAAGAAAATATAAAAACATATATAGTAGAATCTTTTTTTGCGGATGCGGCAAAAAATGAATACCGGACTCCCGCAGACCGGGGTGGTATTATTCATGGAAACCGAGGTAAAACTACTATTCAGACATAGAAAAAATTAAGGCGTTTACAACGGCACTCCTGCCAGTTTGCACTGTGAAACCATCTTGGAAACCAAAAATATTAAAGAAAATATAAAACATATATAGTAATTTTTTCGGACCAAAATAATACCGACTCCCAGACCGGTGGTACTATTCATAAACCGATAAAACTACTATTCCAGACATAGAAAAATTAAGGCGTTACAGGCACTCCTTGGCCTAGTTTGCTGTGAAACATCTTGGAAACCCAAAAAAGTATAACGGTCAAACAACTCAATTATTTCAACCACGAATTATTGGTACGAGAATCAGAGCAATCAAATGTCTCGATTCGATTTTATGCAAAAAAGGTTATCATTAATGAGCCTTTTGGGGCAGAAATTGAGCATCTACAATTTGTCTCCACTTTGATGACATCTTACTTTTTAAGTTAGAGGTCATCATAGTGTAAAGTGGACGAGCTAGTAAGAAATACTCACCTAATGGTTGTTGAATTGCCGTGCCTTGTCGAGACAGGGCGGGCATCCTTTGGACTGATTTGCATTCTTTCAACGGTTTGGATGTAAGAAGTGCGCATTTTGGTGGCTTTGCTGATGTAAAGTGCCATTTTGGTGATGTTTGGTTGGGAAATTACGTCATGGAGGTTGACGTCTTCTGCGGATGACAACACCATTTTGGCGGGTTAGCTCAAATGTGTCATTTTGGATGAGTGCATTGTTTGAACGACTTAGACTGAAGGGAAGCGCTAGCTTCAACAATCCGGATAGTAGGTGCGCCACCTGTGATGGTTTAGTCTAAAATGTGATACTTGGGGTGGGTATCACTTTGGACATGTAAAGTGGAAGAATTGCGCCATTATGATGGTCGATGACTTCTACGGATGACTGCGCCATTTTGGCGGCTTTGCTGAAATGTGTCACTTTGGACGGATGCGTTCTTTGAATGGATTAAAGTGAAGGAAAACCCATGTTTCAATGATCTAGTTAGGAGGTACGCCGCTTGGGACGACATGATCTGAGATGCGCCACTTTGGGCAGGTGCATTCTTCGAACGGCTTAAACTGAAGGGAAACGCTAGTTTCGATGATTCGGTCAGGAGGTGCGCCACTTAGGATGGCTTGATCTGAGATGAACCACTTCAGGTGCGTTCTTTGAACGACTTAAATTGAAGGGAAATGCCAATTTCGATGAGGGAGGTGCACTACCTGACACTGCTTGATATGAAATGCACTGCTTTGGGTGGGTACGTTCTTTGAACGACTTAATTTGAATTTGCGTCTCTTTGGACAAAGATGCAAAAAGTAATTTCTGCTAACAGGAAACGAAGGCCTTTGGCCAATTATGGTTAGTGGTAAAATTTCATGATTATGCTTGGACATGCGTTCTTTTGTGAAAATACGTGACTTTACATTGAAATATGTGAAAATGCATGAGTTTATGTGAATTTATGTGAACTCGCATGACTTTTCATAAATTTATGTGAAATTATTGAAAATTATGTCGTGGCATACAAAATGAGGAAAGATTTTACTCGTTGGCTCGAAATCTTACCTGTGACTAGCGTTGATGCCCTTGCTTAGATGGCGGACCGAGGTGGATTTTCGGCTAAGCATAAGAGCTGGTCACTGCAAATGTGCTCGAACCCAAATTGGGCCCAAAAGCCCAAAAGCTTATAAGTAGGTGAAAGTGAACCATTTAGGCTTTACTTTCAACCTAAAGCTTTCAAAGACTATTGACATTCTCTATCAAATGTGATGGCAGTTGAAAATGTCGCCTGCTGGATACCCGGAGGTGTCGTGATTGATCCCGTGACTCGGGTACTGAGCCACGACATGAAACTACGGGAGAATGTTCGACTGTCAATGATTCCATCAATCTTGCTGCTACTGCTACCAAGATTGAGGACCTAATCCAGTTAGGCCAAATCAAGGATGATCAAGCTTCCAGCTCCAAGTATAGGAAGCCCCAACTCAATTACCATGCTGTTCCTACTACCAGTCAGAAAGGCGATAAAGTACCTAACCTGACCAGCTACCTACAAGTTCCACCTCCACCTCCTAGATCGGTCCCTAGAACTGACAGGCGTACCTTCACTGTTTTGGGGGTTCCCTTGTCTTTCATTTTTCAAAAGGTTGTGGAAGATAAGCTAATCCAGCCTCTTGAACCAAGAGCACCCCCTAAACCCAATTCCTAAAAACTATAACCTCAATGCTTATTATGGCTTCCACCAGAAGGCAAGGCACAAAACTGATGAATGCAAGACCTTGAGGCACAAGACATAAGATCTTGTGGAAAGCAGAAAAATACTATCGTTTGACCCCGACCGAACTTGAACACTAACCCTTGCCATAATGTGAACCCCTTTCCCCTGATGCATAGGCATGTGATGCATATGACAAAAGAAAGAAATGCACGTGAGTGTGTGAGTCGCCACCTTGTTTAATTATTTTAGGGTAAACTAGGAAAAAAAAAAGAAGAATTCAACGTGAGTTGTCGAGTCGCCACCGTGGATTATTTTTTTTTTATTTTTTTTTTGCTTTTGTTTTATTTGTGTTTAGTTTTTTTAAGAGAGTACACGTTATGATAATTTGTTTTGTTTAATTATTTTAGGGTAAACTAGGAAAAAACCCTGAATGACTTCAATTTTAATTAACCTAGTTACTAGATTAATTATCCCAATGTGTAAAGCATGGTATGCAAACCCGAGATGGATCCCGAGACTATGTCATGCTGATAAACTAACCGATGAATGAATGTTTTGCAAGGTAAATGAGGGATTAATGAAATGTTTGAGTGATTTTGGTGATTTCGACTTGCCGCCCGGGGTGAAATCCCGGACGTGCCTACGTACTTCCGTTTGAATGGAAAATCAAAGTCAACGTAGTTCGATAGGCCTCTTTTAGAGGGCTTTGAATCGATAGACGAGCCTTTTTAAAAAGGGCTTTGAAAGTAGTAAGCCTAATTGCACATGACGTTGTATGCTCTGTGCATGAGTGTGTATGCGTTTGGTGCATGAGAATGTGTATGGCTTTGTGCCATGAGTGGTATGCTTTATGCATGTTTGGGCTAGCTAATGCTTTGTGCATGAGTGTGTATGCCTTTAATGCATGTTTGGGTTTAAGCGCATTTTGTGCCAAAAAATATTGATTTTGAGGCACTAAGTATAGATCAATTTAAACGAATTTGGTCGCTCAAAACAGATTTGAATTTTACTAGGCCCTTGCCAAAAATGTTCACCAAAAAGTGTTGATTTAAGCAATTCGTTTGCTAAAATGTGTAATTTAGGCGATTGTCGCCAAAATGTCGATTTTACGGCTTTGAGCCGAAAATGGTTGATTTTAGAGGCATTTTGCCAAAAATGTCGATTTTACGCGATTTGTCGCTAAAATCGTTGATTTTAGGCCTTTGGCCGAAAATTGGTTCATTTTAAGGCATTTTGCCAAAAATGTCGATTTTACGGCTTTGAGCCGAAAATGGTTGATTTTAAGGCATTTTGCCAAAAGATTGATTTTAATGTAGGCAATTTATTGCCAAAAAAACGTGATTAAATGAGGCCGTTAGCCACAATTATTGATTAAATTGGAACTTTAGGCGAAAGTGTTCGAATAAAGGCAATTACAGCAAAAAGGTTATTGGATTAACTTATGGCATATCTTAGCCGATGATTGTCGGGTATTGTAAACTTTAATGACCGGACGATTATTAATTAATCGGCACAGGCGTTCTATAATTTTTCATTTTACTTGAAGGCAATTGTATTTGCCAAAATTAATGATCGTGAATGCATTTATGCAGTTGTAAATATTAAAGAAGTAGAGAGGAGCAAGTATGCATGAAGTCTAAAATTAAATAGGGCAGAGTTTCGTTTTTTCGTACTGATTTGTGCTGAAATTAAATAGGCAGAGTTTCGTTTACATACCTGATTTAATCGGCGACCGCTTCTTAATTCCAGATTAAGCTCCTCGCTTGGGAAATATTAATCAATTTTAATTTATTTAATTTTAGTGGCCAAATATCACAACAATAATGTAATAAAAATTAAAATGCAAAAAGCGGTAAAGAAAAACGCAAGGAGCGTGGGAGGGAGAAAGATCGTCCGTCAACACAGACAGGGGTGTCAAAATAGGCTGAAAATGGTCTATTTATAGGCCATTTTCGGGTCCAGGGCGGCAGGTGCCGCCTGGCTCGGCGGCAGCTGCCGCCCAACAAGAGGCTGGGCCGGCAGGTTTTGGGGGGCCCCCCCCCCCGCCCGCCCAGTTCGGTGGGAAGCGGCAGGTGCCCGCCCATTGGCTGGGGGCGGCTGCTGCCGCCCAGGCGGTGGGGGCGTGCTCAATAGCACGCCCGTGCTACTTGTGCAATAATCATCACTCAAAGGTGGTGGTGGCCACCATGTCTCGCTCCGGGAGCTTTTTTGGGAGTTGCCGACCTCCAAAAATCATTTCGGGACCGGTTTTGCGATCCTCGTGAAATTCTAGACGTTTCAAGTACCATATTGACATATTTCCAGTAAATGTCCAAAATGGCCTCCGGTCTGGCCGAACTGTTTGCACAGTTGCTGCAGCAAAGTCAAATTTACTGTAGCAAAGTCAAACTAATTGGCATTGTGACATCCTACCGAGTCGAATCTTTGCATAGTCGAGTCTTTGCATAGAGTCGAGTTGAGTCGAGTTGAACCAAACCCGGTTGGGGTAGAATGCCGTCTGAAGGACAAATTTTGAGAGGCGAAACTCGGACCTTTGGGCCAATGGGATTTATAGGGGCCTTGGATGAGTTGTAGAATTGCTTCGGATCCTAGGCCGAGTTTTGAATTTCGGCCTTAGGGACTGAAATTGTGAATTTTTAGGGCCGGTCTTGCGGCCGAAAATGTGGGGGGATTTTTCGGGCTCTGTGGGCCTGAATGTGATTTTATTTCGGGCCTCTGGGGCCTGAAGGTGATGTTTTCGGGCGCGCTATGGGGGCCTGAAGTGTGATCTTTCGCAGGCTCTGGGGCTGAATGTGATTTTGTTCGGGCCGACACGTTTGGCCTTGGGGCCTGAATGTGAATTTTCGGGCCTCTGTGGCCTGATTGTGATTCTTCGGGCCTCTGGGGCCTGATTGTGATTGTTGGGCCTCTGCGGTCGAATGTGATTTTTATTTTATAATTATAATTTTTTTTTTTTATGAAATAATCAAATGCATGGAATTATATTTGCAACTTAAAGATGTTTTAGTCTCTTTGAGGAGTTAAAAAGAAATTTTGCCTCTTAGAGGACTTGAAAAGATGTTTTGCCTCTTAGAGTGCTCGAAAAAAGATTTGTTTTATTTTTGTGTTTTTTTTTTCTTTGAGAACCAAGGGTCCACCTAAAGTCGAAATGAAAAGATGTTTTGCAGTCTTAGAGGGCTCGAAAAGAGATTGGTGTTTAATTTTTGTGTTTTTTTTTTTTTTTTTTTTGAGAAAGCCAAGGTCCACCCTAAAGTCGAAATGAATGCAAAAATGGGCTTGGTTTTGGATGAGAAATGGTTGGCTAGTTGGTGTAGGGTTTCACCCTAGGTTTTTAATGTAAAAAGGGTCGACGATAGTTGGGTTTCACCCTGGGTTGTGTATTGTTAACAACTTGCCTCTGAATCCGACCTGGACAGGATTATCGCACCCCTGTTTGATGCATTTATTAGCTGAATATAGAATTTCTTCTTAATGAAAGAACTAGAGAATGTCCCGTGATTACTATCTGTGATGGGAAGAAATGGTGAAGGTTCTTATCACTTCTTGCCGCCCCAGGAGAGTGGTGCTTGACCATGGAATTACCTTCAAAAAACATTGGTGTTGTAAACTTGTCCAATCGATTGAGGAGATCAAAGAGAACAACAGTCCATTTTATATGACTACGAGGAAACAGAGCAATGTTGGATGACAGTCGCTCGTTGCTGAAAGGATGCGAATAGAAACGATGGTCCGAGTGGAAGACGAGGTATTTAAAGGAATTACTCTCAACGATTATGTTTGACCATTTTTCCTTTTTGTTTTTTTTTATTTTTTTTTTTTTTTTTTTTTTTTTTTTTTTTTTTCGCAGGAATGATCTCAAAGAGTGACGCCTTTCCAAAATGATACTTGTTGAGAATGACTCAATTTTTTTGTTACTCCTTGTGGAAATGACCACTGGTATGGAGACGTTGATTTTAGAGAACTCGATTTAGAGACTCAAAAATGATTTATATACTCCCAAGGAGACCTTTGAAAGGGATTTTTTTTTAAGGACATACTTTGCTGTTTATCCTACAAAAATGGAATCTCTAAAAGAATTCATGAAAGCACTTTTTCTTTTCTTTTTTTTTTTTTTAACTTTTGCCTAGTAGCCACCCTTTCGGGTTTTCGACCCTAACAGGCTCTTTGCCCTAACTTTTGCCTAGACTGCCCTTTCGAATTTTCAGCCTAGCGGGCTCAATTCTTGCCTGAAGCCGTCCTTTCGGGTTTTCAACTCCAGCTTTTATTTTTCTTTTCTTCTCTTATTTTTTTTGTTTTCTTATCGCTTTTTATATATATAGTATATATATAATATATACTATATATATGGTTATATTAAATAATATATATTACAAGTATATATATATTATATATTTTTTTTATATTGAATTTTGTTATACTTGGCGGAGAGAAGAGAAAAAAATTTGCTTGTTGTTTATGAAATGCAAACTTATGTTTGGTGACCGGCGGCAGATCTGCGCGGTCAGTGTCGATACTTTGTGGCTGCCATTAACGTATCTCCAAGAACTCTTCGGGGGATGGGGAGAATCAGGTCTTTCGTAGTTCCTTCTGGAAAATGCGAACTTTCGTGCTCGGGGCGTCTGTGCGGGAATCATCGCCGGCTTGAATTTTCTTCACGGGATTGTCTTTCCCGGCTGATGTCTTTGCGAGATTCCTTCCCAGCTGGACGTCTTTGGCAGATTTCGCTTCCCGAACTTGAATGTTGATGGCAGGGAATTCATGTTCTGTCTTTTGATTTCACTTCGCAAGGATTCTTTCCGCGGCTTGGTGCACGAAATTTAGTTTCCAGACTTGGTGCGAATGACTTGCTGATGGGCAGGCAAAATTTCAATTCGACTTGATGCTGATTGTGGAATTTCATTCCGATCTGATTGTTTGATCGCAGAATTCAATTTCTGACTTTGATTTCTTCGCGGGATGCTTCCGGCTTGATGTCTTGATTTCTTCGGGATTCCTTCCCGACTTGATATTAATACAGAATTCATTTCTGACTTGATTTCTTTGCGGGATTTCTTCCCGGCTTGATGTCTTTGCAGGTTTCCTTCCCGACTGGATGTCTTTGTGGGATTCCTTCCTGACTTGATGTTGATGCAGAATTCATTGCTGCCTTGATTTCTTCGCAGGATTTCTTCCTGGCTTGATGTCTTTACGTGATTCATTCCCGACTGGATGTCTTTGCGGGATTCCTTCCTGACTTGATGTTGATGCAGAATTCATTTCTGACTTGATTTCTTCGCAGGATTTCTTCCCGTTTGATTTCTTCGCAGGATTCCTTCCCGGCTATGATGATGTTGAATCAACTTATTGACTCGAGCTCTAGGCGAATCTGACTTTGTTGTTGTTGTGGTTTTACCACTGGTCGACTGAAATGTGACTTGTATTCATCACAAAGAGTTTTGAATACCCACATTCTGGTGGTAACTTGACTGGCTTGAGTGTTGAAGAAGCTTGTAGGCTTTGAGTTTGTGGCTTCGCCATGTTTGAATTCTTGAGGTTAATTTGATTCCTTCTCTTGAACTTTATCTTCCTCTGAATTTAAAACTTATTTCCTCAATGGTTCTCCTCTCCCTCATGGTTCTCCTGCTTCCATAAAGGGAATTTTGAGGAAGACTCTTCCTTTTCCTTTTTTGAGAAATTGTGCTTGTTTATAAGGGACAACTTGTTACTTGTGCCGGTGGCCTTGGCGCTGTGATTTTCAAGGTGATTTTCAAGGTGTTTGTTGTCATCCAATTTGTGGAAATGACTACTTTTAACTTGCTTTTTCAAAATGTGAGCAGCCACTTGGTCTTTGTCCTTATGGTTGAAATGATTTGTCCTCTACCCTTGATGGGCTTGAATTTGTCGGAGAGTTTGTAGTTGACTCGTTCTTGACAACTTGATTTCTTTCTTTCAATTTAACGGAGAGCTTGCAGTTGACCTGTTTTTGACAACCTGATTTCCTGTAGCTTTGTCCTTGATTTCTTTCTTTTGTGCAGAAATTCCTTTTGCTTTGTTTGCTTCCTTTTGACCAGGGGTTCCTTTTGTCCCATTTTTCCTTTTGTTTGCTTAGAAGCAGCCTCTCCATAAAGAATTTCGAGGCAACTTGATTTTGAGATGACTTGAGTCGTGTGTGGATAACATTGCGACTTCGTGCAGACCCAACCCAATTCCAAGCATAACTTCTTTATTCTGTCGCTTTCAAGCTCAGAATTCAGACACCTCTCTGTCGGAGCACTTCAATCCTTGGTTTTCGCGAGAAAACCATTCTGCCTAACCCCTTCAATCGGCTTATGTCTCGTACTGTTGAAGTTCTTCGTACCCTTTGCTGGGATCCTTCATGATTACCCTTCAAAACTTTCCCCTTGGATGGTGCTTCTTAAGATGCCCCCAGGCTTTGATTGTGCAAAGCAAATGAAAGATGATTGCATTTTTTTTGCCATTTTTATTATCTTTTTTTTTTTTATCATCATTTTTTTTTCATTATTTTTTATTTTTTTTTTGCTTCACAGGAAATAGAGAGAGAGTATAAAACATGATTGGAACCGAAACTGATCCCTTTTTATTGAATAAGACAAAAATTGTGTAACAAAAGACACTTAGATTTACAAATTTGAATGAATTGAAACTTGAATGGAAAATGAAAATGAAAAGAAAAAAATAGACCTAAAGATAGACTCTGTGATTACCTAGAT
Organism: Jatropha curcas; assembly: GCF_014843425.1. The sequence continues at coordinate 1,042,260 of NW_023590681.1, forward strand.
TGGATTGACTGTAGGGACTTTGTTTATCTCTCGACTGCTTCATCGACAGGACTGTGTGTGTCTTGAACATCCTTTGTTCGTTGAGTTTGATAATCAATCTTCTTCAAACACAAACTTCATTCATTTCTAAGAGGAAAGTTCGAAAGGGATCGAACATTCTTGTTCAGCAAAAATTTTTTTTTTTTTCGCATGAATCCATGGTTAGGCAAGGGATTGGTTGATGTTCAGCTTGCTCTTGGATGATGGACCCATTGTCAACCAGGTCTTGTAGACGGTTTTTCAAAGTCCAGCATGACTTGGTCTTATGCCTATTGCTGATGTACTCACAGTATTTCATTGGCTTTGAAAATTCTGGGCAGGTTGGTAATGGCCTTATTTCTAAGGCTTCCAGTAAAATTTGCTTTTCACCGCTTCTCGAACACCAAAAAGGATTGCATGCCGAGATCAAGTATATTGCCTCCTTGGCTGATTGTTTCCAAATTCCCAACATCTAAAGGATTCGTGGAAATTATACTGTATTCATTTGCTCACCTATGGACCCGCATGATTCTGCTCTTGTATGAGTCTTCTTTGAGTTGACCCAACTGCATTAAGTCTTCCACCTTAGTTTGGCAGTCGCATGAGCAATTGAACGTAGCAAGACTGTGTTTGGAAAGCTGTGGCTGTAGACAGGCAGTAAATTCTGATTATTATGTTCAACTTGTTTCCTGTCAGAGGCGGTTGATCCATTTGGCGCTTTGGCTCTCCACCTCGAAAGGAACGAGAGAAGGGCTTCTTGTTCTTTTGTTAGTGTTTCCAGCTCCCTCCGGCGTAATATCCACTTCGATATTTATAAATGGTATTGCGTGTTGAAAGCATTGCATAGTCCTCCAATGCTTCATTTTGAAACGATCCAAGCTTACAAAAAAACCATCTTATTGCAGCACTAAAGGTTTCCCCCCCAAAAAAGGATTGCTGAAACAATGAGCAAGGAGCTCGCTGTTCAGCCAAACGGGTTGAGGGCACCCACATACATTTTCAGTAGCGTTTTGGACAAGTGTTTCGTCAAACTATCCATGTTGGGCATCTTGGAAATTTTGTAGGTAATTCTGCTTTCGGGGAACAAGGACAAGGAGTCCATGTCCCACCACTTCCTTGTGTGTCCTTAAAGGCAGTGATTGACCTTCCCAACAATTCCAGGTTTTTCTTTCATTTTCTGAGCTTCATCTCAGAACAAGTTCTGGGGCAGTCATCCATTTAGGTTGAGGATGCAAATGCAGCACCAGCGTCCTTATGGGAGGTAGCAAGTTCCACTTCCCCCAGCGAAGCCCCATTCCATTACCACTACTTAGTTCAGCTATTACGGCAGTCTCTTGTGCAGCTAAGCCTACTTCCATTCTGGCCTCCATTCTGGTTCCAACTTTTCCATGAGGGTTCGGTGTTCAGAAAGTGATGCATTGTGCAGTTGGTTGTGGGATTGCTAGTGAAGAGCTCAGTTGGGTTTTCGGTACAGTGTCTTTGAGGGTACCTGTGAAAGCGACATAGTCAAGATTGATTAGGACATATCCTATATAAGGTGTGAATAGTGTGAGTACAGGGGAGTGTATGGGTAGGTATTTGACTTAACCCTTGTGATGTGGGTGTATGACCAAACAATGTAGGGTAGTGTTGGTAGGCTAGGACACCTAGGATAGGAAACCCAATAGGATGTGATATGTAAGGCTAGAGCTTTAGGGCTGACACCTCGACTTTTCGAAGCCCTAAGTTCTCAAAAAATTTTTTTTTTTGGGCCTTAGGGCCAAAATGTGGGAATTTTTGGGCCTTTGAGCCAATGTGAGTTTTGGCCTTTGGGGCCAAATTGAATTTTTGGCTGTTGGGGCCAAATTGAGAATGTTGGCCTTTGGAGCCAATGAGAATTTTAGCCTTTGTGGCAAAAATGGGCATTCTTTGGCTCTTACTGGCCAAATTGAGAATTTTTCGGGCCTTGATGGCCAAAATGGCATTTTGGGCCTATGGGCCAAAATTGCGCATTTTGGGCCTTTGGGCCAAATTGAGAATTTTTTGGCCTTTGTGGCAAATGTGGAAATTTTGGCCTTTGGCGCAAATTGAGAATTTATAGGCCTTAGCCAAATGGAAATTTTAAGGCTTGGGGCCAAATTGGAAAAATTTTTGGCCTTAGGGGCCGAATGAAATTTTTGGGCCTTCGGCTGCCAAATTGGAATTCTTGGGCCTTCGCGGCCAAATTCGGACATTTTTGGGCTCTCGGGCCAAATGAAATTTTTGGGCCTTTGGGCCAAATTGAGAATTTTTAGGCCTTCGGGGCCAATTGGAAATTTTTGGCCCTTTGGGGCCAATTGAGAATTTTTGGAAATTTTTTTGGCCTTTAGGGGCCAAATTGTAAAATATTTAAGACCTTGGGCCAAATTGAAATTTTTGCCTTTGGTGCCGAAATGGAAATTTTTAAGGCCTTTGGGCAAATCGGGGAATTTATTTGGCCTTTGGCCAAATTGAGAATTTTTCAGTGTAAGGACCAAAATTAATTTTCTAGTTCGGGGACCAAAAAGTGATTTTCCAAACTTTGAAATGAATTTTTTCTTTGCGAAGTATGGGATGATGCGTGAAATGCGCACAGATACACAACATAATTTCATTTTTAATGATATGATTCAGCCATCATCGGGTGCATACAGCCTTAAAAGGATAGTTCTTATTAGTATGAAACACAAATAGAGAATGGCTTATGAAGACCCTTGAACCTTGAGTAAGGATATACCTAACCACATGGTGAAAACTAAAGAGTTCGCGTGGTTCCAACGTACGCATAACTCATGGGCCATCCCCAAAAGGAATTAGGACGGTTTGCGGTAAACAGGGAGGACGCTTTGCTCTGTCCGTCGACATCAGAGACCTGCCGATCAGCGCTACTTGCTAATCCAGACTCGAAGTTGAACCATAAAGAGGAAGAAATTCATTTGAAGTTCATGTATTTTTATGCAATGGAGAAAAAAGATTCTCAACGTGCAAATAA
>NW_023590681.1:1045766-1170649 GCF_014843425.1 Jatropha curcas
AAAGAGAGAGATTAATGAACCTCTTACACAACAAGTATTCTTCCTAAATAAGTAAATTACACTGTACATTAAACCAATTCAATACATTGCACATGCAGTAGCTAAATGTGTAAATAAAACATATGTTACGATAAAACGACGCAGATTGATTATCTTATAGATGTTGATTCTATAGTGTAAAAACAATTTATCGATTATTTTATAGGTGGTTAGTATTATGTAGGGACAAGATGAATTTGATAAGTGAGCTTTCCGAGAGGCCAAAGGTGGGCTGTTGAAATCCAACTATAGATGTAAGTGGGAACAGAATCACCTAGCACAATAAATTTGAGCGGGAAGTGGTCCCATTCTTGCGTGGAAAATCATCGATCAAAGGAGAGATAGTAGTTCAGAACAGTGGTGTAAGCAAGTGTCGGTTGGTTTAATATAATAAAAGGGAGGGGGTGTGATAGTGGGGTGCTGATGTGTGGGAGCAGTGACGAATGTCTGTGGGTGAGGAGTGTGATAGGAGGGAAAATATTGCTATAGAAAATAATCATAGACGACATATTAAAAAAAAAATGTATGCAGTTGCTACAGTTCATAGGTTAGACAATGCACCTTGTTACAGCTATGAAGTGAAAATCGCCTAACAATATAGACATTTATAAATCACGTTAATAGAACACATTTCCATTGAAATACTTTTTTCTAAAATGCCAATTTATAAAAAAGCTAGATAATATATCCTTAAACTTATGAGAAGGATATGAGAAATATAAAAAGGGGAACCAATCCATCTCCTAATTATGTGAGAGCAGACTGATGGTAAACACTAAGGAAAGAACCATGGCGTCTCTCACTAGACGAGAGAAATACTAAAACATAAATGGAAAAAGTGGGAAATTCTCTAATTGACACTTGTGTATATACCAAGATATTGGCTTGATGAAGCCCGGTATCCATAATCTATATTATTATCTTAAAATGCCTCAAACTAGGATCAATCTAAGCGTAAACTCCACGAGATCTGACTACCTTCAAGAAGAAAGTATCTACATGGTTTAAGCGCACCGTTCATTTATTTGGAGCCTTGCTGTACTGTACTGTGTCGTGCTTTTGCCCAAATAATCTCGATTCATTATATTAGAGGGTTTGGGCTAGCATTGGCCATTGTCCGGTCGTTTCAACCGAAATCAAAGAAACCGGAGAATCATAATCGTACGATGACTGAATGTCGATAACTGGAGTCTCGAAACGCGGTCATAATTTTGAATTCGGAAACCTCGGCTGTTAGAGGGCCGGTTTAAGAGTTCAAAGGTGAAAAGTAAAATGGAACCTGAGTACGCTTTGGTCTATTGTGTGGGGGGTGGGGTGGTGGTGTCTCGGTCCGGGGCGAACGCGATGCCACCAAAAATAATTTAGCTTAAATTGAAAATAAAATTAATACACTTTGATTTAATGTTTGATGTGATTATTAACGAGAAAGTACAAGGTGACAGGTTTAAGTAAAAAAAGGGAAAATTGATAAAAAATACACATTTTAACTTAATTTATACAAAAAAGGTACAGGAATAGTTGATTATATATAGAAAAATACTTCAGAGGATAAAAAAAGAGTGTAAGGATAATTTTGATATAATAGGTGTTATTTATTATTTTGGTAAAAATTTTATTCATTTTAAATCATTATTATTTTATTTACTGTAATTTACTAAATTACCAAAAATATAATGTATTTTCCTGTAGAATAATGAAAACTAATAAATAAGAAAACATATAAATATGAGATTGGTAATTTATTTTACAACAATATATCATATACTCTCTTTATTCGTAAAAAATGATCTCTTCAAATTCATAGTCATAATTTTTCTAATGCTTAATTTCCTTAATAGGAGGAATATCTAGTTATTTTTATTTGCTTACATCCAATTCCAAATCCTGTCTCTAACCAGATTGCCATTCATGAAATTTAAGGCTTCATTGTGATCTTTAAAAATTTCGTATATATATGAAATAATAATTTCCAAACTCATTCATTAATTTATCATTTAAATTTTCTATATAGTGTGAATTAGCAAAAAATTGTAGAATTTAGAGTAATAAATATATGTTCTAAGTTAGAGTTAATTAAAGTTTTCTTAAAAATTTATATAATTATTAAGTTAATAAAATTTAAAAAGTATTAATGTGATTTGAGGATTTACGGAATCTAAGAAATTTAATTATTTTTTAAAAAAGTGCATAATGTCCGGGCACCTGGTTTTTGGTGTGTATTTTGAACTGTCCGAAGTCGCCGAGACCGTGCCTGAACCATGTTCCTGAATATCCGGAACCGTGGTTTTTGGGGACCAGAACGCGGTCGAAGGGTTCAAATGTTGTTCCGGTCGGTCAAGAATTTAAAACATCCTCAAACCGCTGGGATCACATAAAACAGGCCATGCCTAGTGTGGCTACGAATCCCCTACACTCCTCACACCCACCCCCCTCTCATCCCACACAAGGCAAGAATGAAGTGTAACATTCTACTTGAGTTGGACAGATAGAAAAGAAGAAAGGAGAGTTCGTGAATTTCTACTAGCTGAACAAAAAGATATAGGGAGAAGAGAAATGAGTCCAAGGATTCTTCATGACAAAGGTGGTAAGTTCTATAACTCAAATGTGTGGTACATCATGAAGTGACAATGAGTTCCGCAAGTGATCAAAATCGAAAATATATGATGAGGTAGAGGTATCGCTCTCACGAGAATGTATACCATATACCAAATTAGTTAACTCTAATTAATTATTAAGAACGATAATGAGAAGTTCAAGTATCAACAAGTTAAAATAAAGAAAGAAGTTGAGCGAGAGGCAAACAAGACATAAAGAAACAAGGATAAAAACTACTAGGATTGATCACGTAAATCTATGGCAAATTTATTGTTATTAGGTTCATCTAATATCAATTGTATTAATGTGTTATCAGTAGGTGAAACAACTCATAAAAATCACTTTAACAAGCCTCGTCAGATATTGTTAGTAGCTATTTAATCCGTTAGAACGTACCGTATTCGATCCATAGCAAAATCAAGACATTAATTAAATCATGTAAGTTTTTGTGAGTATTTATGAAGTTCATAAATTAAAGTGGAATTCAGAAACCCCGCATGATCAAGACCATAAGCGCCGCATGCTTAAGTTAGTTTATCTCATGTGAGGCATGAGACTGGTATGATCAAAAATCATCTGGCAATAGATAGAGAAATAAATCAAAATGCCAGGGTATAAACTCGCCCTGAAGCATTATGGAGTTTATCATAAAATCATAAACTGAAATGAAAAATGGTATTCTAATAGTTATTATTAATGGAAAGAAGAGAGCTTATATGAATGGACCAGGGCTTGATGGGTATGTCTTATGTAAGAATAGTTAGACATAGGGTACTTAAATAAATACCAATAAACTTGAATAGAGTTTTTCATTTATTCAATAAGATATTGATTAAGAAGATAAGCCAGATTAGAATTTGAAAATAAGAACTAGTTAACAATTGGCTATGACTGGCTTCATTTGAAGCCTGCACCCAACTCTGAAATATCTTGAACTCTGAAGTATATTGGGGTGAAAACTATAGTACAAGACGAGAGAAGGAGAGAGAAGAATTGGGATAGGAATGGTAAGAATAAATATGAGATTAGGGCTCCTGATTGGTCCTCTCCCTCTTAATGTAAGCTTTCGCTTGGGAAGACAGCCAGCGGATGTTCATGTATCAGATCAAACTACTGTGTAAGTGAGGAAAGCTCCTAGAGGTCAATGCCTAATTTGCTCTCAATCAATGGAACCTTACCATAAAGCATGAAATTAAAGCCTGATTTGTTAACATGAGAAAATGCAGTTCCTAGATGGTACTTATAAAAGTGGATTGTTGGTCAATTTGGCTTCCGGTCCTAGCTCGGGTGGTGCTACAGAAGCACGTCGTGGGCGGTTTAAGGATCTGGGTGGGAGGACTTAGCACGGCCCCTGCGCCGCGGTGGGACAAGCGTGCCGGGGGCTCCGGGGGCATGGGGTGTGGCGGCTAGGGTCGGAAGTCGCCCCAATGCAGGCGGCCAGTCGACGTGTCAGCGGGCTAAGGACCCTGGGTTGATGTCCATTGTAGCACGTGGCCGGTGCCTCTACTTAAGCTACGGTCTGGGGCGTGGCTAGGCCTTGGAAGTCCAGCATTTGTGGCAGGGCGTGTCTATCTAACGTACGTGTTGGTGCGTGCTAGGAGTCTGACTCGTTGCCTTAAGTTTCTTGGCTCCTACATGGCGTGCGATGGGCTACGTGGCCAGAGTGCGTGCGAGTAAAAGACTTTCTCATACCTTTTTGTGCCAAATCCTACAAATTTCTTAAGATCGAAATGATTTGCCTTTCAAGTGAAGCTTGGAAGTGAATACTATAACAACAAACAATAGAATAATTAAGATAGCTAAACTCGCTAAATAAACTATATGAGCACCAAAAATATAACGACTAATCAAAATCCCAAAACTAAACCATTGCTTATCTTCCAAGCAACAACAAAAAAACTAACAAAGCTAGCTTAATATAGTAGGGGGGGGGGGGGTGGAGGGGATATAATTCAACGGAGATTCAATAATTATCTTAGAGTGCACAACAATAAGAATTAAATCATGTGTTCCTGAAAGCTGAATTATGAGTTCAGCAAATTATAAAAATTAATGTGTTCAATAAAACAACACCTAATTAAAACAAAGTTAACAAGAAGGGACGACCAACAATTATCAACTTAATGATAGGTTAGAGGTGGGAGTTTCAAACAAAATCAATAACCTTAAAAAATAAGAGGTTTAAATGATGAAAGTTCAACATGCCCAATAGGCAAAATTAGCATGCCCTTCTCCATAATGAAATGCAGACAATTTAAAAGATCAAAAAGGTCTTAATTTAAGTTGTAATGGTTTAAGGATATATATTATTAGCTAAAAACAAAGAAAAGGACAACAACAAGCTAGACAAAAGTACAAAGAAGCTTATATCAGATTTCATGTATATGTAAAAAAATGAATTTTTTATTTGAAAGGGAGACTAACTTTGAAGCCCATACTACTGATAGAGATATTTTTGGCAAGTCTCCTTCATAGCATTTTGATAAATCTTCATTCAAAGTTCCTCCAAACTAATTTTGATTGAATGCTATCTTTATGGGGTTCTTTTTCTTTTTTTTTTTTTGAAGTTATTTCCTCTGCTTTCTTCATTTGCATTTATGATTCTCCTTTGTACTATGTTAAATAAAAAATCAAATCTTCAAACACATATTGCAACTTAGGGAAAAGTTAAAATTGGTTAATGCTAGGGTTAAATAGGGTAACCATAAATTTTTTGATAATAGGCTCAAATTGGTTGAAGAGGACTTTAACTTAAGAGGTCTAGGTTATATGAAAGTTAACAAAGAATGCCTAAATCATCTCTTATAAAATGTAAAGCAATTAAAATTTTGCTTGAAAGAAATTTTAAATTTGTTTCTAGGAAGCCGAAGGTTAAATAAATTGATAAAATAACGATCTAATAAGCATAGAGGTCGTGAAAAAGTGTAGATTTATATAGTCTGAAGAAAAAAATAGTGAGAATCAAAGAATCAGTTGTTATAGGTCAAAAATAAAAATGTAGCTAGAAAAAGTAATTAAACTTGCAAGAACAACTAAATCAGTTGTTATAGTTAATGATAATTTGATTATAAACTGCTCACAGATGTAAACTCTATATCTCTATAAATACTAGAGAAATTATGAGACATATAAAAAAAAATAAAATTAAAAATTTAACGTAAAATTTTCCTTTCCAACCACTTTAATCATTGCAACTTGGTCCCCAAATGATCGGCGAAATAGAAAAACAATTCCACAAACTTGATCTATAAGATCAAGCAATGCAAGGTTAAGAAATAAGGCAAAAGAGAGAGATAGAAAATCACCTTAGCCACCTAGTCGTATTGACAAATTACAGAAAAGGACCCAGGAAGACAAAGGGCATGAATCTAAGGCTAGAGATTTGAAAATGGGAAAGGAACAACATAACACATATATGATAATAAATAGATAAGTAATAGATAAAAAATTAATATAATGAGCCGTATACTGTTAAGGTAAAAAAGATAGATAAAAATTGAAATAAAAAAAAAAACATGGAAAAAAATGTCTTAATAAAAATAATTAAACTAGCAAATAAGAAAGAAAGTTGAAACTTCAAGGCAAGAAAGAAAAATTGGAAAAAGTAAGTAGAGAAAAAAATAAAAATGAAAAAATAATAAAAGCAAAGTAAGAGGTACGCCTGTCCGGCCACTGGAGTGCTAGTACACAGGAGTGCAGGTAGCACGGGGGCTGACGAGCACGTCCTAACCGTCAGAGTCTGATTAGGAACGTAATTGGTTCTCTAAAAACAGCACGGGGTGCTAGCAAGCCAGCCCTATCTCGTGCTAATAAGAAAAACTCTGGCCACTTCCAATCAAATTGTCAAGTCTTTTTAATCCCTCTTTGACCTGCAATAGAGTAACAGAAGACTACCAAAAAATAAAATAAAAATAAGGGTAGATATGAGGTAAGAGTACAAAAAAAAAACAATAATAAAAAATAAAATAAAATGCAAAAGGAAGAAAGAAAGAAAATGATGGGTTGCCTCCTATAAGTTCCCATTTAAAATCGTAAAACTTCGATCTTTTTGAGAAATGTTGATCAAATAACGCAATTGGTCCCGCATAGTGAGTACAAGTAGTAACACACATGAGGTCGAGGTGAAAATGCCCCTCAATGATGGCTAGTTTTGAGAAAAATTTTATGTTCGTCAATCAACAACATCGCGCTTTGGAAGTAAACTTAGGGATTATGAAGACTCTGTATTAGAGTCAAGATGGAGAACACAAAGATGTATTAAATGTCGTATTATTGGAAAGAAAAGGATCTTCTGTGGTGTACTAAATAAAGTATCCATTGATGAAGGCTCAAAATCAATAGTCTCAATATTCTTCATTTCCATCCAATATTGCTTTCTTGTTTTCATAGACCTCTACTCCTAAGTTCCCCTTCCATCGGTACCCGTTTATTTTAGGTCCATTTATAAATCATGGCTGGAAACAGAAATGGAAGATTTAGATCCGCTTCGAAAATAGGAATATACAGTTTCACATTCAGGCTTGACTTGGGTCTTTCTAAATATGCAGATTGTCCCATGAAGTTACCAAAATGCCAACCTTGCACTCCACATCTTACATCTTATTAATGCCATGGTTATTCAATTTATTGTGCTGTGGTACCTGTTCCTAAATTCTTATTTGCTTGTGCTATGTGGATCTTAAAACTCGCACAAGTTCATCAAGAATTCCAATTGAGATTAGTAAGGGCAGCAATCAAATCCTCAAATTCGTTTTGTTTTTCTCTTCATAACCAAAATTTTGAGATATTGGTGATCCAACCATGCAGTGAATGATCCAATCCAAACGTAGTCAAAATCTGCCATACATTTAAACAATAAAGTACACTCATAGTAGCGCCTTTCCAGAAGGGAATACCGGTTGCAGAAAATCATTATCTATCCAACTTCTATTTATTCATCTAATCCAGCGAAATAGAATATGTAAGGAAGATATGTTATTTGTAAAATTAGAAACAAGGAAATGTCGCCAACAATTCATTAAATCTGACCGAAGCGCAGGAAAAACTCTGATATTGTGTTTGAATAGAAACTTCGAAACTACTTGTGATGAAACATTTCAAAAAACTCGCAAGGAAAATTAAAAATAAATTATAAAATCAAGAATAAACATAAATATAAATAGATATTTCAATTACAAACAAAAAAAATAATGTCTAAATTAAAAAGTGAATTAATATTGATTATTGTACGCCAATCCCCAGCATACGAACGCCAAAATGAGACTTTGAAACAGTGATGGTTCGCAAGTGTACGAAATAGCGAGCAAAGTAATACATATGAGGAGTAGAGATATCGTCCCATTAGGATGGTATACCGAAGTACCAAAGTGAGGAGGGAGTTTAAGCTATAATATTTTAAAATGGTGGATAAAGAGTGAAATGTGCAAGAATTAAATTCAACAAGTAAAAATAAAAAGATGTCAAGCAAACAAGTATTCATTAAAGAAAAACAAGGATTAAAGAATCCACTGAAGGATTGATTTCACTTAAATTCTATCCAAGTATTTTATGATTCATTAATCATTTTAATTGTTCAAGTAGGTGGAATACAACTCCGAAAAATCATCTTAACAATCTCGGCCGATGTAAATTGTAGCTATTAATTCCGTTAACTACATATCGTCCAATATGCAATAATCAATACATGAATTAAATCATTAAGTTTTGTAGTTTATTTAATGCAAGTCATAAAATTAAAGTTGTTAAGTCATAAAAAAACCCTCAATGAGTCAAACCATATACGCGTCCCGCATCAAGTATTATCTCATGGGTGATTCAATTAACTTTTTTCATATCAACATCCTTCTGGTAGCCGATAGTTGATTTATAATGAAATAAATCAATCCAGGGGAGGAACTCTGCCTGAAGCATTGAGATTTATGCGTAAAAATGCATAACGAACAGAGGGAAAAGAATAAAAGTCTAATATTAAGATAAATTTTGGAAAAAAGACAAGTTAAAGCACTATCAAAAATCCCTAGTGTAAGAATATCGTAAACAGAGTACCTAAATAAAAACTCAATAAATACTTGAAGATAGTTCCATTAGATCAATAAGAAAGAGATATTAGAAGAAATAAACAAGATTAAGAGTAGAATAGAGAACTAGTTAAACAATTACTGTGGATGGCTTCCTTGAACTTCACAAGCTCTTGAATACTTGAACTGTCTTGATAGGTAATAAAACTAATATAACAAGACGGAGAGAAGAAGATGAGAAGAGGATGGGGATACTGAAGGTAAAGAAGATTGATATGAGATAGCCTCCCTGGGATGGTTTCTTCGCCCTCTTTATAATAGACTTTCTGGGGAGAGACACCCACGATGGATTTCATGAACAAAATGTCTATTACTTGTTAGGTGATAGAAGCTCTCAAATCAAAACCTTAATTTCTCCAATCATTGACTTCCATGTCAAAAGTTAAAGCTTTGATTTACATGAGAAGAAATTGCATACCAAAGGTGAACTATGAAAATGGTGGGAATTGGTTGGCAAATTTGACCAAACCGTGGGCCTGGTTCAACACGGTCGGTCTACAAAGCAGTTGGTCCTCGGCAAATTGCTAGTTCTGGCTTTGTGAGACTTAGCACGGCCCGTGCTATCTAGCATGCTGAACAAAGTCTTGTGGGCACGGCGTCGTCATAGCACGGTCGGGTCCGGCTAGGCCGGATAGTTCACGCGTTATATGTTAGGCACGAGCGAGGCTTTCAAGTGGGCAGATGCCCTGTGGGGATTGATGTTCCATTGTAGGCACGGGCCCGTGCTCCTAGCCTGGGTTGGGGATTTTGTGGTGTGTTTGTTGTGGTGGGTTGTAGTTGTGTGTTGGGTTCAGGTGTGTGGTGGGTTGGGTTTCGGTTCTCTGGACGTGCTAAAGACTCGTTAGAAGTCCTATTACATTGTGTAATCGGGCTCTGTGTGCTATCTAGCACCGTTGGGGCGGCTAGAGTCGACCCTCTTTGCTATTTTTCTTAAGTTCTAAGCGGGCGTGCTGAAGTGGCACGGGCAGGGGCTGCTAAAGATAATCTGCTTCATTTTTCCTTTCTGGCTAAACCTACAAATTTTCTAAGATAACGTGAGTTGTCTCAAGGAAGCTTTGAATGAAAAAACGGTAATAAATGTAAAGAAATAAAAACAAATAAAGTAATTTAAATATTATACTAAAAACTAGACTCCTGATAAAACTAATTGAAAACACTAATAAAAACACTATCAAGAAGGTTGGGTTAAGCAACAATGTGTAATGCTACATTGTTGTCACACTACACACTGCTGGTTAAGGGTGAAATATGCGCATGTTGAAGGAGATACTTAACGCCCCATTGAATCCCTGTTCCAAAAACCCAGGGTTTTGGGGGTTTTTTGATTTTTTGGGGCAAAAAATAAGCCCCCCCCCCCCTTTGCCCTCTCCCCCATACCCTACCGAAGAAGATCTAGACGACTTAGTTACTTTTAAAGATTCCAGCAAATGTATGAATCGCCAAATAAATGAAAAAAGTTATGATGACCTCCTAAAACAAATCCATGGCAATCATAACTGCAATTAGGGCGGAAGCAAATGGTGAAACCGACCCACCGAAGTTTGTATATGAAACTGAACCAATGGAATCGAAACTCAGTCAACTTCGTCCTATTTTTATAGGATGTTTGACCTATTTCGGTTCTGTTATAAGCCTAACCGCCGAAAATTTGTTTAACCAAATAACCGAGCAATTCAGGTTGGTGCAAAAACCAAGACGAACCGACCAAGCCAAATCTCTCTTGGAAACAAGACCCAAATGAGTCGTTTGATTTGGTTCGGTTCAATTGGTAATTGCTTAGCCTCCTAGAGTAAGTTCGCCTCTGGAAGCTTTAACTGTTACTCGTATCCCATTTGATGAAAGACTACTACAAGCAACACGGTCCAATCGCGGAGACAATATTCGGCTCCCATACCTACTTCAGATGAGTACCATGGGTACGCTAGCATAGCTTTCCAAAAAGAAGCAAATATCTTTATCAGATTATATTTAAAAAAAAAGAAAAGGCAAAAAAATGATACGTTCATAAAAAACATTTATCAAGTATTAAAACTCTAAAAACGCCTATTTAATATTGGTAGTTCCTTGCTAGGAGTCATATTATGAAAATATTGACGGATGAATAGTTATAACCAAGATAATAGATAATTCGCTGTTGTTCTGGTGTATATAAAAAAACTCTTATCAATAAAATCTTTAACTCTCATTCCAACTATTAAATTCCCTTCTAAAGTTTTTATTTTCTTTTTCATAATCAAACAACAATTTTCTTTCGGATGTGTACATAAAAGAATCATTTCAATAATAATGAAAAACATAAGAAAATAATAAAAGTATTCATCGGATAAAGAAAATTAATTCATATGAGTAAAATTACTAATTAAGTGAAGCTACATAAAAATCCTGAAATAAAAGTAATTACTCACATAATTAAGAAAAATCAAACTGAAACTTACTTGTAAAGTATTTAATTCAAAATGATAATCAGTTTCAAAACAATTTTTTCTATCACATAGATTTACCAAATAATTAATCATATAAAATATTGTTAAAAGTAAAATTTTTAAAAAATAAAAATTAAGCAAATAAATATAAATTATTATTAATATAAAAATTAATCAAGTTCAATATCAGAAATTTAAAAAAATATCCAATAAAATTAGGAATAAAAATCTAACAATAGAAATATATAACAACTTTTATAGAAGGAAAAACTCTATATTTTATTAAAAAATTTTCTACTGTATGCAGTTATTAAAAATTAATGATCGAAAGATACCTATTTTGTTGAATTTATCAGGTTGGTTCTTGTTACAAGAGCTTAATCCACTTTATTTCCTGATGTTAAAAGTAAGAATCGAGCATATTATTTAGGTTCACTATTTAGTTAGGGGTATCTTATTTGTCGGTTTCCAGAAAGTGAGGGCTTGTGCCACCTAAATTGATATTGAGTTTTAAACAATTAATTTAAGCAAGAAAACAGACCGGGATGCCGAATTATGTTATATTTATTTAAAAATTGATTGAAGGAACAATTATAAAAAAAAATCGTGATTTATATTATAAGTACTTTTAATATATAATTTTTTTAACTATGAATTATATATAGTATGAATATATGTATTTTATTTTATTATTATTTATTTAATAAAAATAAGTAGTTCATTAAATGTTAATAGAAGTTTAATAAGTGAAATTAGTGTTTATGTAGATTTATTAGTGTTGTATACAATATTTAATAAAAATTAAATTTTATTAAATGCAAAAAAAGATAATTATCTTAAAATACTACATCTACGTCCATATTTGATATTTTCACATAAGTTTAGGATTAAAATTAATATTCATAATAAATATAACAATTTTGCTAATTTCCATAAAAAAAAAAATTCAATTCAAGAAATGTCCCTCAAGCTCAAAGATTAAAAATATTAATTGATTTTCATATATTATAAAGAAATGACCCCTAAATTAGCATAATATCAGATGTATTTTTCCTTAAACCTTTCAATATAAGCATGTTATTTTTTATTAGGGTCCTAGAAAAAGTAAAAATTTAAGGCCAAAAATGAAAACTTCAACTTACAGGTCCATCAATTGTACAGAGTTGAAAGCAGGTAGGTGTGACCATAGTTTTAGAACCGCCCGTCTGTCAATGCTAAAAAGGAGGTCATCAATTTCTTATTTGAAAGAGGGGTGTGAAAGCAGAAACTAGAATCCCTATAAATCAAATTTTAACACTGCTTTGTTCCGTTTTGAAAAAGCGAATTAGATAACTTTTTCAATCTTCTTTACAAACCAGTTGTTAAAGTTTCAACCCCTCTTCCCCGCCCCTCTTATGCATAAATAAAAAGAAAATTAATTAAGAGTAACAGTATTAAGAAAGATTAAAAAAAGTAAATAAATGTAATCAAATTTATAATTAAGACAAAAATATATACAAAAACAAAGGTGAAAACTAACTTCTTATATTGAGAGTTAAAAGTAAATAAACATTAAATGTAATATGCTATTCATTTATAAGTAAAGAAAATATATTTAAAAAAAAAAAATTAAAAAACATTAAATGAGGAGCAACATTTTTTTTTCCATCTTTTCCACTTATAATTATTACAAGTTATAATTTATGTAAAGAATTTAAGGTGATGGTACATTAGTACGAATCTGATTGTAAAAATTGAAATTAATCTTAAAAAGTTAAAAATGCTAGTGCGGTATTTCTCATCTTTTTTAATTCGTTTTTTTTTAAATTTTTTAACCGAATTTCAATTGGAAATGTCAATTGAATTTAAGAAAGAAAAAAAATCGGTAACCAACCTCAAATTTGGTTTCAGTTAAGAATTCCAAAATTGAATCGTGACTACCATTTCGGATGTTAATTTAACAGATCAATTGTTCAATTTAAAAACGAACCATGGTCATTTGTGCGCTATATAAATGAACATGAAAAAGTCCCATGCAGAAGTTATTTGGAGTCCATGATGTCATGGAGTGTATTTTCTTTATTTTGAAAGCTTTAGAGGAAATTGGATACATTTTTAACCAACAAGTCTTCTGGTTTCCGAATCATAAATTATCGATTTTGTTTGGATGATTTTTGGTTGAGGTAGTTTCTATTTTTTTATATTTCATGTTGGAAATTATAAAGTCTGAAACGTAATTGTCCTGCTGAATTATTCTTACAGAATCAATATTTCGCTGACCATTGAAAGAATAGTGGTTAAGGTGCACACGTTTTCTATTTTTTAGAAGTTTTTGAAAGATTTGATCTTAATAGGCCAGAACATAATGCTTTTTGGAGGTGTCATCCCTTAAGAGCCATTTCTAATTACTATAGGATCGATCTTATTTAATTTCACATCAAAAAAGGAAAGACTTTTTAAAAATAAAACTCTCAATTGCAATATCTATTTGTTATGTCAAGCGATTGAATAAACATTGTCTATCACACAGTCATTTTTCTTAAATGAGGGCTCGTTAGACAATGTCGATAATTGTTCTATATTGATTGATTGGCAATATGAATTGCAAACAAAAAAAGAAAAAATGGAAGAGAATTTAAAAATGAGTGCGTTGACAGATTTTAAAAATGAATCTAGAAGAGTCAAGCCATACCATCATCCACAACGTATTTACAAGCCATAATCTACATAATATGGGAAATGCTCTAGTGGGCACCAATTCAGTCCTAATTCAAATGAACAGAGAAGACGTGGAAATGCAAAAAAAAAAAAAAAAAAAGGATTTTTTTAAGATGGAGCTGCTACTAAAATGAACGGAATAAAAACTAAATTACATCCGGAAAACAGAAATTCGCCATATAATACTTATAGCTTGAAAAATGGTGATTAATTTATAAGGCCAAAAGCCATTGACCCCTTATGAATATTTGTTTGTATGTTCGACAGCGTATTTCGCAAGTGGTACAATCACCAATAGTAAATAGATGAGGGGTAGGAGGGACGTAATCCACAGGGATTGTAATGTCCAAGTACCAAAAATTATGTAATCCTGTTTTATTATTAAACGAATGAGTGAGGAAATTGGTTTGTAAAAAAAAATTAAAATTTAACCAAGTAAAAATAAAGAACTTAAGCAAGCAATATTGAGTGAAAAAATCAAGGAAGTAAAACTAGCTGAAGGTTTTGATTCAACTTAAACTCTACCAATTATTTCATAGTTCATTAATCAATAATTATCAATTAGAGTTGGGAAACAACCTAAATTCACTAACAAGCTTTCTCCGTGTTATTGCTAATATTTGAATTCCATTTAAATTACCTACTTCCCAAATACGCGCAACAAAATATTAATTAAAATCATTAGGTTGTAGTGTTTATGGAATCCATAATTAAGGTTGTTAATTCAGAAAATAACCCCTCCAGGAGTCAAACCAATAGCTTCCGCATCAAGTTGTTATCCATGTGAAAATTTATTAACCTTTTCATATCAAAAGATCCTCTCCCGATAGTGAATAATGAAATAAATCAACTAGGGGGAAAATTCGCCTAGAAGCATTAAGTCATTAATAAATCATAACTTGAATAAGAAAAAAATAAATCTAAGTCAGAAATGGAAAAGAGATAAGCACATTCAAACCCCCTATATAAGATTTGTTACACAGTAAGTAACTAAATAAACAACAAACCTGAATAAAATCCATAACAATAAAGATAATGAAATAAATAAATAAGATAAGAGTTTTAGAAATAAGAAACTAGTGAGAAATTGGGCTTGGGAAAAATGCTCCTTGAAAACTTTGCAGCAACTCTTGAATGACTTAACTTCTAAAAGAAAATAAGAACTATGTACAGAGACGATAAAATGAGAGAAAGAAGAGTGGAGTGTAAGTGTGTGAAGATGCATTTCTTACAGGATGCATCCTCCCTCGTTATAAGAGACTTCTTGGAGAAGAAAAACGTCTAACATTGTTAGGTAATAATCCAACTTTTAAATGGAATAAAGTTCCAATCAAGCCTTCAATTCTCTCAATTATGTCTTCCAGTGCATAAATTA
Organism: Jatropha curcas; assembly: GCF_014843425.1. Next base: position 1,060,973 of record NW_023590681.1, read on the forward strand.
AGCTGATTTGTATGTGAAAAAAGAAAGTTGGTCCAGAGATAGCTCATAAATGGTGCAGAGTTGGTTGGCCAACTTTGAACTAAGTTTAGGATTCCTTGCTTGCACGGGCGTTGCACGTAGCACGGAGCTGGGCGTGCACTCCTCGAAGTCGGATGCACATAAAGCACGGGCGTGCGATTAGCACAGGCACTGTAGCACGGGCACTGTAGGCAGCACGGGGCCACTGAGCATGAGCCGTGCTAATGAGTTTTAGACCTTATTTGGTCCTTTTTCTTGCCCAAACCCTACATTTTCCCTCAAAACAAGTGAGTTGTGTTTCAAGAAAGCTTTTAAATAAAAAACATATCAATATTACAATAAAAACTAATTAAATAAATTAAAAATGTAATAGAAAATTTTAATCCAAAAATCACAATAAAATACTTAAAAGATAATACTTATCAGTAGGTCCTGTTAAATAATGCTAACCCCCGAAATTAATAGAGGAGATAAAAAAACATATCAAATCAAGGTCTAAATATCGGAGAGTGAGTGTGATGGTAAGAAAGTACATCGCGGATATATAGGTTAATTCTAATAAATGGGTCTTTTTGAAAATGGTGACGTGATTGTTGAATCACATGGGTCCAAAGAGATAATCAAGTGGGTCACTTATGCAAGCAAAATTCCATTAATTTAAGTGTTACAGACGCATGAGAATAACAAAGCTAGATACATCTATATCAATATGAAAAAAAATATTTTAAATTTGCTGTACACATTTTGTTTATGTTAGAGAGGAAAAAGAAAAAAAAAAACCGAAAAACCCCCCATAAAATCCATTTCAGTCTTCCAGACCAATACTTTTAATGTTTCTAACATAAAGCAGATCTATTTTCATTCAGATTTTAAGAAAGATAACAAAAATAAGGCAAACAATAAATTAAAAATCGAAATAAATTATTTTGATTGAGATCAAACACGAAAACTCGCTTGAAAAAGGTAAAAATAAATAAAAAAAAAGTAACAGAATCAATAAAAGACGCATAGCTGAAAATTCCAAAAAGCTGTTAAAACGAGCGTCAGGTCCAACGTATAAATTCTGGTTTCAAATGCCACTACGAGAGTTTGCGTTGCATAAAAAGGGCCTTCCTATCGCTTTCAGACCCCCATAGCATGCAACGTCTCAACGCCTGTGCTTTTTCGCCCTTGTGAAGTGCAAAACACTTCAGCAATTTAAATATGTTGTTGAATTTGTCCTGAAAAGCCACAAGAGAAATTCAATGAAAGCGGGAAAGAGGAGAAAATTTAAAAATAGCTCGAAAAAAAGAGATATAATTCGCTATAATCGTCGTCAACTTCGTCTGAAGTGTCCAACTGAAATGCCTCAAGGAACAAGGCAGATAGTTTGGTCCTGTTTTCTTTTTCTTGATCAAGACCGGTGGAGAAGCTTGAATAAATAATGATAATTAGAACTCATTATTTCAGAGCCACTTCCGAGTTTCCCTTGGTGTTTCCTTCGTTCTATCCCCCTTGTACTGCAATCTGGCCGCCAGCCTTGTTTAGCCAAGCTCTTCGTTCAATTTCAGTGAAGGTCAAGCGCAAAATGCCATAAGAACAACGAAACTCAGAATTAGGAGAAATTTGAGAATAGCTCCGAAAAAAATCTAATTTTGAATCCCAGCAACTTCGTCTGAGAAGTTTTCGATGAAATGCCACTAAAAAAGACTAGAAATTGTCTATTACTTGTTCGTGACAAAATTGGAAGAATTTTTAATGAATTAATGAATACGAACTCATCATTTCACTTGCATGACTAATCAGCAAATTGCTAAGCAACTCGACAATCTCGGATTTCTCTTAAGCTATCAATGTAATGGTGTGGTGCCAAATGGCAGTTGCAATTGGCAAGACGACATTTTTTTTTAATCCAAGGAAACAGCACAAAAGTCTCTTTTTGAATAATAATAAATGACAAGGTCTTTCTTTAATGCCTTTTTTTTTTTAACTTTCTTTAACGCTTCGAATTGTTTGCAACTTGTCAAATTCACATTTCTAATTTGAATTCTTTTCCAACGTAAAATTCTTACTAATTTAGTGAATATTAATATTGAAAAAAGGAAATGAAATGCTTTAAAAATACAGATTAAAATTATGAAATTAAACCTGTGTAACGGCTAAAACAATTAATAAAGTAATTACGTCAATCCTTTCAAAGAGAAGAAGTCATCTTTAAATTAGTGTCCAAAATATAATCAAACTACATTTTTTTTTTTTTGCATAAGTTAATCTTAAATTGTCAATTGAGGCTATTATTAAATTTACCTTATTTTTAGGTAATTTATTATTTAGTCTTTCAAGTTTACAAAAAATTAACCAACTAATCCAAGGTTTTGCCAAAATATCATAGCTAGTCCCCTCAGGTTTAACTCCGTCAATTAAAAGGTCCCTTCCGCGGAAAAGTAAGGTTGTTTTCCGTTAATATAGACTAAAAAGACTAAAACACCCCTCACTAGCCTGACGTGGGACTATAAGGGAAAAATTATTACTAGTCCCTCAAGTTTTTACATAATAATTGCATAACTAATCCCACGTTTTGGCAAATATTAACTAGTCGCTCTAGGTTTAACCCGCCTAATTGAAAAGGTCTCCCTTCCTCCGAAATAGTTAGTTTTTTTCTCAATTGAATGAAGACTAAAAGACTAAAACACCCCTCTAGCGGAACGTGGACCAGCATGAAAGCGATAATGATATACAGTTTGGGTTTCCTTTTGTTCTTCCATGCCATAAGAAATATACCAGTATCGTTGCACAAATAAACCTGCATTAAATAATAATATCATATTCAAAAGTTATGAAATTAAAATAATAAGTAGGTGCAATAAAATTCTTTTTTTATCTATAAATAAACTATTATTTTAGAGCCGGGTTTCTCTGCAAAGATCTTTTTTTTTTAGAAATATTAATGAGAAGAATTTTTTTTTTCAATTTTAACCTTATTTATATAAATTTAATAATTATTTTTAATAATTTTTCAAAATCAAAAATGCTCCCTCTCTTAACTTAATAGTAACGTAATAAAATTAATTTAATAATTTGTAGAATTCATAAAATAAAATTATAAACACTTAAATTACCCATAAAAACATAAAAATAATTAATGAAATAGATGGAAACTTTTTTTTTTTTTTTAAGATTTTATCAATGAAATAAGTAGTTGCTTGATAAAAGCATATCTAAATATGAAATAAGAAAATATGTTTTACTTTTTTCGAAAAAAGAAACAAATGATGAAATTTGGGGTAAAAAGGCAAAAATGAGGTATTTACTTTTTGAAGAGGTATTTACTTCAGATTCACTAAATTATAATATGTAATTAGAACAGTCAAGATTAATTTTATCTTTTTTAATACTGTCTTATTATCCATAATACTTGTCAGTAGATTGAAGAAAAATAGTTTTTCTAGAAATAATTTCTAATTAGTCTAAAATACTTGTTATATTTGCGGTTTAAAGAGTAATAAATATTTTTTCATATTTACCCTTTGTTATGATTAATATATACTTCAATTTTAAATATTTTCTTAGAGAATTAATAGTAAATAAGATAAAATGTCAAATTTATTCATAATTTATTATAATTTATACAAATTTAATAATTTTTTAAAAAGACATGAAAGTCTAATGTGATGAAATAAAAGAATGAAGTAGTAATATTGAGGAGACATAATAAGATTTAGATGGTTTTTCCGATTTCGCAAATATTCCAAAATAATCAAAACTAAAAACCGTATATTAAGAAGAGAAAAATGATTATGCCCATCGACTTTAATAAGGAAAATATTAATTAAGTCTTTAAGTTTATACAATTCCCCATCCTTATCGCTCATACTGGTGCACATCACTAGGGAGAAGGTGTTATCCTTTAGGCTGCAATTAAAGGAAAAAAACTAACTTTTCCGGACAGAAGGACCTCAATTAGACCGGAGTTAAAGCCCGAGGGACTAGTTAGATATTGGCGTTGCAAAACTTGGGATTATTAGATAATAGGTAAAACCTGAGAACTAAGATAAAATTCCTTAATGGTCCATACTCAGCTAGGAGGGGTTTTTAGTCCTAGTAAGATAATTAACGAAAAAAAAGTAATTTTCGAACGGAAGACCTTTTTAATAGACGGAGTAAACCCTGAAGACAGACATGATATTTGCAGAAAACCTTGATTAATTGGTTTAATTTTTGGTAAACCTGAGGATAAATAAAATAAATTTTTCCCTATTTTTAATAATCTCAATTAATTTTTACTCTTCCCAAGTGAGTCAGTATTATTTCAAAATTGAACAATAATAGAAAAGTTAATGAAAATTCTCTTTTAATCAAATAATTATTAATTCTAAACTAATGTGAAAAATAATAGTTGAAAATATCTGTTTGTTGGGACACATTAGTATAATTCAGTTATCTTTTTGTCCCGTTCACAACCTTCTAATTTCTTTTTTTCTCAAAAAATTTGAATTTTATTTTCTATAAGTGATTGCCAGAATTAAATTAATATTAGGAAATATTATCCTATAATATTTTTATGTAAAATTGTTGAATAATAATAAGAACTTGAAATTCAAATATATTAGCATATTATCTATCCAGTATCCCCATAAGTATTGCTAAATGAAGGAAAATGAAATTTGGCTGAATTGTTTTGCAATGGATTAATGAAAGAAATGAAAATTGATTCAATCTCTATTGCTAATTTCCTAAATCTAACTTTGAACAAGGCGCAGCTGCAAATTTGAGAATAAACTTTTCTTTTTCTTTTTCAAAAATTAATATTGCCTATTAATTTTTTTCCTCTCGCTTATCTATAATAATTAGATACACGTTTTGTTTTTTGTGGAAATTATTTAAGGGTAAAACGAAAATATTTATCTATGTTAATTGCTTCTTAATTATTATTTCACAAAAATATCTATCTCTAAAATTATCCTCATATTTATATCATTTAATGGATATAAGATTTTAAAAAATTTTATATTTAATACTAAATAAATTTAAATGGATATATGACTATTCTATAATATAATAAAAGTGAAAGGGGGGGGAGAATAAGGGATGCCAGAATATTGTCTTTGTAAAATTAAGATACTTAAAAAAAACCTTAGTGTTAACCAATTAAAAAAAATTTAACCTAAAAATATATAATAGATTATTTCTATAACTGATTGGTATGGTTTTTGCTTTAATAGATAATAAATAATAGAAATAAGTATTTTAAAGTTAAATTTTTACATATACTATGTGTCCTAATTATAATTTTATTCATTAATATTAGTAAATTGTTAATAAATTGAGCAAACAACATATATTAAAATAAATATGTAAAGAGTATTTTGAAAATTTATAATTTTTTCAATATTTTAAATAAATATATCAGATGATCAAATTGATTTAAGAAGGATAAGTAAATTTCTTTAATAACAAATTGACACCGTAAGTTGGTAGCCAAAAAAATAAATAAAAAATTAATTAAAACATAGAAATTAATTAGTTATATTGAATTAGCTATATAATCAAATTTACTTTTATTAAAGAATAGATATTAGTAATAATTTAAAAAATATTTTCATGATTTGATTGGCGTAAAAAAATTAAAATAAAAATTATAAATATTTAATTTGATTTATTAGGTTGCTTTCTTATTCTATTAGTAACGTATATTTATTTACTATAAGAGATTACATTGAAAGTTATTAATAAAATATGTAAATTAAATGTAAAATATACGATGATTTTTATAAATCAATTTGATTTTTCCTTACAAAATAAAATGAAAGCAACTAACGTATAATAAAAATTGTATGAATCAGTACATTAACATAGAATCAAAAAAAATATTTACTGTATATATAAAGTGTAATATAATTTAACTACTCAATTTAAATAAGGATTTATACTTTAATATTATATAAATAAAAAATTAAACGAATATGAAGAATGAACATATCACGAGCAGATAGTCATGTGCAACGCATGTCATAAGGAAGACTAGTAGATTATTAAATAACTAGATAGCTATGGCTTATTTTTTTTAATAAAAAACTATATTTATTTATTAAAAGTAAAAGTTATTGTATCATTTATTTATATATTTTAATTGGATTATTAATTTTTTATAATTTATTTAAGTCATACCTATCTAGTTATTTAATAATCTATATATATCCATTAATTGGATTATTATTTATACTTAAATCATAGTCGCTAACAACTTCACAAAAACCTCGAATTAAATAAGAAGGATGAACTACTTAAACCCATTGTTATCGGCTGATAACAAATCATCAAAACACGTATAAGGCTTGTCATCGCGCTATGCTAGAGCCCGAAGAAAGTTCCATGAAGCACGTCTCATGTTCCTTTCAGGAAAACTATAAAAACAAGTTATTTAAATCCTATTGTTATTTGACAAAAACCTATATATCTATAGAATTCTAAGCAAAACTGGAAATACAAATGTCAAATGAATTATTCCATATCATACAAAGCCAACCACTGCTTTCAATGCTATCTATTTTAAAGAAATTATCAAAACCAACCCACCACTTCACTTCTTCCATCCTAGAGCCTTAAACTAGAGTTTTCATTAAGAAAATAACATGTGTCTTATGTCTCAAGATTAGTTCTTTAAGAACTCTAACTGTTCAAAGGTTGCTAATCCCTCGACAATTCCAGTAAATGGCTCTTGTTGCTTCCAGCTAGCCTTCCTAGTAGGATCAACCGATCTCATATATGGTTGAAGAAAATAACTCATTTGAATTCTTAGACAAAGAAACCATTGGCTCTATAGAGCATCTATTTAGAGATTGTTTGGCGGGTTCTACTACCCATAGTTCAGTCTCGCTCAGAAAGGTCTACTCTAGTTGCATCTAGAGGCAGATGTAGGGGTCATACAAACTCAGTGGGTACAGTTGGGCAGAGACCAACATCAGAGACAGTTAGGAAACTAGAGGTTAGGACTGCTACCAGGACCTTTACAGTCAGAGCTCAAGAGGAGAGAGATGCTTTGGACGTCATTGTAGGTGCGTTTTCTATCTTTGGGCTTGATGTGCAAGCATTGATAGATTCAGGTTTCACATATTCATATATATGCATTCCCGTGGGTATTGAGAGTGGTATTAAGGCTGATATGTTAGAACATGATATTGAGGTGACCAATCCTTTAGGACAATATGATTGTGGGTAAGGTGTTTAGAGGCTATCCTATTGCTATTCATAGCTATATTTTTCCTAGTGATTTGATTGAGTTCTCCTTTAGAGATTTTGACGTGATATTGGGCATGGATTGGTTGTATAGACGTCATGTCATGGTTGATTGCAGGCTTAAGAGGATCACACTTAAGACCACTGATGGTATTGAGGTAGTGGTTATGGGAGAGAGATCATATTATCTCTCTAATGTCATTTCAGCTGTTAAGGCTAGGCATCTGATTGAGAAGGGTTATAGTGCTTTTATTGCTTGTGTGCTTGAGTTTGAGCACAAGGAGCCTAGTATAAGTGATATACCCACTTTGTGTGACTTCCCTAATGTATTTCTGACGAGCTTCTTAGATTGAAGCTGGATAGTGAGGTTGAGTTTGGCATTGACGTGATTCCGGGTTCAACTCCAATTTCCATTATTCCTTATAGGATGTCCCCTGTCGAGTTGAAGGAATTGAAGGTTCAGCTTCAAGAGTTGTTTGATAAGGGATTCATCCACCCTAGTGTTTATCCTTGGGGTGCTCCAGTTCTGTTTGTTAAGAAGAAGGATGGATTTATGAGATTGTGTATTAATTATAAGCAGTCGAACAAGTTGACGATTAAGAACAGATATTCATTGCCTCATATGAATGATTTTTTTTATCAATTAAGGGGGGCTGGAGTCTTTTCTAAGATTGATCGGAGATCTGGGTATTATCAAATGGGAGTTAGGAAGAAACATGTGCCTAAAATTGCATTCCAGATAAGATATAGTCATTATGAGTTCTTAGTCATGCCTTTTGGGCTAACTAATGCTCCAACTATTTTTATGGACTTGATGAATAGGGTCTTTTGTCCCTATCTAGATTAGTTTATAGTGGTCTTCGTTGATGATATCTTAGTCTATTCTAAGACTAAGGATGAGCATGATAGACACTTGAGGATAGTCTTGCAGACTTTGAGAGATAAGCAATTATATGCTAAATTCAGTAAGTATGAGTTCTGGTTGGATAAGGTAGCATTTTTAGGTCATGTTGTTTCAGCTAATGGTATTCAGGTTAATCCGAAGAAGATAGAGGTTGTTCTTAATTAGAAGTCGTCTAAGAATGCCATAGAGGTCCAGAATTTCTTTGGCTTAGTTGGGTATTACAAAGATCTGTAAAGGGGCTTTCTCTCCTTGTTGCTCCTTTGACAAAGTTATTGCACAGGAATACTAAGTTCTGTCAAGCTAGCTTTGAGATGTTAAAAGTTATACTTACTGAGTTTGCTATCCTGACACAGCCAGTTTCTAGTGAAGACTCTATGGTATTCAGTGATACTTCACTTAATGGGCTTGGTTGTGTGCTTAAGCAAGAGGGTAAGGTAGTTGTTTATGCTTCTAGGTAGCTTAAGCCTCATAAGGAGAACTATCCCACTCATGAGTTAGAGCTTGATGCGATTGTCTTTGCTCTTAAGATATAGAGGCATTATCTGTATGGTGAGAAGTGTTTCATCTACAGTAATCACATAGGCTTGAAGTATTTTCCCACACAAAAAGAATTGAATCTGAGATAGAGGAGATGATTCGAGCTACTTAAAGATTATGATTGTGTGATTGATTACCATCTAGAAAAGTCTTTGAGCAGGAAGTCCCTTTCTGCTTTGAGGGCCATGTTTGTTAATATATCATTGAGGGATGATGGGTCCATTGAGACTAAGTTAAGGGTCAGACTGAGTTTGGTTCAACAGGTTAGAGATGTCAAAGTTCAGATGTTCAAATTGCTGAATGCAAAAAGCTAACTTTAAAGGGTAAGAAGAAGAGAATTCAGATTAAGGATGATGGTTGCTTGTATTTCGAAGATCATATCTGAGTGCCTAAGATTTCTAGGTTGAGACAGATGATTCTTGAAGAAGCTCATGTTAGTTCTTATGCCATGCATTGTGGTAGCAATAAGATGTATCATGATCTCAAAGAGTTTTATTGGTGACTAGTATTTAAGAGGAGTATTTCAAAGTATGATCCAGATGTTTGGTTTGCTAACAATTTATGGTCGACCATCAGTTTTCAGCTGCTCTTATACATCCGATTTTATTGCCTGAATGAAAATGGGATTGGATTACTATGGACTTTGTGATTGGGTTGCCTCTTATACTTAAGAAGGATTCTATCTATGTTACAGTGGATAGATTGACTAAGTCAGCTAATTTCTTGCCTGTGAGGACATATTAATCATTGGATAAGTATGGCTCAATTGTATATTGAGGAGATAGTCAAATTGCATGGTCTTCCTTCTTTCATTTCAGACTAAGACTTGAGGTTTACTTCTAGATTTTAGGCTAAGTTGTATGAGGTTTTGGGTACACGGTTGCACTTCAATACTGCTTATCATCCTCAAATTGATGGTCAGTCTGAGAGGGTAATTCAAACTTTGGAGGATATGCTTCATAGTTGTGTTATAGATTTTGAAGGCAGTTGGGAAAAGTATGTGTTCTTGATTGAGTTTGCATATAGTAACGGCTACTAATCTAATATTCAGATGACTCCATTTGATGCATTATATGGAAGGTGGTGTAAGCCACCTCTCTGTTGGACAAAGTTGAGCAAAAGGAAGATCATTGGGTTAGACTTGATTAGAGATACATAGGAAAAGGTTCAGTTGATTCAGAGTAGATTGAAGGAGGCTTCAAATTGTCAAAAGTCATATGTTGATCTTAAGAGACGAGATATGGAATACCCTACGGGTAATAAGGTCTTTCTCAAGGTTTCACCTTGGAAGAAGGTCTTTAGATTTTATAAGAAAGGGAAGCTGAATCCTAGGTTCATTGGTCCATACAAGATCTTAGAGCGTGTGGTTTTGTTGGCCTATAGACGGGCTTTACCTCATAATTTGGACAAGATCCATAATGTATTTCATGTTTTGACGTTAAGCACTTATAAATCTACCACCATCAACTGCTTTAAATACAATTGAAATGCATAAGTGAATTAACTAATACTTACTGTCTTGCCACAAATCGGAGCTCTTTACGTGCCTCAACCGAAGAAGCTGCTGCAAAAAGAACAAACATGACGCAAAATCAATAAACTAGACATACTAAATATTTATATGAAAGTATATAAATGATATGACATTTGTGCAATTACCTAGGGCAGATGGAGATGGAGCAAGTGGCGAAGAATCTGCTGGTCGCGGAGTAGAGGAAGGAGGGATAGCAGTAGGTGGAGGTAAAGGGGACCGCACAGTAGACATACTAAAACTATTAGTCGCTATTTATCACAAATCAATTGCTAATTTGCGACCGTTTCGTGTCGGTCGCAAATAGCAGTCTTAAAACGCTGATTTTTTTTGTAGTGTGCTATATTTGAATATTTTATTTATGACCGAATTATGCTATAACTGTTGAATATTGCCTTGGCCGTGATAAATGATGAATTATGATATTATGACTGCTTATGTGTATCTCCATGTTATAAATAGGTAATAAACACTACTAAAGTTTATGCTTAGTGCATTGACTTGTCTCGGGCAGGCTACTGACTTTTGGGGTAGACGATCAACATCGAACATCCGACTTATCAGAGGTCTTATCCCGTTACAATCAATTTCAAACAATCTCTCTCTTATTTCAGTTTTTAAGACAATTTAGCGGCATATAAATATAATTAAGACATTGGATATTTTTATTTAAGTTCGTGCATTATGAAAGTATTTGAAATAGTAGTTTATTTTCATAGTCATGATATTATGGCATGTAATGACTATTTTAAATGATTTCAATTAAAAGAAACTATTTTCTAATATGTATTGAGTTTTGATGAGATGTGATGGATGATGAGTTGAGAAAGTTGAATTGTGCTGGAAAATATTTAGCAAATATAGTTGAGGTGTTGATGGATTATTGAAGTGTTTCAAATGTTTTTATGTGTTTTTGGAACACTAAATATAAAGGGAAACTCTTGCAATTTTTTGTAGGATTTCTCTGAAAATTTTTTAAAGTTATTTTTGTAACACTAAAAGAAATATTGTTAAATGGTTAATTATTAAGCATGTCGATTTAATGCTTCAATGTTAAACCTAATGTGGTTCTTAGAGTCCTGTATTATAAAACTAGATCTTGGGTATCACAAAATTAGTCTTGAATTGATTACATTTTCTGTGCACTCTTTGTGCTCAAGTCACTTTTGTTTACAACTTTATTTGCATTAATATGTTTTCTATTTTATTCATTTGATCCTAACTAGATTAACATGAATGGATAAAATTGTTGATATGTTTTTAGACCGATAATCTTATTAAGCTGGTGCTATATAAACTCTATGTGGATTCTTAATAAGTTTTTAATAAATTATGCAGTCTATGAAAATCTAAATATGGTTTACTATCGATAGAATTATTTTATGTAATTCAATCATAATTTGATTTAACATTAACCTCTGCTATAGTTTAATTTGACATTAACCATAGTTTACTATTTAGAAACTATATAATCATTTAGTCATAAGAGTGAACTACTAGCCTCTTTGGGGCGAGAGCTTAAAGAATAAAAGGAGATGATGTTGTGAGAGCTTATGAAGCAAAATGCTTTGATTTCTTAGCTTAGTCGTCATTTGCAGATGCATTCATTCCGTACCACCACAATTGGTGCACTAGATTCATCTTTTACTACTACTGAACCACCTAATGTTGCTACAGTTGATGGTGGTAGATTTATAAGTGCAGAAGGGACAGTGGCTCTGGACGAGGATTAGGATAATGTTGGTTTGGATGTTTTACCTTTCCTATACTTTTGTTCTAAATATTTCACTTTGATAATTTTTTTAACTTATGGAACAAGTTTTATAATAACTATATAAATATTGCAGTATCGTGACATTATCATAGACGCTATTATATTGCACGTTTGTGATATTTTAAATAGTTTTGTTTTATACAGGTGTAAATAAATGATTTTGCTATTTTACATGTTTTGATTGACATTTCAAATTGAAAATTTTTAATTATGCTCAACATTATTCACAGTTTTTTTGACAAATTACCAATCAATTACTCACTAAATAGTTTAATTTTCAAAATTACAAATTATAACAATGACTATTTTTCGATAAATTACCGACCATTTTCCTATAAATTTTAGACTGAATAATTTAATTTTCAAAACAATGATTGTTTTTTTTATGATTACCAATTGATCTACAAATTACCAATAAGATTAGTAACAAAACATCAATAAAATTATCCATAAACTTTCACCGAAAAAATTAGGGACACATTTTATGACAAATGAAACTCACATTTACCCACAAAAAAAAAAAAAAAAAGTTAAATCTACCAATAAGACTTAGTTAACAACAACATCAATAAAAATTTATCCATAAACTTTCACCGAAAAAAATTGAGGACAACATTTTTATGACAACATGAAACTCACATTTACCCACAAAAAAAAAAAAAAAAAAGTTTTTTTTTAAATTTACCGACCAAACTTTGGTCACTCAATTTACCGATAAATATTGATTTGGATCTAAATTTTATTTTGCAGACAAGGGACTTAACAAAAATAATGTATATCGCTAGGTTTGTAAGGGTAAATAATACCTATCCACATAATGTTTGAAAAAAAAAAAAAAAAAAAGTTTTATTTACCGACAAACTTTTGGTCACTAATTTACCGATAAATATTGATTGGTCTAAATTTATTTTGAGACAAGGACTTAACAAAAATAATGTTTATATCGCTAGTTTGTAGGTAATAATAACTATCCACATAATGTTTGAGAATGTTTCCATGGCTATTTATTATCTTATCTCAAGAAAAGTAATAGTTGTACTTTATGCACTTCCTATTGTTTTGATTCTAGTTTTCATTTACTTAACATTTTTGAGTTAGGTTAAATTGTTTGGTGTGAGTCTATTGGCTCAAGTTTAGACATCTAAAATGTTAAGTTTTTTTCTAAATTTATAGAAAGTAATAAAACAATTAAATTGCCTATAAAAAAAAATTCAGCATTTACCTAGTGAATTTTTTTGGAGTGATATATTGTGAAGATATTTAAGATAATATTTCCACTATCCCATATCTGTTAATAAAAAATATATTATGAAGATATTTAAAGATTTATTAAAGATAATTTAGAGACAATTAAGGATACTAAATGATATTTTGGGAATTTAAAGATATTATATACTATATTTCAATTAATATGCTAACAATTTTAATTTATTATTTTCATTTATCGGAACAAAAACTTCTAGGTTAAATTTTGGGAACTAATTCAGAAGTAAATAATTCTTATTTTAAAGCAAAAAGATCCACATCAACTCTACCCCAGAGATGCATTGCTCAAAACAAGAAAAGTTTAGACACAGTAGGGACAACGACAACAACAAAGTTCAGAGACCAACTGCATAATTATCCCAAAGGAATACAATGGATTTATGAGAATACTTGTTCTTTGCTGTAAATGAGAGTCTTGCTTTATTAAGGAGGATTTAAATATCCGTAAACAGTATAGAATGACTGAAGAACGGTGAGAAGGAGGAGGATTAAAGCAGTTAAAGCCGAAAGGAAAATCCATGGATTGCCAAAATAATTATACTTGAACTCCGCCCATCTGATATGCCAAACATTATCATAATACTCATTCACATCGTCGATCACCCTTTTCAGATAACTCCCCGTAATATCAACAAAAACATCATCTTTTAAGCTGCTAAAGAATTTAACAACTTCTTCATCAGTTCCTGAGTTCTCAAAAATTCTTCGATCCAGCAGATGCCCGGCGTCAGAAGATGCACTAATGAGGCAACTCATGAAAACAACATATGGTGTAAAGTAGGGCTTGCAAAACACATAGCATTGTTCAAATGCAATAGAATTAAGTAAAAAGCAGCTTGTCAAAGTACCTGTAAATGATCTTGGAATTTCAAGAATACCATTAGGTCTAAATTTTATGTCCAAAAAGCTCAACACAATCTCACTTTTCTTGAACTTAATACCAGCCGCCAAAAGCTTCTCAACTGGCCGTATGGATTGAAGATGCTCTCTTTTTTTAGTTAAACATGGAAAACAAAAACGTCTAGTGCATTTCTTTTCTTTTTGTTTTTCTAGGTTACGATCAGAAACAGTTTCTGTGACTGAGAGTAATGGAGATATGAATCTTTGGGAAAACAAATGGAGTAAATGTTTCCCATCAAGGTTGTTACAACTATCTGGAATCACCTTATCATTTATCTGAATTGAACGATGAAAGAATTTGAAAATAAGTTGGGTTAAAGATCTATCATTACCTCTCATTATGAATTTCCAGTGTTGGTTAAACAAAGTTGTAAGAACAAAAAAAGGAATTTGATTCTCCAGCTTGAGTAGATCTCTGGAAATGGAATACAACAGCCACCGAGGCATTAATAAAGGATCATTTTGTCTTTTCACTTGGCGTTCTGCTGCGCATATTAGCTCCAAAATGAAACACCCATCTAATACCATCATTTCAATTAATTTCTTGCTATCAAATCGATCAACAGAATTTGAATCCGAATAAGACTGTCTTATCTCAGCCTCTTTTATCTTAACGACCTTGTAAAAGTCATCGAGACCAAGGCCAACCTTTTTTTCTTTTGCACGGTCTACTACACCACCAAGCAATCGCCATTTGTGTTCTTGAATCATACGGAGTTCTTTTTTACCATGGTAATAGGGTCCAATGGAAACTACCTGAGGTTCAAATTCTTGGTGGTGAATTTTCTTCAGGGTTTGAGGTGCTCGAAAGATTGAACAAGCTTCCCAACCAGATGTGTTGTTAAGAAACTTGGGCTCTTTCTTGATGTTTTTCTCTGCTGTTCTTAACCATTCATTGTCCAAGATCACTACATCTTGGTGAGTGCCCTGGTTTTGGGGACTAGGGAGATTTGAGATTGTTTCCATTAATTCTTATCGGAGGAGAATCAATGAATGGTAGCAAGGAAGATTGTACACCACACCACATCTTTAATAATCCTAACTAGATTCATGGTCTCATCTACTTACCAAATCAACGAAAGTGTGAATTATTATTGAAACTAGGGTATTTCTAACCATATATTAAAAGAAAATGATAAAGTATGAATAATTTTTAAAAAATTCATATTTTTATTGATTTGGTTCGTAGATGGAATTATGGATACACTTTTAAGTAAGTATTTTCTAAAAAATTATGTCTATGAAAAACAATGGAGTTGGTATGGCATTGTTTAAAAGAATAAATGAACACCAATGAGTAGTTAACGGGCGGATCATATGAGAGCATGATTTATTCTTAATCTAGTTTAATAGCTTGGAGATATCTATTTGGTCAATTAAAATTAAATAGACAAACTGAAATAATAGCTACAAAAGAGCCATATTGAGTATTATTTTAGTGGAATTAATTTTTTTTTTTTCCAGATAGTGTGAAAGAATTGTAGGCATCACACCTTTTGAAAGTTTTTTTTTTTTTTTTTTTTTTTATCTTATCATTTAGACTGGACCATTAATTTTTTTTTCTTTCCGGATAGTGCTGAAAAAGAATGTTAGGCATCACACCTTTGAAAACGTTTTTTCTTTTTTTTTTTTCTGGAGTATTTGGAAAAAAGAGATTCGAAAAACCTAAATCATTTTATCAGGCCGTTTTTTTTTTTTTTTTTTTTTTTTGGAGTATTGGAAAAAGAGATTCGAAACTAAATCATTTATCAGGCCGTATATACATTTACCACTATACTATGCCTTGGTGTACCACGTTTCAAAGTTTGCCTACCATGTACAAAGTATAAATTGGTGAAGTTTTAAAGGACCAATGACAGCTAAATTCCTCATTTTAAATTCATGTTGATGCATGTTAACCCGTATCTCCCGGTCCGCCTAACAATTTCTCCTCATTTAACAAGGAGAATACAAGATTACTACTATAATTTAAAAAGACCAAGGACCCTCTTAGTCAATGAATATTAGTAGATTTAAAAATGAATTATACCCGCCCAACTGGGATGTCCTTTTTTTTTTTACATTTATTCGCTCCACCCCCACAAATTCGATTAAAAAACCTATAATTGCTAAGGTTTTAATGGCTAAATTACCGGCTCGAAGTTCGCCATGTAACCTCGTGGGTCATCTACAAAGAAGAAATAAAAAAGAAAAAAATTATATAATAAGAAAAGACCACATATATAGCTATGCTCATTCAACATTACTCCTTTGGTATCATATATGAATTGACTTATGATACCCATATTTAATGTTACTTGATAAAAAAAATTATTTTTATTAATTAGTCTTTATTTTTCAAATGTTATTATTTATTGAACTCACTTTGAAAACTGCAAATGTAAGTATTTAGTAATGGTATGTTCGGCAAAATTAATTGTTTTAATAATTGTTATCTGTTTGAATAGCTTTTCATAAAATATAAAAATTAAACGTTATATGAGTTAACTTTTTATAAAATGCTAATTTAACATCTAAAAGATAATTTAAACGCTATGTAACCAAATATTAAAAAAAATAACTTTTAGCATTTTAACTGATCAAAATAATAAAATCTACTTAAAAAACTGTTATCGAATACTGACGAAGTTTTGCCATTTCCCACGTATATTAATTAACTTTGAATAATTCATTGATTTTTGGTTCATGCAAAAAGTCAATAATAGATTAATGAGTATATCTAATATTAAAATATTAGAGATATAACAGGAAATATACATGTAAAGTTTCGGCTTTTACTATTATATAAAAATGAACCTGCCATAACAGATTATTTGACCTGGTCATCTATTTTTTTTCCAAATTGCTTTTAAATATATTTAATTTCTTTGGTCGGCGGTAGTTTCTTTTCGTGCCTTTGTATCGTTTTTTTTATTTTGTTTAGTTTTCTTTCTAATAATTTCTAAACATATAACCGTTTAGAATAAAATTTAGATTTAGTCTCTCAGATGATAGATCTTGAGTGTTTTTTGTATCCTCTTAGTGGGCTTGTTAGTTTCTCTCCTTTCATGGGGTTGTACCTCTTTATTGAGTAGTTTTTCTGTGAATTTTCAACTCGAAAAATAAGATGGTTGCTTGTGGTTGGACTTCAGATCTTCAAATTCGGATAATTTTCTTTTACCAAAGGAGCCTGGCAGTGTGGCCTGTTTCTCCATTAAAATTTCGTTTATTAAACTCTTTTGCGGGGTCAGTTGTAACAAGTTCCTGAAAAAATAATATTCGGGACAATGTTGTGAAGGATTTCTTTTGTCATCCTATTTGAAAATGGACCACTTTTACCCAAAACATTAACATCTTCTGCCAAGATCAAGAACATCTCCAAACAGAAAATTTCAATTTTCTATATTTGTATTTTTTATTCATATAGGAATATTATGATGTACTCAACTTCTATTCATTATTAATGAATTGTTAAGTTTTTTTTTTTTTCCTTAAATTTCTTTATGGGTACAGAAATTTCATATTCTCTATTGTAGCTTTATCATAAATTTACATGTATTTCTAACTAAATTACTATCAATTCGGGGACGAAAGTAGTAATAAATACAAAAGTCGAAGCCAAATTGTTCACTTATTACAGTTATAATGGAACATTAAATGTTGTTGGAAAATGATAGAGATCGGATAAATGAATAAATAACTAAAGACTTCTATGCAATATGGCTAATAATAATAAGCACTAATAATATTTTAAAAGATGAAATACATTTCCCAAAATTATATACTTTCTCCATCCCATATAATTCGTCCTAGTTTGATGTACAGATTAAGAAAAGTTAGTTATTCTAGTTAAAGTATCATTTGTTATTCATTTTTTCTAATATATGTCTTTATGTTAGTATTCATAAAAATTACATGATCCATATTAAAAATTATTCTTGAAATTAATCAAGTATTTGATTACATTGTTATAAAATAATATAAAACTAGGGAGAGATATAAAGGGAGAGTATCTTTATTACTGATTTGAAGCCATACATATACAGTTACATAAGTGGAACTCTATAGAGTCCTACACAAATCAGGAAGATAGAGTTCGCAATAATTGAGAATATAAATTTATAGCGTATATAAGACATCCATTTATTTTATAACACTCCCCTTGAATTTCCATTCTTCAAAGAATATGCCTCTTTAAAACCTTACTAAAAAAAAATCAAGTGGGAAAAAAATTTTAGTAAAGCAAAAATATTACATTATTCTTTTCTTAAATACGCGTTGAAACACTGCCTCATTAAAATCCTTATCAGGAAAACTCAGTGGGAAAAAACCTTGGTTAAAAAGGAAAAAGAGCACAGTGCGTATTTGCTCTCCTTCATGAAGATAAATCTTAAGATCTTTGAGTTTATGCCTTCTAATTTTGTGCATTAGTCCTTCAAAACCTCGTAGTAGAAAGCTTGTAGTAGAAAACGTGTAATAGAAGTGCTTTGATTAGCAAATCAATAATATTTTCGCTTGAATGGTTGAACTTCAAGATTATCATTCTTTTGCCAATCATGAGCGAAAAAGAATTTTTATAAATATGCTCTTCTTGTTTTTTTAATAATATAATTCTTTCAAGAAGAATTTCTTTAATATATCTCCATATAATATTGTACAAATTTTTTTTCTCGACAAGTAGACTTTACGTACTTTGAACATATTGAAATATTTATCTCTATCAAAAAAATTCTCGTCTTTCTTCATTAGTTGCTAAAATTTCTTCATTGCTGGAAGAAGCAGTAACAATATTTTTTGTTTCTCGAATGCCTTAAAATAATTGTACCTCCACATATAAATGAATGACTTGTTTCTGATCTCGCATAATGTGGATTAGATAAATAACCAATATTTTTATAGGTAATTAAATCTGATTTTAACATGTTAGTTATAATATAATTTATATATATCATGCTATTGAGATATCAAAATACATATTTAACGCTATTCATTTTCTTCATATTCAAGAAGAACTATATCTTGCAAATAAAATTTATAAAATGCTTATATTCAGTCATATGACTAGCAAGATATATTAATGCTTTTATTGAACTAAAATATAGTACTTCGGGACCAATAATTTCTTCATAATTTTTTTTTCAAAGTGGAAAATGGTCATCTTCTCATCAATTCTATATACTTATCCATGCTCATGAGATTATCAAAAGTACATACTTTACACGCTATTCATTTTCTTCATATTCAGAAGGAACTATATCTTGCAAATAAAATTTACTAAAATGCTTCATATTCAGTTCATATGACTACGCCAAGCATTATTAAATGCTTTTATTGAACTAAAATATACGTACTTCGGGACCCAATATTATAAAATGCTTATATTCAGTCATATGACTAGCAAGATATATTAATGCTTTTATTGAACTAAAATATAGTACTTCGGGACCAATAATTTCTTCATAATTTTTTTTTCAAAGTGGAAAATGGTCATCTTCTCATCAAAGTGACATTATAGCCATTAGCATCCCCATAGCATTATTTTAATAACTTTGCCATATATGTGGATTCATAGACAAAATTCCATTTATAAAATGTTCGATCTTCAAGCTGAGACAAAACTTTATATTCCCAATGTATTTCATCTCAAACTCTTCCTTTGAGGAATCCATAATATGTGGAAGCTCTTCAAGAGTTCCAATAATGTTCATAAACTAAATAATGACAAATGTATTTCTAAATCTCTTTATAAATATATAACATCATTATTATAATATTCTTTCAACAAATATTCACTAATGAAGGATCACCTTACTTATTATATTATATAATGTAAATATCAAAAGAAAGAAAGCATGTGACTTTCAACAAAATAATATAATAATATAATATTTTCTGAGCCATAAATATTATTAACACGATTATACCATATATAGTGAGATTTCTTTAATCCATATAGAAATCTTGAATATATTTCTCGGGGTCTCGATTTGCTTCCTTCAAGCATTTTTCAATATTTTATTGATATCATTATCCACTAATCCATATAGAGCTCTAGACAATTGATTGCATAAATTTCTCGAAAATTTAACTCTATGTTTCATATAGATATCTACATCAAGTTAGCATATAAATATGCAGTCATTAATTCATTGGACGCATTTAAAATTTTCATAAATTGTCAGACTAATCAAATATCAAATTATGATTGCATCTACCACATGAGGGTATTTATCTTCATAATCAATGTCAGTTCTTTGCAAAAAAAAAAAAAAAAAAAAATTTCATGTCAGTTCTTTGTGCAAAAAAAAAAAAAAAAAATTGGTGTAAGTTGCTTATATCTCATTACCTCATTTTTAATTTCGCACAAAAAAAAAAAAAAAAAAAAAAAAATTGTGTGATAAGTTTGCTTTATATCTCATTACCTCATTTTAATTTCGCACAAATACATATTTGTATTATATTGGCTTGATATCTCTTGATGCCCATATTAAAATTTCAAAATTTTACTTTCCAAGTAAATTAAATGTCGCATGCGTCGTTCTATTTTGGCCAATCAATTCTATGTATATATATTCTCCAATAGATTATATGCTCAAGATCCTCATCATTTTTCACAATTTCAAGCACTACATTTACCGTCAACATTTATTTTATATCAGTTCTATATTTGTCTTGACATGACATAATTTGTAGAGATCTCATAATCATTGATTTCAGGTGCCTGAGTTTCTTTGGGAAACTTATTAGTCATGTCTAGGAACTTCTTTCACAATTTGTTCTTCATCTTGATTATTTGCTCCTTTCCTTTTCTAAGATATTTATCCTTGGAGTCGATTAGTCTACCACACTTCAAGCATGCCTTAGACTCATTAGCATAGGCAATTTGCCCTTCAAGAACTTTAATTCTAATAAGTGCATTTGCAACTAGTATGTGATATTTAGTTTTCTCCTTTTTGGATCAAAAATATATCTGGCAACTAATTTGCAATATTTTGCAAATAAATTATCTTTTAAACATTTAAGTTCACACTGTCTTTGTATGAGGATCAAGATATCATAACGATAATTCTTTTCCAATCAATTATTCTTTAAACTGTTTATTTTCTCCCCCTAATGTCCATATCCATAACAATTAGCAAATTTGGCAAATATAAATTTCTTATTTGAAAGTCCTAAATATTTAATCATAGATCATAGACGACATATATTTTCAATCTCCTTTTGAGGATCCACCTTAGTGTGTTGTGGTAGAGCAATTAGAACATATACCGCACATTTAAAAATTTCTCAATGGGTAATGTTTGGTTTCTGATCCAAAAACCAATTATAAAGGGGAGAACTTATAATATTTTATTCGCTTGATGCGAGTAAGTGCTATTAAATTTAATAGCATGTCACTCTAAAAAATAGGGAGATTCGTTATCATTATAATTGTCTTACAATTCGAGTAAGTGCTATTAAATTTAATAGCATGTCACTCTAAAAAATAGGGAGATTCGTTATCATTATAATTGTCTTACAATTAATTGCAATCATTTATAAATGATTTTATTAAATCATTTTGAGCATAAATAAAAGCAATAATTGATTGTCTTATAATTATTTTAATCAACACATGTCATAATCATTGAAGGCCTGATGTGTAAATTCATCATCATTCTTAAGATAAATTAGTTTAATAGCATAATCTGAAAATTGTGTTCTTAATCAAATTATTTACGCTAATAATCTTGCAAACTTCAGGTTGCAAATTAATAATCATGTAACTATCTTTTGGATGCATACATAATATATCCAAATAAATTGATCAATAATTTCTCTTTATATATTCGAAAAAATACAGACAGTTTAATTTGAACTTATGGTGATTGCACAATAATTAATTTGTTTTGAGAACAAACTAAGCATGAATAATTCAATAAATTTGAAGAAACTTTTGGTTCTTCAATAAATATCCATAAAAGGATCAAATTTTCCCTTTTTGCATGATTGATCAGGATGATTCAATCGATCATGCCAAATAATATAAGTACTTAGATTTATAACTTACAGTTTACAATCATATTTATTTTAATCATCATCTTTATATGATATCCATTTTGATGAATATCTTTGGAATGATGCATTATGCTTAAAATCCATTCCTCTAGGTAGTAATACTTGCTCTTCTGAAACTTTTAAATAGTTTTTACTATCAAAGCCAAATTTGTCTTTCAATATTTTGATGTACACATACATAACCAATATTCATATATGTCACCTTATTTGTACCACTTCTGGTGGTAAAATTTATTCTTAATTATGCAGCCACCATAATTATTAAGATTATTACTTCAATTGTGACCTTATTGATATTCTCAATGATAAGTATATATTTTTCATTGTTCATGTGCACACCCAATATCATATATTATTCCATTCACTTTAGGTAATGCATCAAATCTACTTGGGTGGATTTCACTACTCCCATGTCCTGTATTATGTGTCATTCCATTTAATAGCCAAGCCCAAGCACATCTGTATACTCTATTTGCAAATAAACTCTATTAGGAAAGAATATCTGTAAATATTATTGTATCCCTATTATAGTGGGATTTGATTTTCAAATTAGGCTTAGCAATCTGTATAAATACATACAGTTTACATCAATAAGAATCATCTTTTATAGTAACATTATTTAGTCTTTTACGGTATCAGAGCCTCAAGACAAACGTCTCTTGATCCTTTTTCTTTCTTCTTTTTCTTCTCTTTCACAATGAGTGATACATTTATGGTTCCTGCTTCTAACACCAAACAATTAGTAACTTTTAATGTAGCTGCACAAGCTCCTCTAAAGCTCACAAGATCAAATTACCTTGCTTCGAAACTTCAGTTTCAAAGTTTGTTAATAGGTTATGATCTTCTTGGCCATATAGATGGCTCTCGTCCTTGTCCATCTCCCACTATTTTTGGAACTTCCACTTCCAATCCAGAATATAGTCATTGGATTAGGCAAGATCATCTTCTCATCAATGCTTTCATTGGTGCTCTCTCACCTTCTCTTACTCCTTTCATTGCAAAAGCCAAACATCCAAATAAGCATGGGATATTCTTAAGACTACCTATGCCAAACCTTCTAGAGGCAGAATCAAACAAATCAAAGCTCAACTTAAAAGCATCACAAAAGGGAATTCAACAGTTACAGAATACATGCAGGCAATTCGGATGAAACTAATGAACTAGCAATGTTATACTCACTTATGTCTGAGGAAGACATCATTGATCGTAACAGAATACATGCAGGCAATTCGGATGAAACTAATGAACTAGCAATGTTATACTCACTTATGTCTGAGGAAGACATCATTGATCGTATTTTAGAAGGTTTGGAAGATGCTTACAAAGAAATCATACAGGCAATCAATGCTCGTAATTCTGCCATAACCTTTGATGAGTTACATGAAAAACTCATAACTTTTGAGGTAGCTCTTCCTCCTGCTACCCCAACATATTTTCTAGCCACTGCAAATTATTCATAGAGAACTCAAAATAAGAGTAGTTACAATCATCGAAAATAGAATTTCAATCACCAAGCCAATCAACAAAGCATTCAGCTATATAATCAAGGAAATCAGAATAACAGAGGTTCTCAGTATCACATCAATCATAATCTCCATGGACAGAATAATCAGCAATCTGGTCTTAAACCTTACCTTGGTCATTGTCAAATATATGGTACACAAGGTCATTCAGCTAAACGGTGTCCTTCCTTTCGAGTTGTTTCAGTTGCAAGTAATCCACAAGCCAATTTTTCTACAGTTTCTTCTTCCTCATCAACTCCATGGCTGCTGGATTCTGGTGCAAATCAGCATATTGCTGCTGACCTAAATAATCTGTCTTTACACAGCCCATACACGAGAATGAAGGATGTGATGATTGGAGATGGTTCAGGTTTGAGTATCAGCCACACTGGTAGTGCTACTCTACAAACAACAATTAAAGAACTTTCTTTAGAAAATGTGATTTGTGTTCTGCACATGAAAAAGAATCTAATTTTTATTTATCAATTCTGTGTGAGCAATAATGTTTATGTGGAATTCTCACCTTATTTTTTTCTTGTGAAGGAACTCTTGATGGGGAACCTACTTCTCAAGGGCACGCCTAAGGATGGAGTTTATGAGTGGCCAACATCAACTCCTTTGCTGGGTTTTTCATCCACTGTTGCTTCTGCCATTGATTGGCATTCTCGTCTAGGTCATCCTGCATTCTTAACATTCAAAAATATTATTTCTAGTAATTCTATTCCATTACATTCCAATTTAGTCCAGTCTATTTCTCAATGTAATTCATGTTTGGTTAATAAAAGTCACAAACTGCCTTTCTCTATTTCTATACTTCAGTCTACTCAACCATTAGAAATTAATTTCTCTAATGTGTGGATGTCTCCTATCATTTCTACTGCTTCTTTCAAATACTATGTCATTTTTGTTGATCATTACACTCGTTACATGTGGCTTTATCACTTAAAACAGAAATTTGAAGCGCAATCAGTTTTCATTAGGTTTAAAGCTCTTGTTGAAAAATTCTTTGATAGATAAATAAAGACTTTGTATTCTGATAATGGTGGTGAGTACATTGCCTTAGCCTCCTTTTTATCTACAAATGGTGTTTCTTTTAAAAGTACTTCGCCACACACACCCGAGCATAATGGCATTGTCGAGGCTTAACTTTATTATCTCATGCTTCCATACCTATTTCTTATTGGCCATATGCTTTTTCTGCAGTAGTTTATCTTATTAATAGAATGCCTTCTAAAGTTTTGAAAATGTCAAGTCCATATTTCTGTATTTTTGGTTCTAATCCAAACTATATGAAACTAAGGATCTATGGTTGTTTGTGTTATCCTTGGTTCAAACCATATACACAAAATAAATTAGAACCTAAGTCTAAGCCATATGTTTTTGTTGGTTATTCATCTTCTCAAAGTGCATATCAGTGTTTAGATCTCAAAAGTTCAAAAATTTATACCTCTCGTCATGTTCAGTTTGTTGAAACTATTTTCCCATTTGCTACTTCCTTCAAGTTAGTGTCTTCATCATTGCCTCTAATTTCAGCATGGATAAATTCATCCAATGATGCTGCTTTTACAGAAATTCCCGTGCCAGTCATTACTATGCCTATGGTACAAGCTGCACCTAGACAAGAGGGTTCCACTGCTCAGAAAATTCTTGACAGAACAGACATATAAGCTGCTATTTGTGCTGAGGTTCCAGCTCATGTGCCTAATATTAATGTTACAGCTAGTGTTGGAGCTCATGTGCCTAATGTTAGTATTAGTCAACCAGCAGTAATAAATAGTCATCATATGGTCACACGAAGCAAAAATAATATTCATAAACCAATACAAAAGCTCAGTCTTTCTTGTGAATTAACATCAAGTACAAACACTGAACCTCAAATAGTTTCACAAGCATCCAAAGATCCTAAGTGGAGGAAAGCTTGTTCTGAAGAATTTGATGCTTTGGTGTGTAATGGGATTTGGAATTAGTTCCTCCTACCGATTTTCAGAATCTGGTTGGCTGCAAGTGGGTGTTTCGGATCAAGCGTAATTCAGATGGTACAGTTCAACGATACAAAGCCCGGTTAGTGGCAAAAGGCTTTCATCAGCATCTCGGTGCGGACTTTCATGAAACATTTAGTCCAGTTATTAAACCAATAACTATACGACTAGTTCTCAGTATAGCAGTTACTAATGGTTGGGAACTACGTCAACTCGATGTTAACAATGCTTTTTTACAAGGGCCATTGACAGAAGATGTATTCATGGCCCAGCACAAGGGTTTCAAGATAAGGATAAAGCCAATTATGTTTGTCATTTACAAAAAGCAATCTATGGGTTGAAACAGGCTCCTAGGGCCTAGTATCAAGCTCTACGACAACATCTATTGGATATAGGTTTTGTCAATTCCTTATTAGATGCTTCTTTGTTTATAAATCAATCATCAAAAGGTACTTTGCTACTTATTGTGTATGTTGATGATATCATAATAACGGGTCGTTGTCCAAGGCTTATTCAAGATTATATCATTGTTTTGGCAATGAGGTTTTCTTTAAAAGATTTGGGCTTACTGCACTACTTTTTGGGTATTGAAGTTATACCAAATAAGCAGGGGCTACTGTTGTCACAACGCAAATACATTTTAGAGCTTCTTGAGCAGACAAATATGAGCAATGCAAAATTAGTATCAACACCAATGGCAATTAATTCCATATTGACGCTCACAACAGGTACTAAATTGGCTGATCCAGCAGAATATAGAAGAGTTATAGGAAGCTTACAGTATTTGTCTCTGACTCGTCTAGACATTGCCTTCTCTGTAAATAAACTTTCTCAGTTTACCCACAACAGAACATTGGGCAGCAGTAAAGAGACTTCTGCGGTATTTGACAGAACATTGGGCAGCAGTAAAGAGACTTCTGCGGTATTTGATTGGAACTTTGAATGATGGACTTCAGTTGTTTAAAGATTCTCCATCTGTCTTGCATGCTTTCTCTTATGCATATTGGGGAGGAGATCGTGATGGGTACCATGCTGCAGAATTATAATCACTTACAATTTTATGGGCTTTTGCAATGCTAAATGCCTCCAATCATGATACCTTTGATATTGTACCTTTTTTTAAAAGCACTCCAAAGAACAAACAAATATTTAATTATCAAATATTGAATAAAAGAAAATTATTTCCTTTGCAATTTTTTGATTAGATCTTGATTTCTATCCTTGATTGTATCTTCAAGACCCATAACATCTGGTATTTATAATAAATAATTTTTTTCCATAATATAGAAGGCTATTCAAAATCTACAAGACTTGATAAAGTAAAATAATTAAAGTAAATAATAAGATCATAATCAAAAATATAATTATAAGAGTATTGAATTAATTGTCAAAATTCCATGAACATCACTTTTTCATAAAGGCTCAACCATGAAGATAAATTGAGTAAATCCAAAAAAAAGAAAAACATAAATCATTTTCACTATTATATGAAACCTTAAAACTAAAACAACTACAAACATTACAAACCTGTAAGTACCTTGAGAATATTAAATTATTTTTATGAATAAATCATGTTATGATTAATTAAAAAAAATCTTAGTAGAACATAAAAATTCTACAGCAATCAAGGATAATACCATCAATGTATTAAAATTATTTTAGAGAGAATTAAACATAAGTTGCAGGCAGAATGAATACAATATCATCATTACATACAAAGGACCGTAGTTTTAAAGATTAACCTTGGCACTTTACGTCATCAATGAACAAATTCAATGTCTTTGATCCCTACTAATTTACAACCAAATCACTGTAAGAATACGAGAAAAGCAACAAAGTTTTGAATTGATTATATACGTAATGAAATCTAAAAGTCATTGATATACGTACAAAATCTAAACAAAATATAATATACATATAAAACGAAATCTAAATATTATATCATGAATTTATTATACTAAATAATTAATCATAATAATGCATGGAGAATTACCTTTTAAAAGTAAACAAATTAAAAACAGTCGTATTTTAACTTTGGTTGTCGCAAACCACAAGTTATTCTCTTCTTAAGCAATTTAATCAAGAAAAGGAGTAGAATGAATAGCGATAGAACGAAATCATAGTTGTAGAACGAATCGTACTGATAACGTGCTATCAAATAATATAAAACAAGGGAGAGAAATAAAGGGAGAATAGAGAGAATAGGGAGAGAATACGATAGTATCTTTATTATTGATGAGAAACCACATACATATAGTTATATAAGTGGAACTCTAATAAAGTCGTACATAAATCAGGAAGATAGATTTTGCAATAATTAAAAATACAGACTTCTAGCCCATATAGGACAACCACTTATTTCATAACATAAATAAAGTTTTATTGGAAGATTAAAGATTGTACTTTTGTTTATATCAAGATATAATTAATGATAATATAATAGTTAAACTATTATATTTGTTGACAAAGAGATATATTAAACAAGGGTAAAATAGTAAACTTAAAATATTATTCACTTCTTAAAAATAAAATAGGACAACAATTTGAAATTTATGAAAAAGAAAGTAGGAAATAAATTATGGGATAGAAATTACTCTCTATGTCTCAAAATATAAGTCGTTTAAAGTTATTGCATAAGGACTACGGAAGCAATTAATTCTCCTAGATTATAGCAAACTCAATGGTAATTTGGTCAAATTATCCTTTATCTTAAAATCAATAGTTACTTGTGAAAGTATTTATTATAACTAATCTAAACAAGGGTAACATTGAAAAAATATCATTTATTACTCCTTAAAGTACTCAAATCGATTTCTATTTTGAAACAAAATAATCAACAAAAAATGACTTATATTTTGAAACAGATAGAATATTATTTTTTGTCCCTCTTTTTAAAAATTTACTATGATGTTTCTAACTTTTACTTAAGCTCACTGTTGAATCATTCCATCTAAAAAATTAGCAGTTTTCCACTAAAAAACAAGCAATATTCAGTCCAAAAAGTGTTATTGATTAATGATAAAGTGTTAACTCTATGGAAGGAATGACTTAATAGTGAGTTTGAGCAAAAGTTAGAGACATCATAATAATTTCTTAAAAACAGATGAACAGAAGTGTTAATTAGGATATAATTTAGAGACTCAAACATATTTTACTCTAGTTTATATTTTCTGACTTATTATAATTGCATCTTATTTTTTACTTCTTGATAAAGTTATATTATAAAATGAAATTTAAAAATTAATTACACCCATTAATTAAAATTGTGAAAGATAACTACAACAACATGCAAACTTTAGAGTATAATTAATTAACTAGGTTAGCTTCGCATCGAAACTGGAATTAAATAAATTTTTTCAAAGTTTTCTTTAACCTTATTTAGTTTTCTACATGCATACATAATAAAAAAAAATTAATAATTAGTATTAAAAAAAATTAAAAGAGTAAATAAAAGATTTAGAATTTATTAAAAAATATAATAAAACAAAAAGATTTAGAATTTATTAAAAAATATAATAAAACAAAAGAGAAAAACATATTTTTATTTGAAAGTTTAAAACAAATTAAACCTCATACGATTATTGCATAATTTATAAGTAAAAAATGTATATTATAAAGTGTAAAAACATTCTAATGAGGTTACAACCTTTATTTTGTTTTTTTTTCCACTTATAATTTACAAGTTATGTTTATGTTAAAGAATTTTAAATTGGTGGTACATTACTGCATTTAACGGTGAAAATTGAAATTAATCTTAAAATTCAATATTCAACGTTATGTTTTCTTTTTTTTTCTCTTTATTTTTTAACAGTGTTAAATTAGAATCACCGATTTTAATTTTAAAATATAAAAAAACGCAACAAACCTTAAATATTCGATTTCGGTTAGATTTGAAATATTAAACTGTTGACTACAATTTAATTCTTCTTTTAATTGGTTCGATTCAATTCGATTTCAATATAAAGTTGAACCATAGTTATGCCTATAATATAGTCTAGGGAAGACAATTATAAAATTATTTGGAGTTCATGTCAAGAGTTGTATTGTCTTTTCATGGAGTTATTAATTACATGAGTGGCTAGACACAAGGTAGATGGAGGGACTTAAATGGTGGATGAGGACAAAACTTGAGGGTATAATATGTGTTTTGAAAAAAATAGAGGTTAACTAGTGTATTAAATCAAAATCGAGGGACTAGATAATGGTTCTCCCTTATTTCTATCATTGAGCCATATGAATATTTGTTTTGTGGCAAGAAGACGTAATCACGGGCCTGGCTACCTTACTGGCCCATCTGACTCTACTGTTAAAAATAAAAAACAAAAGAAAAAATTCTGGTCTAAGCAATCTTTTTTAGTAGCCTGACCCTTGTTTAGGCGGATTCCACAATAAATTCAGTTCTAGTTGGGCCAAGCTGAGACAGAGAGTGATAGGACAAAGCTTGCAGATACTTGCCAAAGCCCACAGGGTTCTGCCTATGAGTTCGGGCCAGACTTGTACATATTTGTTTAGAGCTAAACTGGATTTGGGCTAAATGAAAAGCAAATTGATTAGGTCCGGCAACCAAAAACTATAAGTAGGGTTGAGGATTCAGTTAACCAAACTGAACCAAACCGAATTAGCTCGGTTTTAGTTTATTTGAATATGTTTATGGTATCTAAGTCCGAAATAAATGGTATAATAATCGATTCAAACTGAATTAAATTGGTTTAGTTCGATTTAAATTCAGTTATTTTAAAATAATAAATTATTTTAGGTTAAAAATAAATTCGGTTAATTATATATGGTAATCAAATAAAAATGGACAATCAAACGGTTTATGTACTCAAATGGATCGGTTACTAAAATTTTAAAACAACTATTCGAATCTGAGCGCAATGAATTTATATGTTTGGATCGTTAAATAGAGACCGAGAATCACGCACAACTAAGAATTAGGAATGAAACGTCGTTTTCAACGCATTGGTGATGTTTGATTTCCCAAGGGAAAAGAAAGGTATTATTGTGTTGGTTGGAGTTGTATTGACCAAAGAAGGCAAACGTGGGGTTGCAGGTGGAGGCAGTGTCCTGAGGCTATTGTCCATAACCAATGTGTCCTAAAAATCTCTGCTACGCAAAACCCTACAAACACTATCTATACATAAATCCCCACTCACCTCTCTCTCTCTCTCTCTCTCTCTCTCTCTCCTTCATCTACTCTCTCCTCTCTCTCTCATTCTCTCTCTCTTTGACATGTTTGGATGTACCAATCAATTATGTTTCAATGCTTACTAGGGCAACAATGCCTGTTAGATATGACGTAGTAAACTCAACCCAATTATTCCTTACACGAGGGGCTTTTGGACGCCCTTCACCACTGTTCGGAAGGTGATTTTTGAGTGCCATTGAGAAAAACCTTGATTTGATGTTCCTTCATTCCAGAGGGGTGTGCAATATCGATCGCCCTTTCCAAACTCAGCCGAAATCGAACACTGAATTTACTAAATAGAAATTGACTCAAGATCTTGATTACTTGATGTCTAAGAATCGATATTAAACCTGATATAACTTTTATTTCCTGAATTATCGCGATAAAAAAAATTAAACCACACATCCAATTGATTTCCAAATAAATTTTATCCAATTCAAATTTGGTGGAAACTTTATGTAAAGATAAAAGGGTTTTCATGAATTTAACTCACATATATTTTTTTTTTTTTTTGTTAAATCATAGGAGTAGAGTTGTAATTATTTATTTTTTCTAATGTCCTAATAATCGATGTGTATAATGCGAAAAATCAAAATTGAATATTTCAACTCTTATTTTTTAAAACAACAATTTATGCATAAAATATGAGAAATTTTAAAATATATAAGGATATGTACTAATACTGCATATAGATCGACTAATAAAGTTAAGATATCATATAACAAGCATAATTAAAAATTAACAGTAACAGATCTCTTATAAGCAATTACTCAATTAAGTAATTTGGATTAAAAGTCATCTTGACCATCTGCATTAATGTTCGAAAATTTTCACTCAGGTTTTATGATTCAGAATTCTTCTAGCATTTACATTGTTTAGTTTACAATAGAAAACACTGTAGCCTCATAAATGTTCTGTATCCACACCACATTCTTTAGAGGAAATTACTTCAATAGCATTTCTGAATTATATATCTTACTTCTATAGACTAATACATTAAATAAAACAATTACTTCAAAGTAAAAAATTTAGACAGGTAAATAAGGAATGTTTAAAAACAATTTAAAATATTGAGGTTTGCTAATTTCTAATGACTGTAATAAACTTTTTCTTTTCTCATACATATGTTATGTATTTCAGTTTTGTGAGCTAGAACCGTAAATCTTGTTCGGCCCCTACTCATCAGAGGAAGACAGGTTAAAAAAAAAGAAAGGAAAGAAAGAAACATTGATTACCTTGGATTGTGACAGACTAAGAGTGAGAGTCACTGATAACCCCACAAAAAAAAAATGAATGCATAGTCTATGCCTCTGCCTCATGGGAAGGGCCATAAAGGCTTTTCCCTCTTTTCTGGGTATTAAACACAGAATTCTTCTGCTGTCTAATTTGAAGAAAATGACCACACTTTATACCTAAGCGTCAAAAAAGCCTGCAAACTGTTGACAACTTTTCTTTTAGTCCACAATGGCAAGTAAAAATTTACATTAAAGAGTGACACTAAACTTGTTAAACTAAAGTGGCCCTGCAATGAAGCAAGCTTGGAAAAAAAGCTGCAACTGTTGAACTTTTCTTTTATGTCCAAATGGCAGTAAAATTCCAATTAAGAGTGACACTAAACATTGTCAACTAAGTGGCTGCAATGAAGCAAGGTTAGGAATTTCTAGCATCTCTTAATGTTGAATAATATAATAATTTAAAATATTTTCTAATTCAATGAAAAACTAAAATGTTAAGTAATATCAACCTTTTGGTTTGCCAGTGTATCCCCACTGAATTAGAAATTGTTTCCAATATCTGACTTTTTAGAGATGAAGTCTGTATTTAGTAATAGTTTTTTAAATAACATTTAGCGTTTAAATGATATGTTTATAATATTCGGTAATATAGTATTTCAATTAGTTTTTAAAAGTTAAAGTAACGTTTTATAGAAAATTAATTTTTATAACGTTTAACCTTTACTGTTTTATGAAAAACTACTACAGTAGCCACTAGCTATTTAATTTAAATAGCTAAAAACGCTACTAAAATAACTAATAGCTACTAAAGCAGCTAATTTTACGGAATAGCGCCGAAGTGTATTCAGGTGTCTAACTATGTGTTGATTAATCAATATTAACTCTAAATAGCTACTAGTCACCAGTAATCAATTTAATCAACAAATGTAAATACAAAACAGGGAATTTTGGTTGATAAATAAACCTGTTGCTTTCAATTTCTACATTGGCAATTATCCAAACCTCATAATGGTTTGGACAAGAGCTTTGAAAATGTGGTAGATAAGTAGACAAGATATTGAATTATTAAAGAGGATTACAAGTGTGGATTGCCAATGTCTCTGGTTGAGCTTGCAACTCTAACTGAAATAGAACTAGTGAAATCACCATCACCATCAATATCCAGGTTAAAATCAGTGACATCATTTTTTTCTTATATAAATATATAAATTGGATAATCCGTACTTGAAAGCATATTCAATATAAGACCACTTTAAGTTTGTAAGATGGTCCCCAACGTTTGAGTAGTTTGAGAAAGTTAAAATTTTTTAATGTCTCAGGATTACCAAGCAACTACCTTTGTTCATTAGTCAACGAAGTTTGAAGGAATGGAAACCTGAATGCGGCATTTCAGTCAGAGAGAATACTTGCGGGTTGATCGCTATAGTTTAAAGTATTTGCTTCAATTTTTCGCAAATATAAACTCTTTCGGGTGAGCCTCTTTGCCCCAAAGATGAATGGAAATTAATTGGATTTACTATGGACCGGTAAAATAGATACGAAATTAAACAGCTCATCAAGTATTCAAAAGTTTGAAGAAATGGGACTTCAAAGCAGTTGAATTGAACATTGGCCAAGTTCTAACAATTTGGTTCTAAAGTTTTAAAAAGCAAATGTCCATAGCTTTAGCTGAGAATCTAAACAAATCTTTTGAATTGACTTAATAAGGTTATAACCAAAAGCTATTAGACAAAGTTTGGAGTGCAATTAGTGGGCAAATTAATAATCATACGTCTAATTGACATGTAAAAGGCAATTACTATCAAAAATCATCTCAATTGCAAAATGAATAGGCTGCTTAACTTCGACCAGGGTTTTTCAAAGAAATAATCTGAACATAGTCAAAGCTATAGGGTCCCATATGTTTAACCCAAGACTTGCAATATTTTAAAATTGTATTGGCGAATAGCTATTTTTTATAATTTAGCTTTTTAGAGTTTGATCGGTAAAATTAATTGTTTCGGTAGCTATTTTAGTAGTCTTAGCTGTTAATTTTTGAGTAGTATTTCATAAAATATTAAAAGCTAAATGTTAGCATTTAGTATCGTAACCGATCGAAATGCTAAAATCTACTTAAAAATTTATTGTCGAATACAATCTTAGCGTTATATGAAAAGTTACTAAAACAGTTAACAGCTAAACACTACTAAAATAGTTAATATTAGTTTTTTGCTTCTTTTACTTCAAACTCACGTGCTTGTCATGTGTCTTTTATTTATTTATTTTCCTAAATATTTTAGATCGAGTCTTTAGGAATCTACAGATTTTTTCTTTCGTGCTATTAAGCACTACTTCAGTTGCTGCTATTGTGGCGTCGTGTTTGCGTCAATTTCTATTTTCAGTTCAGTTCATCACTATAAATGTAAATGATTCTTATGAATGTAAAAAATCACCTTTACATCAATATTTCTTTTCTTTCACTTTCAATATTCTCTTTGTTTATAAAGAAATTTTGTCTTATTTCTGTGTTTTCCATTATTAAACCTTCAACTGGTATCAGAGCCAGGTTCTTAAGGGACTTGTGTGATGGAATCTGAAGGGAATTTTTCTCCAAATGCTCCAATCATCTTTGACGGAGAAAACTATGAAATTTGGGCAATCAGAATGGAAGCCCACTTGGATGCTCGGTTCTTAAGGGACCACTGTGTGATGGACATCTGAACGGGAATTTTTCACCAATGACTCCAATTCATCTGTTTGCACGGAGAAATATGAAATTGAGGCATCAGATGGGAAAGCACGTTGGTGCTTTCGATCTTTGGAGAGCTGTGGAAGAGGTTATGAAGTTGTTCCGACCTTACCTGCCATAATCCACACACCATGGCCCAAGATCAAAACCATAAGGAGAGGAAAACCAAAGAAAACATCAAGGACAAAAAAATTTAAGGAGAGGAAAACCAGAAAATCAAAGGCAAAAAATTGTTTGTTTTCCGCTGTTTCAAACACTATTTTCACCAGAATTATGTCTCTCAAAACAGCTAAGCAAGTTTGGGATTATTTGAAGGAGGAGTATGCTGGTGATGATAGGATTCGTGGTATGAAAGCTCTCAATTACATAAGAGAGTTTGAATTGCAAAGAATGAAGGAGTCAGAGACAGTCAAAGAATACTCTAAAAGGCTGCTCGATATTGTCAATAAAGTAAGGTTACTTGGCACTACTTTTGACAATTCGAGAATTGTTCAAAAAATATTAGTTACTGCTCCTGAAAAATATGAAGCATCCATTACTACTTTGGAGAATACAAGGGATTTGTCCACAATCACCTTGGTAGAGTTATTAAACTCGTTTTAGGCTCAGGAAAAGAGGAGATCTATGAGGCAGAATGGTTTTGTTGAGGGAGCTCTCCCAGTTAGACATCATGAAGAAAAGGACTTTCAGAGGAAGCAAGCTGGTTCAAATGATGAGCAAATCACAGCTGATCGCAATCCTGGAAAAGGTGGAGGCTCAAAAGAATATCCTCCTTGCAAACATTGTGGCAAAACAGGTCATGCACCATTCAAATGTTGGAGAAGGCCAGATGCCAAATGTAAGAAATGCAAGGTCATGCACCATTCAAATGTTGGAGAAGGCCAGATGCCAAATGTAAGAAATGCAATCAGCTTGGACATGAAGCTATAATTTTCAAAAGCAAGAATCAGGAAGCTAATGCCCAAGTTGTTGATCAGGATGAAGAAGATCAAATTTCTATGGCAATATGTTTTTCCACCAAGTGCACATTTGAAAGTTGGTTGATCGACAGTGGCTGTACAAACCACATGAGTTATGACATAACTCTATTTAAGGAATTGAATCCTACTGAGATCACTAAAGTCAGAATTGGAAATGGTGTCTGTATTCTAGCAAAAGGGAAGAGAACCATTGCAATTACAACAACGTCAGGTATAAAAACAATTTCTGATGTTCTTTTTATGCCTGACATTGACCAAAATTTGTTGAGTGTGGGCCAGCTTGTTGAAAAAGGATTCAAAGTAACATTTGAAGATCGATATTGTGCCATTTATGATGTAAAAGGGGAGCAGGTTCTGCGAGTTAAAATGAGGGGTAAAAGTTTTTTTTTCGATCCAACAGCAGAGGAGCATGCTATCTTTTCTGCAGAAACCAACATCATCGAGATTTGGCATAAGAGACTTGGCCATTGTCATATTCAACGCATGTTGGAGATGAAAAAGAAAGATATGATAAGAGACTTGTCGATGCTTGCTGAACAATTGCCAAACTATGATGCTTGTCAATTTGGTACACAAACCAGATTGCCCTTTCCAAAATCAACCTGGAGAACTTCACAGAAGTTACAATTAATTCATACAGATGTTGCTGGACCACAATGAACTCCATCTCTCCAAGGTAGCCTCTACTTGATTTTACAAGAATGTGTTGGATTTTCTTTTTGAAATACAAGTCAGAAGTGGCTGAAGTTTTTTGGAAGTTCAAAAATATGGTGGAGAACCAAAGTGGCTGCAAAATTCAAGCTGTAAGGTCTGATAATGGGACGGAATACACCTCTTCTCAATTCAATTCCTTGTGTGAAGAAGTTGGCATCGAACATCAATTCACAGCACTTTACACGCCACAACAAAACGGAGTTAGTGAGAGGAAGAACAGATATGTGATGGAGATGGTGAGATGTTTATTGCATGAGAAGAATTTTTGCCTAAAGGTTTTTGGGCAGAGGTTGCCAACACAGCCATATTTCTTCAAAATCGACTTCCAACCAAGGCATTAAAGGATCAAACACCATTTAAGGCCTGGAATGGTTTTAAGCCTTCATTGAAATTTCTTAAAGTGTTCGGAAGTTTTTGTTTTGTTCATGTTCCACAGAATAAGCGTGACAAACTAGAAAAAGAAAGCCATTCCTGGTATTTTTGTCAGTTACAGCTTAGTCTCCAAAGCTTACAAAGTCTATCATCCACAAACTGGAAAGATGACTATTACCAGAGATGTTCACTTTAATGAAGAGGAGCAATGGGATTGGAATGACTCACCAAGACTTCTTCCTGAAGAGTAGTTGAAAGACAAATGGCTGAAGGAAAACATTGATGATTCACCAGTTAGAGGAATAAGGTCACTCTCTGAAATTTATCAAAGGTGTAATATGGCAGTCTATGAGCTGGATGGACATGAAGAAGCTCTTAGGGATTCAAAATGGAAAAAAGCAATGGAGGAGGAGTTGTCGATGATTCAAAAGAATAAAACATGGGAGTTAGTCGACAAACCTGCTGACAGAAAAATCATAGGCGTGAAGTGGGTGTTCAGAACAAAATTAAATGCAGATAGCTCCATAAATAAACACAAGGCCAGACTTGTTGTTAAGGGTTATTCACATATTTTTTGTGTTGATTACTCAGACACCTTTGCTCCTGTGGCTCAATTGGACACAAGTAGAATGCTTCTAGCCATTGCTGCTCAAAAAGGTTGGACAGTATTTCAATTAGATGTCAAATTTGCATTTTTAAATGGTTTCTGCAGGAAGAAATATATGTGGAGCAGCCTGCTGGTTTTGTTATGCAAGGTGAAGAAGATAAAGTCTACTTGCTCAAAAAGACTCTTTATGGTTTGAAACAGGCACCCAAGGCCTGGTACAACAAGATAGATGATTATCTACAAAGCTTAGGCTTCAAAAAAAGCTTATCAGAGGCAACTCTTTATATTAAACATAAGGACAATAATGTTCTTATAGTTTCTCTTTATGTTGATGATATCTTGGTGACAGGAAATAATGCCTTTGAAAAATTCAAAAACAAGAGAATGGAGCAAGGTTTCCGAAATGAGGATCTTGGTCTCATGAATATTTTTTTTGATGGAAATTACAACAAAGCCAAATGAAGATTTGTCAGAAGAAATATGCCAAAGAAATTATGAAGAAATTCCAAATGGAGGAATGCAAAGCTGTTGTTACACTGATGAATCAAAAGGAGAAGTTGAGCAAAGGAGATGGAACCGAGAAAGTTGATGAAGGCTACTGCAGAAGCTTGGTTGGATGCCTTATGTACCTTACTGCCACCAGACCTGACATTTTATTTGCTGTAAATCTCTTATCCCGCTTTGTGCATTGTGCTAGTGAGTTACATTTAATTGCAGCAAAGAGAGTGTTAATGTATGTTAAAGGTACAATCAGTTATGGTGTCAAGTTTGGACAAAGTTATGATTTCAAACTATGTGGATTCTCGGATAGTGATTGGGCTGCTCTGTTGATGGTTTAGAACTTTCCATATTCAATTAAGGATTTATGTATTAACTGAAGTTCTAGAAGAACATTTAGTTATGGTTTAGAACTTTCCATATTATATATATACATTTAGTTATGGGTTTTAGAATTTCCATATTATAATTATATATATATATATATATATATTATATATTATATAATATATATATTATATATATATATATATATATAATATATATATATATATATATATAATTATATATGTCACTTTATATATGTCACTTTATGGATTTAGTTAGATATGTTGTATGGAATTATATATGGCTATTATATAATGCTTAATGCTAATGATGAGTTGATATTGAAGTACATCTAGAATCGATTATTGGAGTTGATGGATTGTTGAGATTGAACTTAGAAGAGTTTTTTTATCTCACAGATTGTTTGCTAAGTCTAGTTTTTAGAGGAGGCTCTTGCAGTTTTCCTGTAGTATTTTTGCAAATCATTTTCTAAGTAAAACCATAGATATGAAATTGTATATATAATTTACTCACATATTTAGCATATAAGATTTGAATATGTAGCTTAAAATGGTGACTCCGGTACCGAATGTGGCAGATGTCATGTAATCCTTTGAAACTGAGCAATGGGCGTTAGAAGAGGCTTCCTATTCATAAAGATTTAAGAAAAATTATAATTTGATCTCTGTGGTTTACGAAATACAATTAGTCGTCCTTGTCTTTTTAAAATATACTAATTTGTCCTCATATTTTGCTTTCGTTACACTATTAAATCTATTTGTCCAATTTTTGCATCTTCTCCGTTAAGTCAAAAAGAAAACATAGAGGTCATAGAAGAGATACTAAAATATTATACCAAAAAAATTGCAGTGCAGTCCTATGGTGGCCAAATATGTAATTTAAGGAAGTCATTTTGCCAAGTATGTAATTTGATCGATCCATTTGATAAATTATCAGTAATAATTAATCTTTATGATGATACCTAACTTATACATCAAGCATCTAATTAAATCAATTAGCGAATTTTTATTGACTTTACTAATATTATTTTTTAATAAAGTAATAATATTTGTATCAATAATTTTAATTTTATAAATATTTAAATTGATTAGTATCAAAATAAATTATTTAGTTACCTAATTAATAATTTAGTTTAGCTAATTAAATAATTAAGTTAATATTAAATTAATTTAATAAAATTTATGTATCTATAAATATCTCTTCAAGACTTGGTATGAACTTGTTCACATGGATCTCAAAAACTTGAAAATAACATTTTTTTTAATTCATGTTGTTTTTTTATATATATATATATATAGCATGAATTTCAAACTCTAGACGTTGACAATCAATCTAAAGAATTTTGCATGAATTGTACAACTTCTCTGAAATTTGAATGCCAATTTACATGAACCTTAAATTGGCAAGTTGATTTGAACCTTAAATTGGCAAGTTGATTTTAATTTGCCAACAAAGTTAATTCGACGAGTTTTAATTTAAAGAGAGAGTTTTTTTCCCCTTTTTTTTAATGCTCATCTAATAAACCAAAATATAAAATCAGACTCGCTTCGAGTTGCGAACCAAATCAATAAAAATTTCTTCATCTTCTTTCTCATTCTTTATTGCTTTATTGTTTGGGAAACATGTGATCATCCCAGAGTTTTCAAAAGAGGGTAGAGATAGTACTTCCTATTTATTTCAATTCATTTTGTTTTTTTTTTTTTACTTTTTGGCCTTTACTTTATCGCTTTAAATGATATAATTACCATGCATAATCTAATATTTCTATGCATATTATATTATTCATCAAATTAATTTTCATGAATCAAGCTCTAACTAAGGCCAAAGCAAAAGCTATTTTAAATTGAAACTCATTGCATATTCATAATCTGCAAAAAAAAATGTAAAGGTTTTGCTTCTTGAAAATTGACACGCTAACAGAATTGCCATCCGTGGAGGTCTAAAATTCAAGTTTTGCAAGATACGCAATAATATAGTCAAATCATTCCAAATTCAATGGGAAATCTTAATTTAAACTCAATATTTGGAAATCATGGCTGGGGCTATAAGCTAACTAAACTATTCTTGAACTATTTGAGGTGAGGCTCGATTCGAGTTCGTTTTTAAACGAACCAAACTTGACCAAAATTTTAGGCTCGTTTAGATAAATGAAACAACTTTAAGCATGAGGTAGTTCGGCTCGGTAAGGCTCGCGAACTGCATCATTTGTGAGGCTCGCGAACAGGCTCGTTGAACAAGCCCGTGAACTGGCTTGCTAAACAAGCTCGTGATAAGCTCACTGAACAAGCTCGCGAACAAGTTCGTTGAATAGGCTCGCGAATAGGATCGTTGAATGTGTTCGCGAACTGGCTTATTAAAGAAGCTTGCGAACAAGTTCGTTTAATAGACTCGTGAATCTGCTGATTTAATAAGCTTGTGAACAAGCTCGCGAATTTGCTCGTTTAAAGTACGTTATATACTTATTATATTTTTTATAAATGTATTAATTTTGTAATAATTATTTCAAAAAATTTTTATATTGATAAATATATTTAAATTTTTATATAATATTTTGTAATTTATAAAGTTGTGATTAGATAATATATCATCATCACTTTCATATACAATTGATTATATTTATTTATTTACATGCTTATTTATAGTTTAACTAAATTATATAATTTCATAGAAAAAACGTAATACATGATTTTTTTTAATTGATTTTAATATGAATGTAACAATTTATATTAGATAAATTTTTTTTAAGTATATTAATTTTACTATATAAATTATGATATTAATGATTAGATATTATTTTCATATATAGTTAATTATATAAATTCTTATATATAAATAATTGATATTACTCCATCTGTCCCATATTACAAGTCGTTTAAGATTTCTACATGGAAATTAATAATCAATTAATTTGCCTAAATTATAGCAAAATCAAAAGTAACTTGACCAAATTATCCTTTATCTCACATTATTATTCTTATCTCAATTCTCAATCATTCTCTCTCCAATAATATACCACTATAATTACGTCATTTCCAAATGGTAAAAGTACTGTAAAAGATTAATTAAAAGAGGGTCTCTCTCTTCTCCAAAAAAAAAAAACTAAAAGATTAATTATTACAAATTTTATTCCTCCAAAATTTTAGATTTGATTCGGCCAAAAATTTAAGTGTGTAATTATTGAACTGTAAAACACTAAGAGTCCTAAAAATTCATAAGACAAAAACAAAATGGCTACAACACCTGACAATGAAATTTTAGATCTTAATAAGAGTCCTATACATTATGATACTGATGATGAAGTTAGAGAAGAGGAAACGCACATTGACTTGCCAAATCACAATCTTGATTTTTTGTCAGTTCCTAACCTCAACCTCTACCCGAATTCTCAAGTGAAGGTTAGTCCAGTTCATTGTTTATGATGTTCAATTTTGCCAAATTATAACAGGTTTGGCCAAATTAATAACAGGTTTTTTTTTTTTTGAAATTGTTGATTAAAAAGCTCATTTCACTTTCTTTCCATTCAATTGGATTATAAAATGATCTGAAGTGAATCTCTTTTCACATATTCAGGATATTTTCATCTGCTTTAACAAATTTATCGTTTTAAATTTCACTGCCAAACATTTTCATCTAGAAATATTGGTATTTAACCAATGTTTTGCTTATACATTAATTTATCTTATAAATTTCACTGCAAAACATGTTTCATCTAGAATATTGTATTTAGCCAATGTTTTGCTTATACATTTTATGGCTGTGATTTGTTAAGATTTTGGAAAATGGCAACAGAGTTGCACATATTCATATGTTTTCCTTAGAATTTGCCGGTCATGTTGCTGTTGCTTTTTAAGATTTTATATACTTACTCTTTTAATGTTGGCTTGAGTAACTTACTCTTTTAACGTTACTAGCAAAATATTTTTTACTTTCTTCTATTAGCTTTTTTTTTCTCAATATTTAATCATAGTCTTATATGCTTAGGTTCCATTGTTAAGCTTGGTATTGATTAGAAAAAAAAAACGTAAAATAGAAATTTATACAATAAACACCAGTTGTAAGAGAACAATAAAGCACAAAAAGGAAACCCTTCTCGAGCTAAGACCTGTGCTTTTAGAAAAAATGCAAAGGACATTTCCGTTTGAATCCATGCAGGACCTGGCTTTGTTTTAATCAAATGGATAATATACTTTCCTCACTCCCTATGGTTTCTTTTTCCCTTATTTCCAGATCCGAAAAGAGTTTCGCAGATCATTTAGCCAAAGGAGGGTAGATAAGGTGGTCCCTTTTACAGCTTGGCTTTCTCTGTTACTCTTTGGTTTCTTTTTGCTGCAGATATCATGTTTGGTTATGGAAGAATTCTTTCTTTGTAATCTTCTTGAAGGATTATTTGTATTAATTATCTTTGTTTTAATGCTTCCAAGTATAAATTCTCTTATCTCAAGTATTTTATCTATATATTCAATGGATGTTGAGAGTGCCAATAAAAAGATGAAAGACTTATTTATTTGGATTGGTGCAACTTAGATAAAAAGATGAAAGACACTCTCCTTTTATTTCGAAAAAGAAAAAAATAATAATAATAAACGGACAATATTAAATGGAAAAGAAAATAAAAAAATCTAAAAAATCATAATTTATCTCTTTAAGCATATTTGTAATAAAATGAAAGAAGAATGAAAACATTACTTAAAAAAATAAGAATAAAACAAATTTCTTTCCTTATTTCAGAGTATTCCATTCAAACAATCAAGGAAGACAAATTTTCCTCCGATGATATTTTCTTCCTATTATTTTTTTCTGGTTTATTTTCTTTCCTCTCCTAAAAATATTTCCAAACAAGGTTTAAAGATTCAGGTTTTTTATTTATTAATAAGGAGATTCGATGGGCCAAAACAGCATTGTGGACTACATAGCGGGGTAACTATTTTTTTGACTTACCAAACTCGTGTGACTGAGATGATTTGAACC
Organism: Jatropha curcas; assembly: GCF_014843425.1. The sequence continues at coordinate 1,104,274 of NW_023590681.1, forward strand.
TGAAATCTTTCACTCTCCACAAGTTACAAGACTAAATATATCACATTTGACTCGCTTTAAAATTTAAATTTTAATAATATTAAAATATTTTTTAATTTATTAAAAAAGATCAGAAAAGTAATCATATCTCTTTTTTAAAAAAATTATAATCCATTAATAATAATATTAAGAACTATAAATACACTTATGAATCAGACATAAAACTTTATTATCTAATAGAGTTCTCTAACTTTTTAACAAACGAAAATAATTTATTATGAATCTGTTATATATCTCAACTTTTTAACAAACGAAAATAATTTAATTAATGAATCTGTTATATATTATAGTATATATATAATTATATATATATATATTCTATATATATATATATATATATATTCATTTATCACCTTTTGTAAAAAGTAGTTACAACTTTAAAAAATCGGTTTATATATATCGTGTAACCTTTAATTATTGTGTAATATTTTCAAGAACAATATAACTTGTCACCTTTTTGCGACGAATTTTATATAGAAAGTGATGAGTTACAATTCGTCGCCATTTAACAACTACAAGTACTGTGCAAAAGTAACTTTTTATGTAAAAAAAAAAAATATCGAAGTTGACTGGCTACGTCGTAATTGGCTTTTTGTGTAATTAGAAAGTGGCTACTTACAACTTAAAATTATTGATATTGTGCAACAAGTCTCAAACAAGACAACTACGCCTGATTCAAATAGGCTCACCCAGAAACACCCAAAGCCTGACTTGGGAACAAGAAACCCATAGAGCTGCAAAAACATTAAAATTAAAAATAGAGAACAGAAAACAGCAGATGGTGTATTACAGGTCATATATAAAATCTGTGACATTTTCCAAAATAGAACTACAGTAAAATTCTGAACGAGACTCAGCGAAGAGGTGAGAAATAACTGTAAAAAGGGGACGATGCATGTAGGAGCTAAATACTCTAAGTTTAGCATAAAAATCTTCCGATGTGAAGGTGCCTTGTTTAGCTAGAGAGTCTGCAAAACTATTAGTTGATCAAAAGTATAACCTCTTCATTTTTAGTTTTAAATCATTATTAATTATAGAATTTTATTATCTAAATATATATAATTTTTAATGTCATAATTTGTTATTTAAATCATATATAAAATTTTATGAATGTTTTATTATCTAAATATATATAATTTTTAATGTCATAATTTGTTATTTAAATCATATATAAAATTTTATGAAAACAATTATTTAAAAATAACACTGGTTTATCAAGAATACGCAAGAAAAGCACTTGGAATTGTTGATTCATCGCCAGAGATGGCTTAAAACCAATAGTTCATTATCTAATGGATTTTTCCGTTTTAATACTCTATCTGAGAGTTATCAGTATTTATCAAATTTGTTCCTATCTTATTTTTTCTTATGTTTAAAATAATATATTTTTATAAGATCAATTTTCAGTTATTTAGTTTTACTTGAAATCATAAAATATTTCAATGATATGACAATTTTTTTTTAAATATATAATCTCAAAAAATTAAAATATATAATCTCAAAAATAAGCGTGGTCTCACATATTTTACGCAAGTAAATTTTCTTATGTTTTGAAAAATAATTTTAAAAATGATAATATTTTTATAAGGTCAATCTTCTTTAATTTATTTATTTTTATTTGAAATCATAAATATTTCAATGATACATTAAATTTTTTAAATACATAAAAATACATAATCTTATAAAATAAGTTCTCATCATTATATGAGAAGAAAAAAAAGAAAGGGAAAGTTAGTCGAAAATTAATTAAGAGAGAGAGAGAGAGAGAAGGACCCTAAGGGCTGACGTGAAGAGAAAACTGAAAAATGGCATTTTTTTTCATTTTAAAAAGACGACACGTGTTAAATACATAGCAATCCGGTGACGGAAAAATGCCATTTGCGTCCAAAGGCATTTTCCATGTGACTCACCTTCATCATCTACCAAGTTTGAAAGGACACCTTTGAAAGGACACCATTTTTTTTACTGCAATATATCTTGAAACTTTAGTTCTATTGTCCAATGAGATCAATAGGGTCCCACCCGAAAATGCCAAACGCTATCAATAACTCTCTCGCCATTGTTGCCTTTTCTAGTTTTTTGGCTTTCTTTTACTCTCATTTTGTTAATTTTGTCTCGATTTTGAAGGGTTTTAATCTCATAGCCACCAAAATTCAAATAGATAAATCCAAAGCAAACACAAATATGTTCTTTACAATTCACTTTCACTAAGCACTCGATTTTCTAAAACCACAAAAGAGATCCTAAATAATATTCAATTACATGAAATAATTTAATTCCCTTTTATGCGGTACCATAGCAAACCCCAATACAATATTATATTCATAAGTCGTGGTAACTTTTTTTTTTTTTTTTTTAAATTACCACAGCAAGCATTCAAAGGTAATAATTAATTACTTTCTATTTGTTGTTCCATTGAAGTACATTACTCCATAATGTTAGCAACTTGTTCTTTTTTTTTTAAATTTAATTAATGAGCTCTTCCAATAATTAATTTTTCATTTCATAATTATTTTGAAATTTCCCAGTTGAGACTGCTAGTTTTAGGTCTCAAAGATCCTAGCTTTTTTTAAATCAGTAAAATGGCCAGATTTTCATCTCAAATGTGAAAAAATAAAAGAACGATAAGAGATTTTCCATTGTTTTAGTTCTCTTTCTGGTTTAGTTATCTGCTGCTGCAAGGGTGCACAGCACATGCATGAAGGTCAATTCATTATCATATATTTATTGAAATTGTATAATTATTTTTAATTTATTATTAGTAATGGATCAGATTCTCATAGTGTCAGGCCGAAGTAATGGATCAAGATTCTCATAGTGGTCAGGCGAAGTCTTACTAGCATAGTTGATCGATTATTTATCAGTCGTAAAGTCAGATTTCACTTAACGTTTAGTTATATCGATTTTTAGAGGGAAAATTGCTGAACAATCTGTGGTTGCTTAAAACGCAATTTGTTCACCGCGTTCATTATGGACAATTGAAGTGTTTTTTTTTGTTATTTTTTTTTTTTTTTTTTTTTTTTTTTTTTTTTTTAATGGACAATGAGTTTTTATGGTTGATGTTTATCTAAAGCTGATTCATATATTTTAGGGCACGGGACTGTAAGAATTTGGACCGGTCCCCAATAACCCTGCTGAAATTTTCATAAACTTAGTATTAGAACCGGCCTGACGTGAGAAGCAATATTAAATAATGAAATAATCTTTTATGATAAAATTATATAATAAAATGATTGTGAAATGTATTATGAAATTATATCTCGTTGAGATATACTAAAAAAAAAATTACAATGCTAAGATGTGTCTTCATAAGAATCCTGTAAAGCCTTTTGCCAAGGTATGCGATGGGCATGATATGATCTAGGAGTGTCAAAATAGGTTGGCGTATCAAGTTCGATACGGATTCGCCTAACACGCGATACGAGTAAGGTCAACATGAACACGACCAATTTAATACTTATATTCAATTTATCGACACGAACGACTCAAAAAATTAGACAAATGACATGAACATGACACGTTTAACTCGTTTAATATTAGAAACAGATTAAGTGAGTCGTGTTGACCCATATACAACCCATGTAACCCGCTTAATATCATAAACAGATTAAGTGAGTCGTGTTGACCTTTGTACGACTCACTTAACTCATTTATAATATTTTTAAATTTTAACCTATTTAACTCCAATAATATTTTTAAATTTTAACCTATTTAACTCCAATCGTATATAAAAATAAATTTTCATATATAAAATGCAAAAATTCTTTAATATTCATAACTAAAATAAAAAAGTAATACAAAAATAAAATTTAAATAGGTTTTAGTTGGAGTATTTATATCTAACACTAAAATTACTACTTTACTTTTAAATAAATGAGTCACTCACCTAACCCGCGTATTAATCCGTGACACAATACGTTTATGTTCGTGTCATAAATTGTGATTCATTAATGATACGAACTTATTTAACCTCATCCCTACCTCATTTATTTCGTGTATTAGGAGAATCCTATTCTCGTGTCACGACTCATTTTGACACCCCTAATATGACTTGCATAAAAAAAATGCACACACACACTGTTAATGTACTTTTCAATAGTGATAATAATTTTGAAAATTTACTAATTATATTGAAATAAGAAATTAAGTATTTTTTATTTTATGTTATGATTTATTATAAGGTATGTTTTTCATTTGTTAGTTATATGATTATTATATAATAATATTTATTTATTTAGAAATATATGTAATAGTGTTATTTTTTTGAATAATAAGAAAATGATAAAAGTTAATTTTTTCTCGCATTAGATTATTTTTATAGATTTTTTGTATTTTCCTTCTATTTTATTCTGAAGAGACAAGTATTATCGGATTTTTATAATTTTTTATTTTCCTTCTAATTTGAAGACAAGATTATCAGAATTTTTTTTTCCTTATATTCCTTTCTTATTTCCAAATAAAATAGTTTTTGCTTATTAATATTGGTTTAGTTTTCTTTTCTTTTTTCCTCCTATATGACATTATCTGAAAATATAAAATAATTTATCTTCTTACAATTATTGTCATGACAATTTATCTTCTTGCAATTACGCTAACTCCTTAAATTTGGCAATTTAAGAGATTTACATTTGATTGTCATTTAAGATAGACTTTTCTACTTTTATATATTATATAGAAAATCCAATAGTAATTTAATAGTTTCATCTCAAAAGTAATTAACTATTGGACGAGACTGGTTCTTTTATCAACTCGCATTGTTCCAAGTTCTGTCCTATTTGTTTCGTTCCAAAAAATCAGATATTCTAGTCCTATTTTTTCTTTACAATTCTAGGGTTTTTTGTGAATTTTAAATTATGTTATTTCATCCTTTTTATTTTAATTTTTTATGACACTAATTACTTGTTAAGGTAATAATAATATATATAAAAAATACATTTTCTAAATATAAAATGAATAGAAAACGATACATTTTCTAGAAATATAAAAGAATCAATTAATTTTAAAATCCAATATTTTTCTATCATTGAGTTCCTCTAACATGATCTATTTGTATGTTGTTAAGTAAGAATGCTTGTTCTAAATAAATGTGTTTCTGATTATTTATGACACTAATTACTTGTTAAGGTAATAATAATATATATAAAAAATACATTTTCTAAATATAAAATGAATCAATTAATTAAACATATTTTTCAACATTGATGTTTCCTCTATGATTCTATTGTATGTGTTAAGTAAATCTTTCTAAATAAATGTTTTCTATTAAACAAAAAAAAAAATGAAAAGATTAATCAATTACAACAGGAAATATTAACCGTAACTAATTTGATTATTGAATTATTGGTTAGCTTAATGTTGTCATTATTTATTTTTTAGATGATATTTGGGACTAAGTCAAATAATTTCAAATTTAAATTAGCTCAACAGTGGCAAAATAATGATGAGTTAAAATTCATAAAATACATGTAAAATTAAATTTGTATAGTTTTTGAATTATTTTATTTATTGTACTTAACACTCTTATTAACTAAAAAGTAACTTTAGTAGTTGATCATTAATGATTGAATTAATTATTTGATTTATTTTTTTATTTTAAACTCAAATGTATAAATGAATTTTGTATGAGATGAGTATAGTAATTTTATCTTTTATATTGGTAAAAAAGTAATTTAGTAAGAATATTATGGGATATCATGATTAATTCTCGACTTGATCCATTTTGTCATTTCCCATATATCTGAATTCTTCTTTTCTCTTATCTCAAATTTTGTGTGGGACTATGGTTGTGTTCGACAATAGATTTTTAAGTAAAAATCATATTTTTAATAGTATTTTGTAACATAGCGTATGAACTATCTTTTAAAGGTTAAGGTAGCATTTTAAAAAAAGTTAATTCATGTAACATTTAGTTTTCAGCATTTTACGAAAAGTTACTCAAATGGCTAACAGTTAAACGCTATTAAAATCGCTAACTATACTAAAATTGCTAATTTTATCTAACATACCCTATGTACCTATTGGAATGGGATTGAGACTCCACTTTTTGGGCCTGTTCGACAAAACTAGCTATTTTAGTAGTTTTTAGATATTAGTTTTTTTACTGTTAATTAGCTGTTTAAATAGTAGTTAAAAGCAAAAGTATTCGGTAAAAATAATTGTTTGGTTGATAATTAAATTTAAAATGACAAAAAAGAACATTGAAATTGACTTAGAATTTTCACTTATAGCCATAGAATTAAACGCATATATATATATAAAAGATGATTTCACTAAACCTATATTGTCAAAATTTAAGAGAACAGAAATTGAAAAGTTCACTGTTGCACAAATAAAATTGGAAACTTTTAATATTTTAGGTGATCAGTATTTTTAACTTTTACTATTTGCTTGAATTCAAATGCAAATATATAAACAATTACTTTTTTCCCTTTTACTATCAATTATAAACAAACCAAGCACAAAAAATAATATAAAGAAATATAAAAATTTTGAAATTATAGCAAACTGAAAACAGTAGACATATATATATAGGGTCTGTTTGGCAATACTAGATGTGTAGTAGCTGTTAGCTATCCTAATAGCTGTTAGCTATTCTAGTAGCTTTTAGTTGTTCTAGTAACTTTTAGATGTTCTAGTAACTTTTAGATGTTCTAGTAACTTTTAGCTGTTAGTTGTTAGCTGTTAGATATTTATGTAGTAGTTTAAAGCAAAAATGTTTCATAAAATTAGTTGTTTGATTAGCTGTTAAAATTAAAATGATAAAAAAGGACATTGGAATGTTAGCTTAAAATTTTAAATTATGGCCATAGAGCATAAATGGACTAATTGATAAAAAATAAGAGATAATATATGGAAATTGATAAGGAAATATAGAGACTAATATATATATATATATATATATATATTATTATTATATATATATAAGTATATATTATTATAATAAGTATATTTATATTATAATACATAGGTGTTGTTTTCTAAATTTATCATTTTTTGCTTATAACAAAGATTATTTCGTTAGTAGAACATTAAAGAGGAAAAGTACGAGAAATATATATATATAAAACAAGTGTTTTTTTTCTAAATTATTATCATTTTTTTCTATAACAAAAGATTATTTCTTATAAAATTAAAATGAAAAGACGAGAAATTTTTTTTTCTAATGTTATTTAATTTTGACAACATGCTCTTATCCTTATTTTAAGACAATAGAGATTAAATAATTAAATAATTAAAATGACATTTATTCCTTTAAAATTTGAGAAAGAAAAATTAAATAAATAACAAGAGTGCCAAATTCAAAAGAGTGTTAATGCAAGTAGAATTGTAAACCTTAAGAATAGGGAAAAACAAAACAAATATATGAGAGTGTCAAAAAATAAAATTTAAAACGCTAAACGTTAAGAGATTTAACGTTTGATGAAACACTCCCTAACCTCTAACAGCTGTTACAAATATTAAATTACCGAACAATCTAATTGACAGATATAGTGTTTTAACTCTAGTCAAAACAATGAACACTCTTAAAACGTTGTTGCTGAATAGGCTCATACCATAGCTTAAATATAAAACAATGGTTGTTGCACCCATGAGTTGGAGCTGTCTATGATAATTTGACTTGAACAATTTATCAATAGTATAATATTAAAACGAAAACACCAAGTATATGCATCCATATTCCTTTGAATTTAGTCCAATAAATAATGTGATAGCGTAATGGTTTTAAATTAATTAAAGATAGGATTGTAAAAAAAAAAAAAAATTCAATTAAAAGAAGCAAACTTTGAATAAAACGCTAAATATTAGATGAGATAATATTTTAAAAAATACTCTTCTCATACTCTGCAAATTACTTTATATGTTAAGTTATTGGACACTATAATCTAGGAAACAGTTTTTTGACTAAATTTAAAAGTTATCCTAAACTTCGTTGCCAAACACACCCTTTTATGTTTTGATCTTTTGAGATTTGATTGAAAATTATGTAATTCCTATCTTTGTCTGAACCATGCACACTCCTAATATATTTTGTATTTTTTTCCTTTGATAAGCTTGATGATGTATTGTATTTAGATACCAACCCTTCCAAATGATGATTCCAAGTTTGACCGCTGAAGTAAAGTTCTAATTATATTTTAATTTTTAAAAAATACGTTCAATCAAATTGTAAAAAAATAAAAAATTTTATTACTAATTGTTATTATTTTTTAAAATATTTTAATTAACCATGACAAATGATAATTTAGGATATCTCTAATATTAGTAAAGATATTACCAATAATTGTTGGTTGGGTTGGTAATCAATCTCAATCCCTATAAGAATTAGAACACAAGTTTCATCTTGGAAAATGCATTTTGCCGTATCATTCGAGGTAGATTACACCTCCTGATTATACCAAAAATAAATATTTTTTGAAAATCCAATTATCCTTCACATTTCACAATTATCCTTTGTTAATAATTTTTTACTTGTTATCCATACTCGTTTATTATTATTACTAGTATTAGAATCCGCGCGATGCCTAAAGCAATATTAAAAGATAAAACAATCTTTTATAACATCATTTAAAAATAGTAAAATTATATGATAAAATGATAAATGGTATCTCATTGAGATATACTGAAAAGTTGCAATGCTATGATATGTTTTCTTAAGTATCCCGTGAAGTCTCTCATAAGGTATGCAATAGCAAAATCTATGCATGGTATGATCTATATAAAAAAAATGCATACACAGTATTAATGTATTTTTTTAATAGTGATAATAATTTTGAGACTTTAACTAATTATATTGAACTAAGAAATTTAGTATTTTTTATTTTATGTTTATCCTAAAAATTTGTATTTTTATTTTATGTTTATGATTTATTCTTTAAATGATGTTTAAGTTATTTGAAATATATGTATTATTATTTAGTTTTAGTTTATCCCAGAGTGATGGACTGTCCTACTTTGTTAAAAATTAATCCGATCGCTTTATGTTATCGTATCTATGTATCGTGTCCTTGATCCCAATCTACTTATAAGAGACTACTCAATACAGACCAGAGGTTTGATCACTTCGAGGTCTTTTTTTTTTATTAGTTATCAAGTAAAAATGAAATTTGTTTTAAAATTGTATTTTGTGTCAATTGAAGATAGATATTATTAGATGTTTTTTTTATTTTATGTTATGATGATTATAATGATCTGTTATGTATTGAAATATTAATTTATTACTGTATGTTAATGTATGTATTCTAACGTGTGGATTGTCTAGTTTTTAAAAAAAATTATTCTGTATTTCATAATACCGTATCCAATTACAATTAACTCTTTGATGACTTGAGACTACTCAAGTAAAAATGCTATCAACCAGAGTTTTTTTAAGTTACAATAAAATGGAAGTATTTTTTAAATTTGTTTTTCTGTCATTGAAATAAAAAATTAATTTTTTAATTTTATGTTTATAATTCATTATAAATGATTATGTATTTATTTAAAATATTAATATATGACTTATTTAGTATAGTGTGTTTTAAGTGTGTGGATATCCTACTTTTTAAAAAATTATCGTATCTTGTACGTTTCCGTATCTCATGTCTTGTGTCCGTACAACCTAGTTCTTGGTATATGAGACTACTCCATATACCAAGCTAATCAATCAAGATTTTTCTTATTATCAATAATAAATAAATTTTGTTAAAAAATTTATTTTTATTTCATTAAAATAAGAAATTAAATATATATTACTGTTGGTCTAATTGGGAGAGAGAAAATGTTAAAATATTATTGAGTGGAAAATATTAAAATACTGTAAGTATATATTACTGTTGGTCCCTACTGTAGAAAACATAAAGATCTAATTTTATTGATTTTATAGAAAACATTTGTGACAATTAATTGTTGGTCAAACTTTAATTGTTAGTCCATATTGTTCCTATTTTTGATTTTTAATTTTAATAATTAATTAAACTTGTTGGTCCATACTGTTCCTCCTCATACGTGATAATTTTAGAGGCTTACACTTAGTTTTCATATAATGCAAACTGCTCTGGTTTTATATATTATATAGATTTTATAATATTAAATATTGATTATAATTTTTCTTTATATTTTTATAATGTTAAAACATGATTTTATATTGATATTAACGTGAATATATTGGCTAATTAATTAATAAAAAAATCAAAATACAGAATATGTAATGTTTAATGCAGTTTATAAATTTATCATTCATTAAAAATGCACTCTATGCATAATATCAAATACTACTTGTTTCAATATATGTGTATATATATATATATATATATATAAGTTCCTGCTAAAAAATTCAAACATGCTATAAAGAATCAATAATAATTCACTTCCTATTTAAAGAATCAATAATAATTCACCTTCCTATTTAGCGAAACAATATTATATATATATATATATATATATAAGTTCCTGCTAAAAAATTCAAACATGCTATAAAGAATCAATAATAATTCACTTCCTATTTAGCGAAACAATATAAAAAAGTAAAAGAAAAATTATAATTATCTATACGTATATATATGATTGTGGGTTCATACTTGATGAAATAAAAAAGAGATATGAAGAACGAAACACTGAAGATATTTTTTAATAACCTCACAATTATCTTCAACTATATATATATATTACTGAACTTAAGATTTTTTGGTTAATTAAAATTAAAAGTAATGAAGTTAATTATAAGGAAAAACAATGAGTATGTAAGTATTAGAATTCTTGACTTTACTCACACAGCGTAATTTTTTATTTATTTGATAATCAATACTATTTCCCAATTACTATAACAAACAATAATCAATTTACAAAAAGAAAACCTACTATAAGTTATGATTATAATAATAACTTCTAATAATTGTTATGAAAAATACATGTTGTCTAACACAACTTGTTATCGAAACTAGCTACCTCCACACAATTAAATAATCGTTCAATAAACTCAATAACATCAAATAAATAAATATTACTAAGAAAATAATAATAGACACGAGATTTTAACGTAGTTCGATAAATTGTCTATATTTACGGATAACACAAAATCTTTTATTATGTAAAAATAAAATAATACATAAAAATATCATAATTTTTCCTTCAATTATACCCACTTAAAAATCTCATAATATTTATAAACCCCTCACATAAATTCTAAAGAATTGTTATCAAACTCAAAAGTAAACTCGCTCTCAAATTCAGTGTTTAAGTCAATCCCATTGAAGCAACCACCCTCTAGAACGCTAGAATAAAATATTCGAGACCTAGAGTTTATATCAACCCTGCTGAAGCAATCCCCTCTAGAAACCTAGAGTAAAATACCTGCAATTATTTATACCCAATTAATTGCACCGAAGGTAAATTCTCAACTCTCACGTAAGCCAATTTTTCCTCTTACATGGTCAAATGGCCATATTCTTTAATTTATAATTTCGAACATCAGTAAGATTTGCCAACTTCAAAACTTTGTACCCAAGCTAAGTTACTAAATTCATGCTTTGTACCCATGCAAAGCAATACAAACATTGGGCTTGAAGGCAAAGTCACGCACAAAATTCAAGGCATAATCCGACAATAATTTATAAAACCTACTATAAGTCTTTATTCTTATTGGAAATATGAGGAAATTACAGGGAAATAACAAAGCATTAGTAGAATGTTTGGACAATGATGTCCTTTATTGATGCTACTATATTTAGAGCAGCAAAGATAGAGCAAAAGTAATACTATTAAAGCAATGGCAGCCACTTTTGGCTGTTGATAATAATTTCTTCCATGGAGACTTTGTGATTGGCTTCATTGTACAGGATTCCCATATCATCTTTTACTTGGTTGACATTGTTCACTTGGTAAAAGGAATAGTCTTCAAGTTGCAATTGAACTGGGTTGAGAAATACATCATTTACAGATTTCTGTATTTGATAAGATAGGTCGTCCCAGCTGTTCTCCCGGCTAAGTATGTCACCGCGCGGCCTAAATGTTGAACTGGGTGTTGAGTATATACATTCATTTTATACTAGATTTCTGTATTTGATAAGAATGATCCGTCCCAGGCTGGTTCTCTCCCGGCTAAGTAGTCACCGGTGCGCGTCTTCTAATGTTTTGGCTAATTTTTGATCTAATACTTTTGTTCTTCAATATTATTTTGAAATTAGTGTTGCTCTCGCTCTCTTGAATTACCATTTTTGGATAATAGTATAAACTAGTAGGTTTTTTAAGCAATTGTCTGCTGGTAGATAGATACTTTTTTGAAGATCCTATATTTATGTAATTATCTTATATGCCTATCCTTACTTTCCTAAAATCCACTTCTTGGCTGCGTGCGCTGATGTAGGCCGGGGTTTGCCCGTAGGATTCAGAGGAAGTCGTGCATAGCTACGGCGCGAGTGAAAGTGCGTAGTGTGTGTTGCTGTGTGTGTCCCTGTGGAAGAGAGTGAGGTGTGTTTTTGTGCATCGACCAAGGAGGTGGTCGCGGAATGGTGTAAAGAAAGTAGGAGGATGTACGTTCGGCTGAGCGCGGTTGAGTAGGGCCACTAGATATGCGATGTGAATGAGTTTTGGGTTTGTAGAGTCCGCTTTGCCCTAGATTCAAAATCTGCATAGCTACCAGTAAATGCTAGTGTTTGTTGCTTTGTGTCTGTGAAAAGATATTTTTTTGCATCAGCCAAAGATTCCGAATCGTTAAAGAAATAGGAATTACTTCCTACCTTATAAGCCACTAGATATGCATTAATGACGTTTAATCCTACTGATACTTCTATATCCCCAGCATTTATGACTTTGGCTACAAAAAATTTCTGATTTGCAGCAACTGTGGCCCGTAAGACTGGTATTCCATGGCTTAAACCGCTAGAGCCAAATGTTTCTCTTAGATCTGTAATAAACTTGGCGTAGTTTTGCTCATCCTCATCAGGAATATAAGTAATGGTTAAAGTTGGAGTGGAATCAGCTGCGTAGTTGTTGTTTGATGAGAATGGCCAAGCTCTTTCCCTAGCGGATGCCGATCCAAATATAATAGTACTCCAGCAAAACCATGCAGCCACCATAATGCAGAGCTTCATGTTTCCACCTTTCATATTGATTTCACCTGTCCAAATGCTTAATTAATTATCATAGAAATAGAAACATTTGCATGAAGAAAAACAGATATCATTATATAAATATAGTTATTTAATAAAATTGCATGAAATTATAAAAATAATTAAGAAAAGAAAGAATGATCGTAGTTTTTAACATTTTGGGTAAAGGCTGTTAGTGAAAGAAGAAATGGGAAGTTAATGTTAGAGGAATTTATCAAAAAGATAACTTACAAAGAGCGCAAGAGCAAGAAGGAATTAATGAAGAAGAGAGCAAGAGATGGTGTTTGGCCTCTCCCTTATAACCTGCTTTTATAGGGAAACCGCTCTCACTTTCTTTTCTCAATTTTTTTTCTTTATTATTATTATTATTATCATCATTGAAAATCCAAGCAGATTCTGTTCTCATAGCACGTTGTGTGGCGCTGATTTGTTGATAAATGATTAGAAAAAAATAAAAGTTAATTGATAAAAGACAAACGAACAAGGAATATGCTCATTTAATGTAATGTTTGGACATTATGTCCTCTACTGGTGCATTAATTAACAACGAGATGAAGAGATTGCTAATTAATTATTACAAATTAGTAGAAGTTAGTTGATTTAAAATTTAAAATTAAATATAAAATAAAAGCCAAATCAATTGCATTTAATTCATATTGACATGGCTTCATAGGATAGAGGCAATATTGTGCTTTTGTATATTTACTAGTCATGTACTCCACCACGTGCAGATTATATAAATTTATATCTTTTATTGTCTTAAATAGAAAATTTTTCAGAAAATTCTTGTAAAATTATTCGCTTAGTCACCTCTTATAGATAACAATCCAAAAAACATAGAACACATAAACTATGAATAAGTGATAGTAATAAAATGTCTACAATATTAATATCTTAATCAATTTCAACAAAAAATATGATATCGGGAACCATGATTAGTGAATAAATTAATATTCAAACATGAGCTAAAAATATAAAAGAAGTGAGGAATGTCAAAAAGCCTAGTGTCAATGCATATTGCACTCATATAATAATTAAATACTAAAAAGGATCAAAAGATTCAATAAAATGATAAAAAAAAAAGCTAAAGCAAGAGAGAGAAAATTAGATACTCTATTTTTTTTTTTATAATAAGAGATACGCATTTTTAGTTTATAGTATATCCATATTATTTAATAGGGTATTCAAAACTTTAATTAATACCTTTAGAATTTTCAAGCTATAAACTAAAAATTTAATTAGCATAATAAATTATCATAGTTAATAGGTATTGAAATAATCTACACTCACATATTTTTCCCTTGCCAAAATCAGCACTTCAAAACTCTATATTTATGCCATGTCAGTTTTTATGGTTTTGTTTTTATATATTTATATAGATATAGATATAAATAGATAGATAGATAGATATGATTTAATAACAATTTAACCCCCTAATTAAACTGTTACTTAACCATGTGACACTCTTAAATTTTATTTTAATCCACCAAACACTTCAATTTATAAAATAGTAAACACTTACAAAATCATTTTACTAGAACACTTCACCTTATAAAATTAAATCAATTAAATACTTATTAAATAGTTAAAAAATAAAAATTATTGCATTAAAAGTTATGCTAACTATACATTAAACCAATATTTTGCATATAAAAGTTAAAAATTCTATACTATCAAAATTTATAAATTTATGTGCATAATATGTTATTCACAAAGTTCAGAACACCGTAAAATTAAAATTATATTGTAAAGTTGAAGTGTTTATGTATGTGTGATTATTTATGTAGAAAGAGACAGATAGAATAACATAAAAAAGACAACATTTTGCACCCATTTATATCCACAATTCTGCACATATTTCACGTGCCCATTCAGGCCATGAGGTTTTATTAAGGTTTATCTGAAGGTGATTCACGTATAAAGGCATTTTTTTATTAATTCATATGTTAGTAACTTAGTTAGGATATTTTATTTTTGTGGGAGGTAACTTAGTCACATGGAGGAGCAAAAAGCAAAAAGTTGTAGCTCTGTCTAGTGCAGAGGCTGAATTTCGAGGAGTGGCACGAGGTTTGACTGAAATATTGTGGTTGCGAAAATTGTTAATTGAAATTGGGTTCCCACCATCTGAGGCTTGCAAGATAATGTATGATAACCAGGCAGCGATCAGTATTTAAGAAAATCCGGTACAGCATGATCGGACAAAACACGTGGAAGTTGACAGACACTTCA
The DNA here is from genome assembly GCF_014843425.1 of Jatropha curcas. Next base: position 1,119,627 of record NW_023590681.1, read on the forward strand.
TAAAAGAGAAGTTAGACGCAGGTAGTGTAGAGCTAACCTTCATACGCTCTGAAGATCATTTGGCAAATATATTAACAAAGGCAGTGAACGGAAGAATTTTTAGTGAAGTTTTGGGCAAGTTGAGCATTGGTAATCTCACTACTCAACTTGAGGGGGAGTGTCAGCGAGAAAGGAAATTAGAGGAAAATGTGGGATCAGACTCCCTATCATTTCCCAATCAGTGCACATAATTAGGGAATGACTATAGGAGGAAAATAATCATCTTTTATTTCTTATCTTGTATAAACATATACCCTAGCTATATTAACAGAATTAGGGAATGACTATAGGAGGAAAATAATCATCCTTTTATTTCTTATCTTGGTATAAATATACCTAGCTATATTTAACAGTGTATAAGCAACAGAATAATTAATCAATCAATACGATCAATCAATACGATTCATTCAAAATATGCCTCAAATTATACAATTTGACAATAATTTATATTTCTATCAATTGAAAGAAAGAAAAAAAAGATAGACGTGCTAGGTTTGTTTTGCAACTCAAATACATTTTTCCACGTGAAAAAATTGATAAATGTGTTTGTATTCAATAATTTTTATGTGAAAATCAAGATATAACCTATTGATAAATATATGTATAATCTACCAATATAGTTAGATTTGAATTCTTTCTTCTGATGCTTAAAAAAATATATTTCAATAATTCTCATACTAAGAAATTTACAAATTTAATGAAGAATATCTACTATTAAGAATTCATATCGGCTAAATAGCTAATTTATAAAGAATATATAATGGTGGCAAGCTAGCTAAATAATTAATAGAAAACAACTAAATTCATATATAAAGTTCATTATTATATGATGATCGATTTTTTATAATTTCTAAATAAAATAATTGTTTATTTTTTTCATACATTATATTCATTTTTTACCAAAAAAACATGAATAAGATTGATTGTAAAAGATCATTTTGAAAATTATTTCATAATTATTTCGAAAATTTCCAGTTTAGAGTGCTGGTTATAGGTCTCAAAGATGCAAACTTCTTTTCCATCAGTAAAACGGCCAGATTTTCATCTCAAATATGAAAAAATAAAATAATGTTAAGAAATGATCTATTGTTCTCTTTCTGGTTTTAGTTATCTGCTGCTGCATGAAGGTTATTTGACTCATTTCATTATTCTATATTTATTGTAATTGCAAAAAATTTTTAATCTAATATTAGTATTGGATTTGATTCTCGTAGCGTCAGGCCAAAGTCTTACCAACATAATAACTATTTACTATGTAGATTAGATTCAACTATTTAATTAATCTATTTTATACTCATTTATATGAAAAATTCTATACATTACACTTAATAACGCATTGTTCACGCGTTCATATGGACAATTAATTAGTTTTATAATCAATGCTAATCTAAAGTTGATTCATATATAATGTATTTTTTCTTCTTCTTGTTTTTAATAATTAGCTTTCTATGACTAATCCCTTTCCGGCAGCGACTATGTTAAATGCTTTCTGTAAAATTATGAGCTTTTTACAAAAATGGTGTTTAGAAAAAAAGTATTTAAAAAACTAGTTTTGAATAAATAACAACCCAAAAAATATAGAACACGTAAATTATGAATATGTTATAGTAATAAAATAAATTATGAATATGTTATAGTAAATAAAATAATCTAAATAGTATTAATATCTTAAATCAATTTCAACCAAAAAAAACAATTGATAATTGAAACCATGATTAGTGAATAAATTAATATCCAAACATGTAGTGAATAAATTAATATCCAAACATGAGCAAAAATATAAAGGAAGTGAGGAATGTCAAAAAGCCAGTATCAATTGATATTGCCAACACTTATGTAATAATTAAATACTAAAAAAGATGAAACGATTCATTAAAATGATCCAAAAAAAGATAAAGCAAGAGAGAAAAAATTAGATATTGTAATTTTTTTTTATAATAAGAGATACGTATTATTAGTTATATAGTAAATCTATATTATTAAATAGGGTATTCAAAATTTTAATTGTAAAGTTTAATTAATACCTTTAGAATTTTCAAACTATAAACTAAAAATTTAATTAGCATAATAAATTATCATAGTTAATGGGTATTGAAATAACCTACGCTTACATATTTTTCCCTTGCCAAAATCAGCACTTCAAAACTCTATAATGCCATGTCAGCTTTTAGGGTTTTATTTTTATATATTTATAGATATAGATATAGATATAGATAGATAAATGAAATAACCCGAATTTTTATTTTCAAAGATTTTTCATTTAAATTTAATAAACTGACGGCGTGGAAAATGTATTTAATTATTTAAATGTAAATTAATAATTCGCACCGTGATAAACCGAACTGAAAAATCAGTTAAAAATTCGAAAATCAAATGCAAACCAAAGATTCGAACCGAATCGAACTGAATCGACCCAAATCATCTAGAAACATCTTCTTTCTTTTATCTTCATCTTTCTTTTATCTTTCACAGCTAACTCCCTCACCATTTCTGCAACACCTCCAGCGGCACCACCGCGCCACCACTGCCACCTCCTCTCTTCTTCTTCTTCTTCTTCTTCTTCTTCTTTCTTTCTTTCTTTTCTTTTCTTTCTTTTTCTTTCTTTTTCTTCCCTGCGCTTGCGACTCCAGTGCTGGCAGAAGCGGATCGCGCCTCCACCAACTCGAGCGGAGCCGTCGCGCGCCAGCACCACTCCTCGTCGCGTCACGCCAGCAGCGGCGCTCCACCCTCTGCCAGATCGTGCAGCGCACAGCAGCCCCTAACGCAGCACGATCTCCAGCTCGTCAAGCCGCCACCAACCCTCTGCAGCAACGCCACAGCCCGCCGCTGCCACTGCCGTCGCTCCAGCGCGCCTCCGACCGATCTGTCGCCGCCGCCGCTTCTCTGCCACTGCCAGTTAAATCGCGCCACCCACTTGCAATCCCAGTGCGTGTAGCTTCGATCCGGCACGCGTAAATCCCCGATCTAGCAAAATCCGACAAGAAAAAAAAATTATACTTGGGGTATAAATCAATTTTTGCTAATTCTCAGAATTTATTTTAGTAATTTGGGTATAATTTAACTTAGTAATTTTGGTTAATTAAATTAATTTTAGCAATCTTATTAGCTAATTTAATGTAGCAATTTTGATTAATTAATTTAATTTAATTTTAGTATTGATCTATTGATTAGTTAAAAATACTTGATTAATTAAATGTAATTCTAGTATTACATAAATTTATTAGGAAATTTTGATATCAATAAAACTTATGGAATTAAAGAAAAATTTTATGAATTAATGGTGATATAGAGAATATGGAGGATGGATTAATTGACTGAATTGATTGTCCGATGGATGTGCTGGGAGAATTTGATAGTTGACTGATTGAGTTAATTGGTGGATAGTTGAATTTTAGGAGAAATATTGTCGAAATTTCGGTAGAAAATAAAATTAATTACAATTAAATTACTTATAGAGATTAAATTTGGTTTTATAGAAATTAAAAATATTAGAATAAGATTATCAGAATGATAAATAAATAAGGAAACCCAATATTATATTTAATAAATATATATATAGTTTAAAATTAATAAGTGAATTAATGACTGGTAACCAAAACTAGTAAATGAATATGAAATAGAATTTTTCAAATTTAAAATTCTTACTTAGTATGTTATTGTTTATGTTAAGGGTTTATAAAACTCCGGTATGCAAGGACAAAAGGCTCGAAGCATGTTGACATAGAAAAAGGCAGTTTCCCTTCGAGGAACAATAAAGAACTTGTGAGTAGTGTTGGTATAATTCGCCTCATCCGCCCTGCATTCATGGCATTCACGGCTAAATGTTATCATGCATTATTGCCATATTGTGATGCACTATTTATTGTATTAATATTGCTTGATTATTCTGTGAATGTTGATGTTGTTGTGCCTTGTTTGTGTGGAATTTGGGATGAGTGGGTCACCCATGGGTTTTGTGAGATTGTTACGTTATAACTGGATCCTGATTACTGATTACTGTTAGCCGGGTAAATGGGAGATCGGCGCCCCCGTGTGCAACCTACTTGTTACCGTTATTGTTAACCAGCAGGTTGGCTTTCTTTATTTGGGCCGCACCGGATAATCTAGGTTTGATCGCAGCCCGCAGGGTGGCCCTCCTGTTGTGAGCGCCTGATGATCTAGATTTGATGGAGACGACCGGGTTGCCTCCTGTTGTGTAAAAAAAAAAAAAAAAAAAAAAAAAAAAAAAAAAAAAAAAAGAGAGAATGGAAAAACAATGAGGGGCTGGTCAAGTGAGGGATTAGACCGGTCGGCCAAGAATGGGGGATCGGCTCCTGGTGCACACGCATGAAATCTAGAGTATTGAGAGGAATGGGCCAGTGTGGGAGGAGCGGCTCATCGGGGGATTCCGGTTGGGAAACTTCCACCCTTTTTTGACTAATTTCCACGTGATGTGAATTATATGAAGGTGGATTAATAATTGTGATTTGCTGTTGTATTTGCCCATTGTGTGACAAACTGCATGATATAAAATTAATCGGTGACCAGATAAAAATACTTTTAGCATCTGTGTGATTGTGTGGGGTGAGAAGGTTATCTAACTCTACTCATTGAGTTTGGCGCTCACCCCTGCCTACCTATTTTTTTTTCATGTAATAGAAGAAAGAAAAATCCTATGGAGTTGAGACATTAATTATAGAAGATTGTTAATGATAGAAATAACGATATAAATGTAAAGGTAGAGTTCTGCAATTATATTCCAGTTGGATTGTAAATAAATAATAAAAGTCCATGTTAAATATATGAACTATATTTTGGATACATATGTGAAATAAGTTAATGGGCGGGCCTGCAATCCAACGATGTTAGTGAATAGGAAAATGAAGTTTGACATAATATAGGCCTTAACTTACGTGGCTTTCGGGGGCCTTAAGCCCACCCAGGTCCTAGTGCCGGTCCGGTCCATGGAAATGGGTCGTGAACAAAGTTGGTATCAAGAAGCAATTAAGTTGGGCCTTAGGGGAATCAATTGGCGGAACATAGGAAATTGAATTATAAAACCTCCTACAGTTGGGACGGCCGTAACCAACAAAGGAGTGACACTAAATAAAGACGGTCCTTGGTGCAGGTGGACGCACTGTGGCACTAAGGCAGAATCATAAATAAAATAAATAATAATAAGAAATAAATAAATAAATTGGAAAAGATAATTATATCTATAAATAATGATATTAACAGTTAATCAAAGCTTTGACACGCAGGAGAAATTAGAAGGAAGTGCAGTGGCCTGATCAACCAATGTACTCTTTCTAATGGAAACTGTGTCCTTAGCTTAAAATTTAAATTTTCTTCTATGGAATAAATAACGTTTATATAAATTAATTATGTAAGTGATATATGATTAATAGGTTGTATATGATTAATAGGTTGAAATTAAATGATAAAAGTATGCTAGTGTATTTAATATGTGTTGGATATGGAAATACATATATAAAAATACAGGAATGTGAGTATATGTGTGCTTGTGGAAAATATATGTTGAGAATGAGTTGTTAGTGTTACTTAATAAGAGAACTAGATGATTCGGATTTACGTACATTAGAACCTATTTAATTAGAGTATTGATTTTAGTATATGTATTTGATGAACTTTACATGATATGGTTAGTAGAATTTATTATAACTATGGAGATAATCACTTTTCTACATGAGATATATTTCTGGATGGAATAGATATATTAATTAGTAAAAGTACATAAATGATTTTATAAGGTTTGAATATTGAAGGATTTGGTGTGATTTGCTATAATAATTGGTGGTGAGTATTTTTCATAAAGAATAATATTGGTGGAATTATCATATGAAGTGAGTTTTATTTATGAATAATCACTGCTTGTTAAAGTAAAGTATATTGTGATATTCATCAAGCATTTTTTTTAGTGAGGGATTATGGGTAACAAGATTCAATGAAAATGGGAATAATGATACATCAGTGGATTTAAGATAAAGACTTCTATATTTTGGGATTTCATGAGTGTAGAAAAATTGTGGTTTACAAGTCATGAAAGAGTGATGGATCCATGTGTGATATAACTAAAATCCTAGTACATGTAGGATGTTTAATAAGCCAGACTAAGCTTATGGACCAAGTATAATAAAAATCAAAGTAAAAGATAGCAAAGGAAATTAGTGGTTTTGGGATTGAAATGCTATTATATTAGGTGATAATTATATTAGAAAAATTATAGCTTGAATAGTAATTTTATGCTGTAAATAAATTTAAGATTTATGAAAATTTAGAAAGTTAAGATGCTTTAGAATAAGTAGATAAGAATATGTAGTTATGTAGTTAAACAAAAAGAAGTGAAAAAATATGTAAGGTAGAATGAAATGGACATGTATTAACTATTGAAGGTAGGAAAATGGCTTTGAGGTTTAAAAATAATTATCACTGTCGTGAGAAATTCTATAGAATAAAATTAAAAATAAAAAAAAAATAATGATAGTTTATAACCAAACTTATGTTTAAAATAATTATCACTGTCGGTGATAATTCTAATAGAATATTAAACAAATAATTGATAATGTTATAACCAAACTTTTGAGTTGAGTTAATCAGGTCCTTGCGAGGTGAGTTTCGAGAATTTTGTGGTCCATATATAGTAAATTTATATTCTAAAAAGAGATCAAAGGTAGGAAGTTATTGAATGTCTTGTGATATAGAAATAGATAAATGATTTAAGGATTGTAATCCCGATGATGAAAGAACTTAGCACTTATATTCAGAAAGAAAGATAGACTTTCTACTGGAGAGAGAGATAAGAAAATTTTGACTTATGTAATTTGATAGCATCAGTTGGAAAATAGTAATGATTGGGAATAAGAGTTGATAAAAGATCATAGGGCTTAGCTTGAGATGACAATGAATGTGAATAAATGTAACTTGTTGGTGGAAAGTGCATACAAGTGCATACATAAGGACTTTCTATTACTTGGTGCATATTTTGTAAGTTACTTATTTTATTGAATGGAGAAGAAAAGTTATAATTATGACCCTAGTAGAACACAAAGGTATTTGGAATATTTGCATTTGGTAACAAACTAGCTGAGTTTTAATTTACTATGCATTGGAACAGTGAAACTTGGTATAAGATTATTGGATGTGATAACTAGATAGGATTACATCTTAATTATATTGGAGTGCCAACTCATGGGTGTTGATCAAATCATTAATCAATGAAAATTGCTCATTGAATGATTGAGATACCAATTAGGATGAGAATCATTAAGACATGATTTGGAGTCGATGTAAACCTATTCCGAAATTCTTAGTAATTGGTAGCAATTATGGTTGAACGAATAGAATTGTGTTATAAATGGCAGTTTGTGACATATCTTATGGTTTAAGGGAATACTTAATTAGTTAGGTCCATTGGAGGACTGGTACATTAAAACTCAGATGTTGTCAGATGTTGAGGAATTCAATGAGTAATTGAACTTGAATTCAATGAGGTATTAACTTTGTTTGGAGTAAAGAATATAGAGAGAACATAATTGAGGTTGAGGATATTCCTAGATCGTATTAGGTATAAATTTTATAGATGATAGACATTAAGATAGACTTGGAGAAAGGGAATAACCCAATGATATTATTGTCTGAATATTCATAAGCATTCATGGGATTAAGAATAAACATAAAATCAAGGACATAGTCTAGTCAGGAGTTGAATTATGGGTTTAACATTCTTAATCATTTACTTAGCTAGAGCAAAAGTACTTGTTTAGGATTCTTGATTTCTAGATAAGTTTCTAGATAAGTAAATTTCGGTCTAAAAGGTTGATTAAAGACAGAAGAAATAGGTAAATTGGTTTGGAGAATTTTTCATCACGATTCAGCTTGTAAAAAAAAAAAAATGTAGGCTGGATTTCTTTATAGAATTGAGTATAATTGAATGGCGTTTGCAAATTTTCGAAAATGAATTAAGAATTATCTGGCATGACAACAATTAACTTGGCTAGTTGCATAAATTCTTGTCATAATTAGTTAAGAAATGGTATGATACGACAAATTGGAAAGAGGAATAGAGAAGTTAATAACTAAAATAAAGACTTGATTGTGAATTTAAATTCTCTCTATATAGTTGATGTACTACTTGTTTTTACTCATTAGTAGGATTTGAAAAGTGAAAAAGAGATTGTTATAAATCTATTTTCGTTGGAAAAAGGTTAATGATAAAGAGGTGATTGTGCTGGGGATTAGAAGCCAGGATCTCTATCAGTTATAGCCAATTAGTAGAGAAACTGTCGACGATTTTGGTTTGAATAAAGCTTGTAAGCAGTAAGTGGCCTAAAGAATTTGTTCTCTTTAATTGGAAATGATCAAATAGTATTCCATGGCAGAATTTGATAATAATCGAAAAACCTTCTTGAATTGGCAACAACCATCTTATCTTAATTATCAAACTTTTCCATGAATTCTGGAGTAATGGATATTGAATATGCGAAATGTGATGGAAAAGGACGAGTCAACGAATGTAGGGTTTTGAATTTTGAAATAAGGATTCTAAATTGGTAGAGTAAATTTGATTGAAATTGCTGGATTCTTATCAGTAAGACTTGGTTTGTGTATGAGTGTTTTATATTGAGTGATGATCATTGCCTATAATAGCCAGTGAGAGATAAATGAGGCAATACATCAATGTGGATTACATGATATATAACTAATGAGATTAATAATTCTTACTTGAGCAGAGGTTATAAGGGACTTAAATTCTTACGTGTAAAGGTGAATATTAGCGTCGAATCTGTGCCTTGGGTTATGAATATTTGACTTGAGTTGACGAATTGTGGATATAGTACAACTCAAATTTAAATTAATTTTGGTGATAAGGAAAATATCTAAACTTTGGGGATGAGTTCAGCTCATAATCATCCTACCCTCTCTATAAATTAGATTTTCTTCCCGTGCCTGTTTATTGGGTTGTCTTAATTAATAAATCTAATAAAAATTAGTTTCAAAAAAAAAAAAAAATAGAAAAATAGTTTCACCACTCTGAACTCAAAAATTTTTATCTCATCCTTTTGATTCACCCTAGTATTCTTTAGAATGTGAATGTAATAATTTTTAGCAGTTGCAACATTATGTGAGAAGCACAACCACCATTGTCGTAAGCAACTGTTGCATCCTAGTTTCTTGTTATTTTCAAAATTCGAGGACGAATTTTTTTTATAAGGGGGGAAGACTGAAATAACCCGAATTTTTATTTTCAACGATTTTTCATTTAAATTTAATAAACTGACAGCGTGGAAAATGTATTTAATTATTTAAATGCAAATTAATACTTCGCACTGTGATAAACCGAACTGAAAAATTTAAAAATTCGAAAATCAAATGCAAAAACCAAAGATTCGAAAACGAATCGAACCTGAATCGACCCAATCATCTAGAAAAACATCTTCTTTCTTTTATCTTCACGCTAAACTCATCTTCACTCACTCCAGTCCAGACCTTCTGGACCACCACGCACTCCCTCACCATTTCTGCAACACCTCCAGCGGCACCACCGCGCCACCACTGCCACCTCCTCTCTTCTTCTTCTTCTTCTTCTTCTTCTTCTTTCTTTCTTTCTTTTCTTTTCTTTCTTTTTCTTTCTTTTTCTTCCCTGCGCTTGCGACTCCAGTGCTGGCAGAAGCGGATCGCGCCTCCACCAACTCGAGCGGAGCCGTCGCGCGCCAGCACCACTCCTCGTCGCGTCACGCCAGCAGCGGCGCTCCACCCTCTGCCAGATCGTGCAGCGCACAGCAGCCCCTAACGCAGCACGATCTCCAGCTCGTCAAGCCGCCACCAACCCTCTGCAGCAACGCCACAGCCCGCCGCTGCCACTGCCGTCGCTCCAGCGCGCCTCCGACCGATCTGTCGCCGCCGCCGCTTCTCTGCCACTGCCAGTTAAATCGCGCCACCCACTTGCAATCCCAGTGCGTGTAGCTTCGATCCGGCACGCGTAAATCCCCGATCTAGCAAAATCCGACAAGAAAAAAAAATTATACTTGGGGTATAAATCAATTTTTGCTAATTCTCAGAATTTATTTTAGTAATTTGGGTATAATTTAACTTAGTAATTTTGGTTAATTAAATTAATTTTAGCAATCTTATTAGCTAATTTAATGTAGCAATTTTGATTAATTAATTTAATTTAATTTTAGTATTGATCTATTGATTAGTTAAAAATACTTGATTAATTAAATGTAATTCTAGTATTACATAAATTTATTAGGAAATTTTGATATCAATAAAACTTATGGAATTAAAGAAAAATTTTATGAATTAATGGTGATATAGAGAATATGGAGGATGGATTAATTGACTGAATTGATTGTCCGATGGATGTGCTGGGAGAATTTGATAGTTGACTGATTGAGTTAATTGGTGGATAGTTGAATTTTATAAATTACTTATAGAGATTAAATTATTCATAGAAATTAAAAATATAGAATAAGATTATTAGAGTGATAAATAAATAAGGAAACCCAATATATATCTATATATATCGTTTAAATTAATAAGTGAATTAAATGACTGGTAACCAAAAATAGTAAATGAATATGAAATAGAATCTTCAAATTTAAAATTCTTACTTAAAATTTTTATTGTTTATTTTAGAGGTTTATAAAATTCCGAAATGCGAGGACAAAGGCTGGAAGCATGTGGCTAGAAGCATGTGGCTAGAAAGGCAGTCTCCTTAGAGGATAATAAAGAACTGTGAGTAGTGTTAGATAATTCGCATCATCCGCCTGCATTCATGCATTCACGGCTAAATGTTATCATGCATTATGGCCATTGATGCACTATTTATTGATATTAAAATATTGCTGATATCTGTGAATGTGATGTGGTTGTGCCTTTGTTTGTGTGGAATTGTGGATGAAGTGCGTCAACCATGGGTTTGTGAGATGTACTGTTATATGGATCCTTGATACTCGATGACTGTTAGCCGGGTAAATGGGAGATCGGCGCCCCCGTGCTGCACCTAGTACCGTTATTGTTAACCACAGGTGGCTTTTTATTTGGCGCACCGGGATAATCTAGGGTTTGATCGCAGCCCGCAGGTGGCCTCTGTTGTTGGGAGCGCCTGATGATCTAGATTTGAGGGAGACGACCAGTTGCCTCCTGTTGCGTGTTTAAAAAAAAAAAAAAAAAAAAAAGAGAATGGAAAAACAATGAGAGGCTGTCAAGTGAGATTAGACCGGTCGGCCCAGAATGGGGGATCGGCTCCCTGGTGCACACGTGAGAGGATGGGCCAGTGTGGGAGGAACGCTCACGGGGGATTCGGTGACTCCACTGACTTAATTTCCAAACGTGATTGATTATATGAAGGTGATAATAATTGTGATTGCTGGTGTATTGCCATTTGTGTGACAAACTGCATGATCATTAAAATTAATATAAAATTAATCGGTGACCAGATAAAAATACTTTTAGCATCTGTGTGATTGTGTGGGGTGAGAAGGTTATCTAACTCTACTCATTGAGTTTGGCGCTCACCCCTGCCTACCTATTTTTTTTTCATGTAATAGAAGAAAGAAAAATCCTATGGAGTTGAGACATTAATTATAGAAGATTGTTAATGATAGAAATAACGATATAAATGTAAAGGTAGAGTTCTGCAATTATATTCCAGTTGGATTGTAAATAAATAATAAAAGTCCATGTTAAATATATGAACTATATTTTGGATACATATGTGAAATAAGTTAATGGGCCAGCAAAGTTATGAATAGGAAATGAAGTTTGCATAATATAGGCTTACTACGGGCTCGGGGGCCTTTAAGGCCCCCACACCCAGGTCCTAGTGCCGTCCGGTCCATGGAAATGGGTTCGTGGACAAATCTACATGCTTAAAAGTTGGAATAAATAATATTATTACTATTACATAAATAATATATAAAGAATTTAAAAATATAGATTGAAACGTACAAAGATGATAATTTTTAAAAAGAAGGATATTACACGCTTTAGAGCACACTATACTAAAATAAAATTAATACATTAATATTTCAATAATATATTAATTCATAAATATATAATCATTTATAATAAATCATAAGCATAAAATAATAAAAAAAATTTAATTTCTTATTTCAACAACACAAAAACAAATTAAAAAAAATACTTCATTTTTAATTAGTAATTAAAAAAATTTGGTTGATTAGCTTGGTGTATAAAGTAGTCTCATATGTCAGGAGTTAGGTTGCACGGACAAGATACACGAGATACAAGATACAATAATTTTTAAAAAAGTAAGACACGCTTATAACACACAACACCGAATAAGCAGTGGCGGAACCAGAAGAAATAATTAGAGGAGGCCAAAAAATTTTTTCAAAAATTAGAGGGAGTGATATTGAAAAAAAATCACTATTTAATAGTTTAAAAGTAAAATTTTTTATATTTTATAAAGTAAATTTCAAAAAAAAATTAAAATTAGGGAGCGACTGCCACCGCTGGCCATCCTTAGTTCCGCCACTACGAATAAGTATATATTAATATTTCAAATAAATAAACAATTATTTGTAATAAATTATAAACATAAAATAAACTTAATTTATTATTTTCTTGAGATAGAAACAAATTTTTTATAAAAAAAACACTTCATTTTTTATTGGTAATTAAAAAAAATCTTAGTTGATTAGCTTAGTGTATGGAGTACTCATATAATAGGAGCTAGGTTGCATGGATACGGGACATGATAATGTACATGATACAATAATTTTTAAACAAATAAGACATCCACATACTTAGGACACACTACACTAAATAAGTAATACATAATATAATATTTCAAATAAATAAACAATCATTTATAATAAATCATAAATATAAAAAAAATAAAAAAATACTTAATTTCTTGTTTCAATATAATTAATTAAATTCTCCAAATCATTATTACTATTGAAAAATATATTAATAGTGTGTATGCATTTTTTTTTATATAGATCATATCATACATGACTTTTATTGTTATTAGTGAAAAGTTTCGCAGGATACCTAAGAAAGCATATCTTAGTTAGGGATGACAATTTTACCCGATTCGATGGGTACCTAATTAGATCCGATCTGATTTTGGTAGATTTGGGTATTAAACAAATGGATTTTGGAACGGGTTCGGATAATATTTTTACTACCTGTATCGAGTTCGGGTCGGGTTCAAGGACTCGGGTCCAGCTACCCACTATCCGTTTAATTAATATTCCAAAAATATTTAAAATAATTATTTTTCTAAAGAAAATTATATATATATACACACACCTTTTTAATTATAATTAATGCTATGCTATAATTATTATTTAATATTTATATTATATTTTTAATTTTAATTCTATTTAATATTTATATTATATTTTTTTATTTAATCAAAATAATAATTTTATAATCTTTACTTATTTTTTATCTTTAAAAAATAAAAAAATATTTTTAATGTAAATGCGTATTTAAACAGGTTCAGGTATTTAAACAGGTAATTATAATTGGATTTGACAATAGTGAATTTCTAAATGGGTTCGGTACCTAATTTTTAATCAGGTATTTAAATGGGTTTGAGTATTTATAATGTCTTTCACGATCATTTTATTATATAATTTTATTATTTTTGAACGATTTTATAAAAGATTATTTCATCTTTTAATGCTGCTCCGCGCATGGCGTGGGTGCTAACACTAGTAATAATATAAAATCTACCTTTGGGTAGTGGGAAAAACTCTCGGGTTTGATCCTAACTAAATACATTTGCAGGAGGTGCAAAAAACCTTAACTGTAATTAAACTGCGAACCGAATTAGACGGTACTTAGTAATAGAGTCCGAATGCCAGAGATTTAAAAAGATATAAAATTTATATAAATCGAAAAAATTATATTATATACAACCAGCTGGCAAGAGTGGAAAAAAAAATTATGCAAAGATTTACTACACTAAAAATACACTAGGTTCTGTTCTACAAGTCTAATATATGTGTAAGGCTTACTCTAATAGAGACAACCAAAGAAAGTAAATTAAAGTCAATCATGCATGATTTTATTGGTTTTTTGACTTATACAAGAAGTGAGAGATTTTAAATTCAAATTTTTTTAACTACAAATATTTTATCAATTTGGTAAATCTATACCCATCCCAATAATAATAATAAAAGGTAAATTAAGCACAGGCAGGAAGGCCCCCCCAACCCATATGCTGGTATTTACAACAATATTTATTCTATTTCCGTTGTCAAAAAACGGATATGATCGACATTAATTTAATAATGGGAAAAATACGGAACGGAAATGTATTAATTTCATCTGGCAAATGCAGTGAAAAACTAATAAAAATAGCAAGCAAGTCCCACACATTAGGTCTGATTTTATGTTTTTTGACGATGAAAATAAATTTTGTTGGTTGAACATTATACAAGAGGGTGGAAAAAATTACTTGTGGATCACCAAGTCAGCAGACGAAGACAGAGTAATTAAACTGAACTGAAGTATTCTATTGCCATTTTTTAACAAGTTGGCAGTAAATTTTTTTTTTTTTATTTTTTCAATATATGTAGTAGAGGGCTTACATTTTAAGGGCCAGTATGAGATTTATTTTTTTTTTCAATATATGTAGTAGAGGGCTTACATTTTAAGGGCCAGTATGAGATTTATTTTTATTTCCATTATTTAAAAACCGTCCTCTAGTCTTTTTTTCTTTTAAATTTCAAAAGACAGATTTCTGAAAACCCAATTAAAACATTACTTTTATTATGGTGATAGCGCCATAATTCTGAACTAGTAAACACATATATTTTTTAATAATTTTTTTATGAATATTGCACCCTTGTATGGAGAAAATAGTTAGAACATAATCAACGAATTCATCACGTTTTATGATAATTTGTCATCACTTTGCTAATGTATTACTTGTTGTAATTCATAAGTTATGCCTCTTTTCTCAATAAGCTCGCTATCTATCTATATTCTCTTTCAAGCTGTCTATATAGAAAAAGAATATGCAAATGAAAATATAAGCATATAAATTATTAATTAAATATTACATATACGATAAATTTTATTAAAATAAGCTTTTGAAATTGTTTTTATGCCTGTTGTTGAATTTTATACGCTTTAGAAGAGAGAAAGGAAAAAAATAAAATGAAAGATTTAATGTGGGAGTATCTACTTTATTTTGATAACAACAATTAAGTCAATTTAGTATTATAAATAATTTTTTACTTTGATATTATTACAAAATATAAAATGTTGCTATCCATAATAATTAAGCAAACACTTTATTTTTTATTTTTTGAACTTGTAAGAAGATTCTATGAAAGATGAGTTCATATTTTAGAATGAAATGATGCAATCATTTTAAACAGTTAACAAGGACAACAAAATCATTTTTTTTGCATTCGAATCAACGCTAATCATTGCTTTTTCTGGTATTGCGCAGTACAGAATTATATAATTTTCTTTTTTTTTTTTGGAAGAAGAGAATTATATAATCATATCTAAGTTAAATTCGTTACCTAAATTTAGAAAAAAAAACAGTAAGAATAACTGTTAGTTTTAACTGTAGTTTGTTAAAAATCCCTAATGATTATGATTTTAAAAGTATCTATTTTTTTTTTTTGGAAGAAGAGAATTATATAATCATATCTAAGTTAAATTCGTTACCTAAATTTAGAAAAAAAAACAGTAAGAATAACTGTTAGTTTGTTAAAAATCCTAATGATTATTGATTTTAAAAGTTCTACTTTTGGAATTTTTTTCTTATCATCTTTTAAATGTTATTGAAAATTATACCCAGCAAGCGTATCTTCTTCTCGAACTATTTTTATGACTTGCATATAAATTTGAACCCAGATGAAATGAATGAGTGTTATAAGTGTATCATGCAACAGGAACATATCTAATTATGTGAAAGGTAAGTTCTGTCCCGAGACCAACAATGCTATATAGAAGTGAATTATACCGAATGCTCAATATGTTATTAAGATGAATGCTATAAATGCGAAATGCAAAGACGGATGTATGGTCACATAACATTAGACAAGATTACACATGATCATATTAGACAAAAAGTATAAATAGCAGAAATTAGAGATAAAATGAGAGAAAGACGTCTGAAATAGTACTGTTATGTATTATATAAATCATGACATTGCCTGATGCGTAAATATGATAACTCTAATAGTGGAGGGTGTTAAAAATGAAAGAAGTCGACCTATAACTGTTTGGAGAGAAATTGTCGTGAATGATCTATATACAGTCTTTAGATATTAGTGAAGATATCTATGAATATAACAAAATGGAGAGAAAAGATCCATACAACAAACCCTAGTTAGTTGTTGTTTTCTATCTTATTTTTGTTCTATTTATTAATATATCAAATGATTTTAAAATTCTCATTTCAAAAATGGTTTCTGCAAATGCATTTTAAAGATTTTTCCAACTTATAATTTGCTTTCGATTAGGAAATTTAAAATAAATGATTCAACCTACCTAACTAGTTTGGAACTAAAATTTAATTCTTGTTGTATTTCTTTTTTTATCTATTGCAAGGGTATTACTGTGGATTGGACAACAAGCAACAAGCTCTACATTTGACTGACCAAATTTACTTATTGTTAGATTAAACAAGTGAATTCTAATAGAGAATTATGAATGAAAAACACAGCCTGAACATAGGTGTAAACAAAAGAAAATTTATATATAAATGATAAATAAAAAATTTAATTTTTATTCATATATATAAGCAGAGGTGTTCATGCTTCGTTTGAAATTAAAATTCCAATTTTCTTTCAAAAAAAAATTCCAATTTTCTAAAAGTGTCTTGTAATTAAAATTCCATTTAATATTTTATGATTTACAGCTTTGATTCTGGAAGATGATAGCTTCTTGTTAAATGTTAATTACTGCCAACTACTCCTATAGTTAATTCACTGCAATATATGGTGCTTATTATCACGTTTATTTGTGGCGTGAAACAACATATGAAGCATGAAGCATGAAGCATGGGTCCAGCTTCCAGAAAAACCCAGTTAAAATGTTGCTTTCGGTGGGAGAGGGCCGGTGGAAGAACCAAGATTGATTGACCTAAGGCTCTTCTGTCTATTTAGTTTGTAATAAAGTTCAACTGTCTTTTCTTTATGTTTAGATCTAGGTCAGGTCAGGTGGCTCAGATCCGATTCACTCTCGTAGCTCGAAACCGATTCACCTTAATTCGCATTCAATCTTAAATGATTAATCCAAAGCAAGATTAGACTACTATGAGGAGTGTTATATGGCTGTGGTGTCCACTATCGCTTGTTGAATGCCTGCTTGGCATGAGTTGCAGCAAGCTCTCCATTCTCCTTTCCCTCCTCTCCTTGGTCTTTAGGATGGAAGTGAGGCGGGTATATCGGGGTAACGCTTGGCTATAATCTGTTTAATAAGAGTACGGATAGTTATTAATGGATTTTAGACAAATACGGATAGCGAAATTTTATACAAATTTTGAATACAAGCATTGGGTTTGGGTACATACAGATAGTAAAATTTTAAACGGATACTATTATGGATAGCTCAAAGTTCGCGGATACCTACCTCGCTTCTATTTCTAGCCCAACTTTGAATTAGGAGATCGCAACGGCTAGGATTCGGGTCAGGTAGCGAAACACTCATACCCAAACTCAATGGATTTGGATATACCCATGTGTACCTATTATCACAGGATACCTATGGGTATCTATTTTCGACGGATATCTATTTATCTACCGACTCATATTATTTAAAAATTAGATTATATTAAATTAAAAAAATTAAATTAAAAATAAAATTATACTAAAGTGAAGTTGTTTTGTATTATATTACATTAAAATAAAAGTAAAATTATACTCCCTCCGTCCCAAAAAGATATTCTATCTTTCCTTTTTGGTTTATCTCAAAATATAGTTCAAATATTATATTATCAAACACTAGTTGAAACATTATATTATCAAACACTAGTTTTTAGGTTATCTTTTATAAAATGTTATCTTAATCTCTAAAAACTAGTTCAAACATTATATTATCAAATACTAAAAAAAAAAAATAGTAATTAATATTTTGACCGTTCAAAATTTAGAAGCTACTTAGAAAGAGCTACTTAAAAATCGTTGCCCATATGTAGCTTAATCTTTCCAAATGCAAATAAT
Source organism: Jatropha curcas (assembly GCF_014843425.1). Next base: position 1,137,833 of record NW_023590681.1, read on the forward strand.
TACATCCATTGGTCCATATATATATTGGCTGTGTTCGTCAGTAGCGTTTGAAGTAGTGTTTAGTGTTTAGTATTTTGACATGATTGAAACACTCTCTTAATTAATTATAGCGTTCGGTAATATAATATCTACATTAGCATTTAGAATTTGAGACAGTATTTTATGAAACGTTATCTTCATTAACGTTTAGTATTTACCTTGTTCCTCACTTTAATATCGTTTTTGTCATTTTATATTAAACAGCTAATTAAACAGTTATTTATATCGAAAATTTTTATTTTAAATCACTATATAATCGTTAATCACTAACAACTAATATTTAACGGCTAATCACTAGTAAAATAACTGATAGCTATTAAAATAGCTAAGGAACAACTAAATTTCCCGAATTGACCCCGTTATAAAAAAAATTCATCATTCCTTAAAAAAAAAAAAAAAAATCCGGGTCCAGTATCACGTAACATGTTTGACATCATCGTTCAAGCTTCACTTATGTACTTTTTGTAAATTACGTTATAGTATGACTTATTATATTTATAAAAGTTACCAGAATATTGCTTTTCTCCATATATTTTTAAGGTTTTTAATTTTATATTTAAAATATTAATTTAATATATGACTAGCATAATTTTTGAAACAATGAGTTTCACATTTTTTTTAATTATTCAATAAATATTAAATTAATCTAATTTTAAAAATGGGGAAAATTAATAATGATTAAGATAAAAATAAAAATAAGGTCGGATAGATATGACCATTTATCAGGGAAAAAGAAATAAAATAATATCAATAGTAATTATTTTTTGGATACAAAGGGAGATAACCTGAATTGGAGATATGTCACTCCGAACATCTTTTATAGGAGATAAAGACCAATCAATAGCCAGATACGTTATTTAAATTAAAGGAGAAAATCACCAATTGCTTAAGTGTGTACGAGCCAAAAAGAAAAAAAAATAAAAAAATTACTTAAGTGTGTTCTGTTCTTTTGTTCATAGTGCGAGAAGGCTTACGACTTTAAGGGGTTGTGGCATCCCAAATTGAAAATAAAAAAACATTCGTTTCCTAATTAACTAAAATTATCCTTTTGGCCTCTTAACTATAGGCATGACCACATTTTAGTTTTAAAATTGGAACCAAATTAAAATTAAAATACAAGGAACCAATAATTTTGATTTGAAACGGTGAAATTTTTTTTCAGAAAAACTCTCAATATTATTTTTTATTTTATTATAATTTCTAAAATAACTTTTAACACTTTTTATTAAATTTATTTAATCTTTTTTAAGAGTACTAGTAATTGTTAGTACACAACTTTAAAAGAAAATTTAAAAGGTAGGACCGTAGGAGGTACCATGCCTACTTGAGCATTTTGGGTATTTTTTAGGTATTCAGACGCTCATTGTCGACAGCTTTAAATAAATGTTCTGATAACAAATATATCAAAAACACTGAAAAGTTATTCATTGAGGAAGAATTACTACTTAATCCCTCAAATATTCCTTTACTGTAATACTGAAATAAAAAGCAAACAATTGAAAGGCTAGTGTAAATTTGGAAAATATGAAAAGTAATTTCTAATTTCTATATTTATTTGAAAGTACAAATATGGAACACCTTAACTCAATTTCACTTATCTGCATTCACATTAGGCAGGGTCCATAAAGGGGGAAAACGCACTCTCGACTGCTAAAACAGATTTCATAATAAGAAGACAAATTCGATACCTCTAACTAAGGAAAAAATATTCTCTGTCATCTTATCTCACTCTTCGGGTGCTATAACTCAATTTTACATTTGATTTAAATAAACAAATTCATTTTATATTTTAAATAATACAATACGCTATATAAACAGCTACCATCTAAAAGTTAATAGTTAACATCTAATTCGACAACTAACAGCTATTAAAATAATTAATATTGTCTAAGAAATTCTTAGTAGTCCCTCTATTTTAACTTCATGCAACTATTAAAGTCCTTTCTGTCAATGTCCTATATTACAATTCAAGTAAATATCGATTTTACCCTCCAAAGAGCTGCAAATTTTATTTTAACTGCCATCACCAGGTAATTTATGATATGCCTGGTGGTGTATTGGTTCGAATGCGGCATGATACTAGGATGAATTGTTCACTTGCCTAATAAATGAAGGACAATGGACGGCCATTATTGCATCAATCCCAAAATCTAGCATTGCTCAGACACACGGGGGAAAATAACAGGAGCGACATAAAAAAGATTAAAAAAAAAAAAAAAAAAACATACTTCACTTTGAATTTCTAAAAATACAAAATTTTATCCATATATTTTATTCCGTAACACATTTACACCCTTGTGTTAATTGTTTTATACTTTTTCATTAAATGCCGAGATAAATTAGTTAGTTAATTTTGACAAAATAAGAGACATAGTAGTTAATAAATACATTGATAGATAGGTTAATTTTAATAAAATATAGTGATAAAATAATAATTTATCAACAGTTAACGGAAGGATATAACGGTGTAAAGGAAACATAAATGGTTAAAAATGCAGGAGCTATACTGTATATTACTGCAAAATACAAGGACAAAATCATAATTTTCTCTAAAAATACACAAATGAAATTAAGATTTGAATTTGATATAATAATAATAGTATAAAATCTTTATTAATCAAAAAAAATATATTATATGCAACGACTAGTAAGATTAGATAAAAAATTTGCACAAAAATTTACTCGATAAGTCTAATATGCGTCAAGACTTACTTTAATAGAGACATCAAAGAGGTTAATTAAGCACCAGCAGGAAGGACCGTATACTGGTGTTTATTACAATATTTATTCTATTTTCATTTTCAAATAATTAACGTGATGGCCAGTAATTTAATAATGTGAAAAAAGTTGAAAGGAAATGTATTAATTTCGGCAGGCAGATGCAGTTAAAAACAAATAAAATAGGAAGCAAGTCCCACAAATTAGGTCTGATTTGATGGTCTTTGACAGTAAAAATAAATTGTGTTAGTTGAACATTATATAAGAGGGTGGAAAAAATTACTTTGCGGTTCACCATGTCAGCAGACAAAGACAAAGTAACTGAATTGGAGGATTTTATTGTCATTCTTGATCAATTTAGTGTTTTTATTTGTATGATTATTAATTTAATAATTATGTGTATTGTTTATAATCAATTTATTATTCTATGATGAAATCTCTGAGTCATCTCTCAATTAAACAACCAATAACTCCTCTATGCATGTTATTGAATGAAAAATTTAGAGACTAAATTACAAAGAAACTTAATATGCAAAACTCATTATTGATAATACTGATTGTCTATAAATAAATTAAAACAACTGCGCATAATTGCCTGCGGAATGATTAGGTCCATCATCTCTATGTCTATAAACTTTTAATTGGTAGAGTATAATTTATTATCTTGACAATGTAGGCTAGAAAAAGAGGACATAGCCTATATATATAGAAAATTATTATGATCTCCTATCATAATCCTAATAGGATATACAACCCTAGTCTAGATTAGGATTTAACCATATTTAACTTGTCCATTAATTCTTTTAATAATCACTTTTTAATAATAAGCTTTAAATTAGACATTTTGAACTATTAAGCTTAACCCAAATATTTTATAAACTGAATAAAATACAATCAATAAACCCATAGAAATGAAATTTCTAACAGTTAATGGATGTTATTGTTTTTTTTTATTATTATTTTTTCAATATTAACAAAATATAAAAAAAAATGTAATCCTCAAACTATAAAAAAATATAAAAATCAAGAGAATGTCAATATTAGTCAAAAATAAATTAGTAATTCTCAAACTATCCTTATACAGTTTCTATGATTTAACCATGATTGGTGATGGCGACGGCAACAGTCACGGTGATGACAACGATTGACAATAGTGACAACGACAATAACAATGATGATAAAAGGGTAAAATAGTATATGAATAAAAAAATGACATTATTTTAACATATAATGTCAAACTGATATTTTTTAAAATAAAGTTTCAAAATATTATATTTATTACAATATCGTCTTTTTTTTAGTAGTGGAAAAAAGGAATTTAAACATTAATTTATTATCACATGATATATACATTTACCACTAGATTATATCTTGTGTACATTTTTTTTTTTTTTTCAATATATGTAGAAGAGGACTTCCATTCAATTGCTTTGTAGGGCCTGTATGAGATTTATTTTTATTTTATCATTTACTTCCATTATGATAATAGCTCTCAAATTAGAAATAGTAAGCACATATATTTTATTTATAATTTTTGATGAATATTGCAAACCCTTAAGTTAGAACATACAACGCGTTCTACGATTGATTTGCCATCATTTTGCTCGTATTACTTGCTGTAATTCATAAGCTATGCTTCCTTCCTAAATAAATTTACTATCGATCTATACTCTTTTCCATATTATCTATATAGAAAAAAAAAATGCAAATGAAGATATAAGCATAAAAATTATTAATTAAATATTATATATTTACATGATAAATTTTATTAAAATAAAACTAACCCTAAAGAAAAATTAGAGTTTAGAGAACTAAAGAGAAAAGAGAGCATGTATTTTGCATTTTTTACTTTATTAAAATAAGCTTTTGAAATTTGTGGTTATGCTCGTTGAATTTCAACACTTTAGAAGAGAGAAAGGAAAAAATAAAATGAAAGGTTTAACCTTGGAATATCTACTTTATTTTGATAATAACAATTGAGTCAATTAAGTATTATAAATAATATTTTTAATTTGATATTACAAAATATAGTCTGAAAATATTGCTACCCATAATAATTAAGCAGATACTTTATCTTTAGATTTTTATTTTTGAACTTTTAAGAAGATTCTATGAATGATGAGTCCATATTTAAAATGAAATGATGCAATCATTTTTTTTTTAAAAGAACAGAATTATATAATTACATCTAAATTAAAGTATATAATTAATATACTTTATAATAAAAAAAGTAACTACTATTTCAAACAAAGAGTGATTAAAAAAACTGAACTCGTTAAAAAAAAAAAGGCTATTATTATTCATAAATTAACGGTATATTCAAGATATATATATTTATTTAAAAAAAATTAAAATTTCAAAGGTCTAATTATCATTATATATTTTAAACTTATTTTTAAAAAGTACATCGAATTAAATCATAGAAAAATTAAATAAAATTTCATAAATTCCAGATAGAAGAAGAATAAAATATTGAATAGAAAGAAAACTCTTCAATTTTCTCATCATTTCATCTTTAATATAGAAAAATTGAAATTGAAAATGAAAATGATAGCAAATATGTCGAAATAATCAGTTTTTCATTAATTCAAATTTTTATGGCGTATTTTTTCAATAAGATTTCATTAGATTAAATGATTATATTTAAGAGTTTGTTTGGTATAAAAGAATTATAGAAATTTTTTTAAGTCATTTACAAGTTCAAAATTTTATAAGAAATTCATTTGAAATTTTACATTTTTAATTATAAGGAATTGGTTATAATCGAATTAAATTTACCGAAATTTTTAGAATATAAAATTGAATTATAAACTCAAAAGGAATATAAGCAGTAAAATTAATGAATTCAAAAGCAGAGCTACATTTTTATGGTGAGTTCTACAATTAATCCAAATGTAAAAGATTTATTCATTCTACATAAGATTTATTCTAAATACAATATAATTGGTTTTATTATATAACTAGATATCACTCTAATGATTAATAAAATTTTGTGATTATAAATTCTACATATAATCTGATTAGTCTTTTTATTTTTTATAAAAAAATGTGAAATCTAAAAAATTTAGAGGATGAGTTTTTTCTACCATAAATGCCGTGGCCATTTGATAAATTTTATTTAAATCAGATTTACCTACATTCAATATATAAGACCGCTAATACATTAAGTGTGTTTGGTTCACACGGTACGACAAAAAAAAAAAAAAAAAAAAAAAAAAAAAAAATGAAGTTTTTTTCTTTACCATAAATGCCGTGGCCATTGATAAATTTTATTTAAATCCAGATTTACCTACATTCAATATATAAGCACCGCTAATACATTAAGTGTGTTTGGTTCATCACGGTCGAAAAAAAAAAAAAAAAAAAAAAAAAAAAAAAAACAATGCTTAAGTGTGTTTTGTACTGTTGTTCATAGTGCTGAGTCAGGGGTGGACACGTTATTATATATATCTAAAGGGCGTGGAAAAATTGCTGTTGCCATTACAGTACTTTTTCCACTCTGCCATTTTATTATCTATTAATTACACACTGCCCTCTTATCTATTAATTAATTACGGTCACAACTATACTATCGTAGCCATGTGTGAGACTGTTGCTGCCATTTTACAATTTATTTGCTATTAATTATATGACAGTTGCTGCGATTTTACAATTTATTTGCTATTAATTATATGTCCACCCAAAGATCTTTTCCTTTTAATTCTTTCATTATTCTTTCATTATTTCCCTCACCACGGTAATATTTTTATCACTTGACCCTCATCTTATTTTTTAATTATATTTTTGTCCATCCCACTTAAACTATTTTATTATTCTTTAGTTATATTCACGCCATAACTTAAATTTTATTAAAATTTATCAAATTAAAATTTTTTAATTTATATAAGTAAAGCTCAATATGAGTTTTCATTATTTTTTAAATGCATAATTATAAATTTATTGAATAATTACTTTTGTAATATATATAATTGATGTACCGTTGACTTAATGTGGACATTATTGCAATTTAAAACTTTCGGTAGCTAGTACCGCGTATGTATATATTATAGGTATACATATTTATTTATACATGTCAATTAATTATAAATATAAATTTTTTTAATGATTATTTAAATTGTAAATTAATAATAAAACTAATTTCATTAATAATTCATTTAATTGTTGTTGTTATTTTTCAAAATATTTTAAAATTATTATATGTTGACAAGATAATAAAGTTGTAAATATTTTAAAATTATTATATGTTGACAAGATAATAAAGTTGTGCCAATTAAAGCAAAAACACACATACATGAATTTGTAAATGTATTTAATTAAAAAAATATTTTGCAGTGACAAATATTTTGAAGAAATAGCGTTACGAAGCTAGATAAATAATCAAAATATTATTATTAACTTCTTATAATTATGCGTGTACAGTACTCATAATGTTTTCTATAAATTGAATTATTATGTATGAAGTTAACAAATGTAAATTATCATATATAATATTGTGTAATACTATATTTTATTATATTATGACACAATTTTAAAATTATATATATTTAAAAATATATAAATTTATGATAATTAACCCGCCTGATGCTGGGTTATGTACTCGTTATACAGCTAAGGCCTAAGACTTAAGGAGTTGTGCCCTCCCAAATATCATTTATTATTCCTTCAAATACTCAAACGATTTATATTTTATGACAAAATTATTACTAAAAAATGATTCATATTTTGGAATGGAGGAAGTATATGTTACTGAAACGAACCGAAATTATATTTTCAAAAACTTTTCCAATTAAATTTAATGTACCGACAGCCTGAAAATCAATATTAATATTTTAGTGCGAATACAATATTTTAGTGCGGAATACTGTGAGAAACCAAACTGAAAACCGGATATGAGAGAAAGTCGAAAACCACTTGAAAACATAAAAGATTTGGCCGGAATCGGACCGAATTCGAAACAACGGTTCGACAACGCCCAAACCATCTAGGAAGCTCTTCTCCTCTCTGATATTCAACGCTCCACCCCTCACCTCTCACACACTTTCCAGTCAGTTCACCGGTGACCCACAGCCTCCCCAGGGGCCACCAACCCTCCTCCCCTCTCTTTCTCTTTTTCTTTTCTTTTATTTTTTATTCTTCTTCTTCTTTCTTTTTCTTTTTTCTTTCTTTCCTTTTTCCTTCCTTCTTTCCCTGCGTCATGTCTTCTGTGACTAGCGAGAGACAGCAGGTTTCGCTGCGCGCCACCCAGCCTCGCCACGCCACTCCACGCCGGCAAGATCGCATCACCTCGCGTCGCCTCGCTGCTCCTCGCGGCGCCACTGCCAGCAGGCTCACTTCGCTCCAGATTGTGCAGCGCCAGCTTCCTTCTGCCCTCGTCGACTGCAGCGCGCCTCACCCAGCTCCTCACGCCATTGCCCACTGCCACTACTTGCCGCTGCTCCAGTGGCACCGTTCCGCCATCAGCCTCCACCTGCTCTTCACTCCAGGGCACGTGTTAGGCCTCCATCTCCGGACAAGTAATTCCAGCATTCCATTTTTTTTTTTAGGTATAATTTTAAATTAGTAATTAATTTTAGTAATTTATTAGACATTAATTTAAGTATATTTTAGTTAATTAAATTAATACTAATGATTGAGAGTTAATTAAATTTAGTTAGTTTAAATTTAATACTGTTAGTTGGACGCTTAGTTAAAGGTTTAATAATAATAGTTAATAAAATAAGTTATTTAATTGTAGTTAATTTAATGTAAGTAATATTAGTTAATGAATTTTAATTTTATTTATTTGTAATTAATGAGTAGTTAAGTAGTTAAGTTAATGTTAAGCTAGTTAAATTAAAATTATTTATTTTGTAGTGAACATTAACGTGATTAATTTAATTTTTTTTTTTTTCTGGTTAATTGAGTTAGGTTAATAGTTTTATAATTTTAGTGTGATTTATAAAGATAAAATTAAAATATTTAATGTTATTTGTAATTATATGATTTGGATTGTGTGGTTGATGTTGAGATTGATGGAGGATGAAATTTGCATGAATTGAATTGCCCGATGATGGGCTGACTTGCTGATTTGGAAATATTAGATATATTGTGACCATTTTAACAGGTAGATAGTTCCAATTTTTAGGGGAGATGCTGCCGAAATTCCGGTTAGAAAAATAAAAATAAATTTTTTATAGAAAATAAAATAAGAGATAAAATTAATTTCAAACGAAAACAAATTAAATAGAGTTAGATAGAAGATAAGAGTGTAGTTGCAGAAAAGAAAATTTAAATATCGAGATTAATACGTAGGGAAAATTTAGAAATATAAAATAAGAATTCTTAGAAAGTAATGAGGACTGTGTTTTCGATAGAATATATTTCTAATTTGTGTCATTCTTACTTCTTAGAATCGCCGGCGTTCCATTCTAGTGCTCCTTCCAGGACAGAAATCAAGCTAGAGCTTCGCTCTCCATCACAGTGCAGAATAATAAATTAATGCATATCAACATTGCATTTGCATTAGTAATTATTTACTAAATCTATATATATTTATGTCACTATTACTACATAATTATATTTTGTTGAATTGTACATTTTGGAGTATTATTGGGTGCATTACTGAAAGCATGTTTGATTACTTTGTGTATTGTGGATTACTTGTGCTGTGCTATACGTTGCCTTGTTTGTGTGGAATTGGGATGAAGTGGACCACCAGGGGTTTGTGAGGACGGTCTGTGATATGGATCCGGTTATGATATAATACTTGACCGTTGGCCGGGAAAATGGGAAATCGGCGCCCCCTTGTGCACCTGATGATTTAGATTATATGGAGATTCACAGGATGGCTTCTTGTTGTTGCGCACCTGACAATCTAGATTTGATTGTAGCTCGCAGGGTGGCCTCCTGTTGTGAGCACTTGACGATCTAGATTGGATGGAGACCACCGAGTTGCCTCCTGTTGATATGGAAAAAAAGGAAAGAGAGAATGGGAAAAAACAATGAGAGGGACTGGTCAGTGAGGGTTTTAGACCAGTTGGCCGTATGGGGATCGGCTCCCTGGTGCACCTGTTACGCAGAGGTTGCGAGCCATGTGTTGAGACGGCTCGTTGCGGGTTTCAGGTGGTTGTTTCAGGTGGTGCCACTGACTAATTTCCACTTACTTGATTACTTGAAGGTGACATTACTTGTGGGTGCTAGTGTTGTGCCATATGAATGACTGCAGTATGCTCATTTTAAAATATTAGGGTGCATTTTGCGTGACTGTATGTGGTGTGTATTATTTATTATTATTCACTGAGTTGCAAAACTCACCCCCCTTCTCTCCGAACTTCTCAGGTAGTAGGAAATTGCTGATCCAACTGAAGCTCTGTCATTTTCTTCGCGGAGCTACAAAAGTAAACTTATAACTTTTGTTAAAAAGTAAATTTATAACTTTTTGTTATTATAAGATGAAAGTTGTATTATTAATTATATGCGCTACTCTAATTTCGAATCATTGTTGAACTCCGCAGTTGTAGGGTCGTGTAATTTCAGTTGGGCCTGCCGTATGTGTTACCTTATATGTATGGTTTGTGTATTAACATAGACAATATAATTATGTGAGCCCATATTAAAAATGTGGTGTATTGTTAATTGGGCCCAAACTGTGGAATGTTTTAGCTGATAAATTTGGACCGAGATTTAATAAAATCTTGAGATTTATTTTCCTATAAACATGGGCTGAATGTTTAATAATATATTGAGATAGTAAATTTTAGTGTTTCAGGCTTACTACGGGGCCTCGGGGGCCTTAAGCTTACCTGGGCCCTTGTGCCGGTCCGGCCCATGGAACCGGGTCGTGACAGTGTGTGACGGCACTGACAGTTGCGTCACGCAACTCCAATCAAGATGACGTCACCATGAATGCCGACATAACTGTTTTTCATTCTGTTTGATTACGTGTATTAACCGTATGAGTTCCTATTTTTCAGTTAAGGTTATTAATGTAATTGATATGAATAGGATAGAAGGTTATATTCTAATAAATTCTACCTTGTACTTTGAATTTTTCAGCATTGGTGTAAGACAGGGGCTTAGAGGCACTCGACAACAGATGGGGCAAGTATGCTCCTGCATTTTGAATTTCAGCATGGTGAAGAATAGGGGGAGAGCACTCGACAACATGGGGCAAGATGCTCCTGATTATAACACGGAGCGAGATGTTCCTGATGAAGTCTCTTCTGGGCATTCAGTTATTCCTAGACGACGAAGACGACGAAAGAGTAAATCTGCTAGGAATGTAAATAATCAGAATGAAGGTGTCCAAGAAGGTGGGAATGAGGATAATATGGCGGGAACTCCAATTGAAATGAACACATTATTGACCGGGCTACAATAAGCTATAACAGCAGCAATGAATAATGTGTTAATGCAGCAACAATTCTTCCAAGCTCAGCAACAGCAACAGCAACAGATGCATCCACCTATGCCCGATCCAGTAGCACAACCAGTTCAACTGGCTCCACCTTCTACTGTTCCGAGGGCTGCTACTGATAACCTCTGTATGACAGATTCATTCGGTACAAACCACCCAAGTTTACAGGCACTGAAGATGCTCATTCCTTTTTGGCTAGAATAAGGGAGTTTTGTGTTGAGCTAGGCTGTGATGATGAAAGGTCCATTGTGTTTGCCGGCCGTAGAATGGAGGGAATAGTAGAAGCATGGTTTCGGGATTATATACAGCATGCTGTCACTGGGATGTCCTGGGAACAATTTACGACACTCTTTATGAACCATTTTGTGCCGGAAGGAACTAGAAGAGCCAAAATGAGAGAATTCGAATCCTTAGTTCAAGGGGATATGTCGGTGGATGAGTACGCCACCAAGTTCATCGAATTGAGTAGATATGCTCCGGGGTCCATACTTGATGAAGGCACTAAAGTATATAGATTTGTTAGCGGGCTAAATGCAATATAACCTGATGAAGGCACTAAAGTATACAGATTTATTAGCGGGCTAAATGCAATATATGCCACTTTATTTCAGCAAAGGGAGCAAGACTTTAGTGCCATTGTTGACTCAGCCCGGCAGATGGAAAATAAATACATTTCTGATGGGTTTATTTCAGACAGAAGAGGTAACAGAACAGCAGCTCAGTCAGGGAATCCGAGTGTGCCAGGTATGAGCGGATCTTTTCTTATGGGTACATAATCTTCGAGCTCTCTCTTCCAAGGCAAGGGAAGTATCAGTAGAAGGAAAGACAAGAAGAAATTTTGGCCGAGAAGGAGTGCTTATTCAGGTGGTTCTAGTAGTGGGCACAGTTCAGGTAGCAGCAGACCGAGTGTAACTGTCTGTCACAGGTGTGGCAAGACTCATAAAGGAGAGTGTGACCTTGATTCTAACACCTGCTTTAGGTGTCACCAGACGGCCATGGGTAGTGTGTCTAGACCTCCTTTCTCTACACCGTCGGCATCTAGTACTAGATTTATTGGCCAGCAGGGCCGTCACGATCACCAGACGGGACACTATGCTAGAGACTGTCCATTTCCTCTGTCTCGATATATGCCACCCCAGTTTTCCATGGGTAGTGTGTCCAGACCTCCCTTCTCTACACCGTCGGCATCTGGTACTAGACTTATTGGCCAGCAGGGCCATGGTTCTATTGGTAGGGGCAAAGGCCAGAGTTCGGGACAGAATTTGCATGCTGCTGGAGCACAACCCCGACTCTTCCATTTGACTCAGGGAGATGCTCAGGCATCTAATGCCGTGGTGGCAGGTACTTTCATTATTTCTTCTTTGGAAGCATGAGTATTATTTGACCTTGGTACCACCCATTCATTTGCATCTCCTAGGTTTGCTGTGAAAGTAGACAGAGTGCCCAATCAGTTAGACATTCCCTTGCTGACCTTTAAGTGAACCTATTTATACTGATTCAATCATTTTAAACTGTCCTATTGATCTTGAAGGCGCAGACTTACCCGCAGATTTAATTATCTTAGATGTGATAGATTTTGATGTGATCTTGGGAATGGATTGGTTAGCAAAGTATGATGCAGAGGTCCATTGTAAAAGGAAAGAAATTGTTTTCAATCTACCAGATGGCAAGAAACTTGTTTATAGGGTAGATAAGAATATAGCTCCTTATAATCTGATTTCTGCAATCAGCGCTAGAAAATTTTTGAGGAAAGGTGTGAATACCCAAATTTTGAGGCTCAAAGAGCCAATTTTTTCGGACTGCAAACAGTCCAACCGGACCAAAGACCATTTTGGAAGTTCACCGAAAGTATATCGTGAATGAGTTATCGACGTGGTTTCCAGAAGAATTTCAACCCGCTTCTCATCGCAGATTAGCGGAAATTGATTATCTTATTGATTTGACTTCCGGCACATGAACCTATTTTCCCAATTGCCGCGTAATCGTATGCACCAGCGGATGAAAGAGTTGAAAGAACAGTTGCGGAGGAACTTTTGGATAAGGGGCTTTCATCAGACCCGAGGGCACTTCACCTGGGGTGCATCCAGTTCACACTAATTTGATGAGCGCGAAGAAATGAAAAGGATGGTTCGCTCGCCTATGCCATTGATTATAGGCAATTGAATAACCGACCGAACACAAATGCGTGACTGTGAAGAACAAATACCTCGGCTTCCTAGGAATTTGATAACCCTGTATCGATCAATATGCAAACGAAGCTATCCACTGTTTTCTCAAAGATTTGATCTTTGATTCTGGTTACCACAGCTAAAGATCAGGGAACAAGACATTTTCCTAAACGGCTTTTAGAACCAGATATTGAGTCATTAGGAATTCCCCTTGTCATGTCCTTTCGACTCACAAATGCCCCAGCAGCATTTCATGGAGAATCTTGAATGAACCGTGTGTTTCAAGCCCATACTCCGTGTGTTCAAGCCATACTTGGACCGGTTTGTGATCGTGTTCATAGATGACATTCTAGTTTATTCTAGAACTGAAGCAGATCATGTTCATCATCTGAGAACTGTGCTACAAACTTTAAGGGAGCATCAGTTATATGCCAAGTTTACTAAATGTGAATTCTGGCTGGGAAGTGTAAATTTCTTGGGTCATGTGGTATCTAAGGATGGAATCATGGTTGATCCCAAGAAGATTGAGACAATCATCGATTGGCCGAGGCCGACTACTGTCATTGAAATTCGCAACTTTCTGGGTTTGGCTGGCTATTATCGCCGTTTTGTGCAAGACTTTTCTTGAATAGCAGCACCATTAACCAGATTGACCCAGAAAAATGCTAAGTTTGTATGGTCCGATTCTTGTGAAGCAAGTTTTCAGAAGTTGAAAGGGTGCTTAACCACAGCTCCGGTATTAGCGTTGCCATCAGGTGATGAAGGATACGTAGTGTTTTGTGATGCATCCAGAGTGGGGTTGGGATGTGTTTTAATGCAGCATGGTCGGGTTATTGCATATGCTTCCAGACAATTGAAGAAACATGAGCAGAATTATCCCACCCATGATTTAGAGATGGCAGTAATCATTTTCACACTAAAAATATGGAGGCATTACTTGTATGGTGTAACATGTGAGATATTCACTGACCATAAGAGTCTTGGGATGTGTTTTAATGCAGCATGGTCGAGAATGGCGTATGCTTCCAGACAGTTGAAGAAACATGAACAGAATTATCCCACTCACGATTTGGAAATGGCAGCAATCATTTTTACACTGAAAATATGGAGGCATTACTTGTATGGTGTATCTTGTGAGATATTCACTGATCATAAAAGTCTGAAGTATATTTTTGATTAGAGAGATCTGAATTTGAGACAAAGGCACTGGATGGAGGTCCTTAAAGATTATGATTGTACCATTCAGTATCATGCTAGGAAGGCTAATGTAGTAGCAGATGCTTTAAGTCGAAAATCGTTGGGGAGCTTAACTCACATTGCAGCGGAAAGGAGACCGTTAATTCGGGAATTGGATGACATGCGTGATGAAGGCCTTAACTTGGAAATACCTGCTTCAAACTGTTTGTTGGCTCATTTCAAAATAAGACCGATGTTGTTTGACAGAATTAAAGCTGCACAAGACAGAGACCCACAAATACAAAGAATTGTGCAAGAGGTAATTACTGGTGGGTCAGTAGACTTTTTGGTAGACAACGATGGTGTACTCAGGAAGGGTACTACTCGTCTCTATGTACCCGATGTTGATAATCTGAGAAAGGAGATCTTGGATGAAGCTCATTATGCTGCCTATAATGTACTCCGGGTACTACTAAAATGTATCGGGATCTGAAAGAAAATTTTTGGTGGTCGGGAATGAAGAAAGATGTAGCAGAATTTGTGTCCAGATGTCTCAGCCAGGTAAAAGCAGAGCATCAAAGACCTTTCTGGATTTAATGCAACACATTTTACCGGATACCAGAATGGAATGGGAAAGGATCACTATGGACTTTGTTGGCTTGGGGAACTACGAAACGCCCAGTGAGGCTATTGATTCATTTTGGGCGTAATTAGTGGAATCGAACTTTACCAAGACAGCTCATTTCTTACCAGTGAGATCCTCTTATTTTTCTTACCAGTGAGATCCTCTTATAATGCTGACAGGTTGGCAAGGTTGTACGTTAAAGAGATAGTGCGCCTTCATGGGGTTCCGGTATCTATCATCTCTGATAGGGGAATGCAGTTCACTTCGAGATTTTGGCAGTCGTTGTAGAAAGCTTTGGGAACCCGGCTTGACTTTAGTACAGCCTTTCATCCGCGGACTGACGGGCAATCTGAGAGGACCATTCAAACTTTGGAGGATATGCTTCGGATGTGCGTGTTAGATTTTGGAGGATTTTGGGACACGCACTTACCATTGATCGAGTTTGCTTATAATAATAGTTACCAAGCAAGTATCGGCATGGCGCCTTATGAAGCTCTGTATGGCAGAAAATGCAGGTCTCCTATCTATTGGGGGGAAATAGGAGATAGACAACTGGTAGGGCCTGAGTTGATTCAAATCACATCTGAAAGGTTCCTATCATTCGGGACAGGATTAAGACAGCATTTGATCGGCAGAAGAGCTACGCTGACCCTAAGCACAGAGAGGTGACATTTCAAGTGGGAGATTTGGTCTTTCTGAAGGTATCTCCTATGAAAGGTGTTCTCCGTTTTGGTAAGAAAGGAAAACTAGCTACGAGGTATATTGGACCGTATCCTGTAGTTGCAAGAATTGGAGAAGTGGCTTACCAGTTGGACATGCCTAACGAGTTTTCTCATGTACACCCAGTATTTCATGTGTCCATGCTACGGAAGTACGTTCCTGATCCATCTCATGTGTTAGAGCCGCTGATCCATCTCATGTGTTAGAGCCGCAGGAGATTTCAGTCGTGGTGAAAGATTGACGTATGAAGAAGTACCGATTAGTATACAAATCACAGGAATGGTGGAAATGGGGACACGAATTTATCTTCATCGAAGGAGGCCTCAAATAACTTTCAAGCGCCTACCGCTGCAATTGCTAGAGTAAACGATGTATTCTGGGAACAGTCCCTAAGCCTGGCAATCGAGAGCCTGCTGTGCTTCGGTAAATGATGTATTATGGGCCGTGCTGCTACAGTAAAAGATGTATTCTGGGAACAGTTCGTAACTGAAAGAATTTATTTATAAATGAATTTTTCATGTTTTTTTTCATGTTTAGTATGTCTAGTCGTAATTTGATTTAAGAAATTCAATTGAATTTTTTACAAAATTATGTTTAGAATTATTCTTAAATAAAAATTTATTTGTCTTAGTTACTGAAACAACCCGAATTTTTATTTTCAAAAGTTATTCAATTAAATTTAATGAATCGACAGCCTGGAAATTAATATAAATATTTTAGTGTGAATACTATGAGAAACCGAACTGAAAAACGATTGAAAAAGCCGAAAACCAATTAAAAATCAAAGATTTGGGTCTGAGAAAGTCGAAAACCATTGAAAACCAAAGATTTGGGCCGAATCGGACCGAATCGAACCGGTTCGACCCAAACCATCTAGAATTTTCTTCTTCCTCTTTTTTTCTCCAGCACATGCCTCATCTCTCCTCACTCACTCCCTACGTCTCCAACCACCCAGCAACACCACAGCGCCACCACCCTTCTTCTTCTTCTTCTTCTTCTTCTTTTCTTTCTTTTCTTTCCTTTCCTTTCCTTTTCTTTTCTTTTCTTTTCTTCCTTCTTCCCTACTGTTGTGCTGCGCTTGCAACGTTGGAGCAGATCGACCACCGCTCGCCACTGCTGTAGCTCGTCGCCGCAAGTCGCACCTCCACAGAGCAGCTCCACGTCGCGCCGGCAAGCTCAGATCGCGACTACTGCTCCTCTGTCGCGCCTGCAGCAGCACCACAGCCCTGTCAAGGCACCACTGCCACTGCTGCCGCTCCAGCACGTAGACCGGTCACCTCCGCCGGCGTCACAGCAGCTCTGCCGCTGCTCCAGGGCACCTCCGGCCACCAGCCTCCACCTGCTCTTCACTCCGGCAAGTGTAGCCTCCATTTCCGGTCAACTAATTCCAGCATCTATTTTTTTAGGTATAATTAAATAGATAATTAATTTTAATAATTTTAGATAATTAATTTAATAATATTAGATAGTTAAATATATTTTAGTTAATTACTTTAATATTAATAATGATAGTTAATTAAATTTAGTTAGTTTAACTTTAATAATGTTAGTTGATTTAGTTGATGTTAATAATGTTAGTTAATTAAATTAGGTTTATTAATTGTAGTTAATTAATTTAGTAATGAATTAATTTTATTATTTGTAATTAATGAGTTTAGTTAAGTTAATGTTAGTGATGATTAGTTAATTAAATTAAACAAGTTAGATTAAATTAATGTTAGGCTAGTTTAAATTTAAACTTTGATTTGTAGTGAATTAACGTTGGATTAATTTTATTTGGTTTAATGTGATATGTAGTTTAATAGTTTTATAAATTTTAGTGATGAATATTAATAACGATAAATTATACATTATTAATGTTATCTCGTAATATATGATTTGAGATTCTGTTGTGGTGATGTTGAGATGATGAGGGATGGAAATTTGATTGAATTGATTGGCCCGATGGCCACCGATGGGCTGTGTATTTGGATAATATTAGATATATTGTTTGACATTTTTAACAGGCTAGATAGTTTCACATTTTTAGCCGGCGAGATGCGTGCCATAAAATAAATTTTGATAGAAAATAAAATAAATTTTAATAGAAAATAAAATAAGAAATAAAATATAATTCAAACGAAAACAAATAAAATAGAGCTAGATAGAAAGATAAAATTTTAGTACAGAAAAGAAATTAGATATCGAGATTAAATTACGTAGAAAAATTTAGAATATAAAATAAAATTCTTAGAAGGGTAAGGAGATATTTTGTCTGATATAATTATTTCTTTTTGTGTCATTCTTACTTTGCTTAGATCGCCCAGGTCCATCTAGTGCTCCTCCAGGACAGAATCAAAGCTAGGACTTCGCTCTCCCTCACTGTGAGTAATAATAAATAATGCATATCAACATTGCATTTGCATAGTAATTATTTCCTAAATATATATTATGTCACTGTTACTATATAATTATATTTATGATTGTACATTTGGATGTATTTGGTGTATTACTTTGAAAGCATTGTTTGATTACTTGTGCTGTGCTATACGTTGCCTTGTTTGTGTGGAATTGGGATGAAGGTGCTGTGCTATACGTTGCCTTGTTTGTGTGGAATTGGGATGAAGTGGACCACCAGGGGTTTGTGAGGACGGTCTGTGATATGGATCCGGTTATGATATAATACTTGACCGTTGGCCGGGAAAATGGGAAATCGGCGCCCCCTTGTGCACCTGATGATTTAGATTATATGGAGATTCACAGGATGGCTTCTTGTTGTTGCGCACCTGACAATCTAGATTTGATTGTAGCTCGCAGGGTGGCCTCCTGTTGTGAGCACTTGACGATCTAGATTGGATGGAGACCACCGAGTTGCCTCCTGTTGATATGGAAAAATATGGAAAGAAAAGAGTAGGAAATGGAAAAAAAATGAGAGGAACTGGTCAGATGAGGATTAGACAGTTGGCCAGTGATGGGGGATCGGCTCCCTGGTGCACATGTATGAAGAGGGCGAGCCATATGGTGAGGACGGCTCGTTGGGTTTAGGTGGTGCCACTGACTAATTTCCACTTTAACATGATTATTTGAAGGTGACAATTATTTGTGGGTGCTAAGTGTTGTGGCCCAATATGAATGACTAGTAGGCATACCTCAATTTTAGAATATTAGGGTGCCATTTTGCGTGAATGTGTGTGTGTGTATTATTTATTATTATTCACCTGAGTTTGGCAAAAACTCACCACCCCCTTCTCCTCACAAACTCCTGCAGGTAAGTAGGAAGTCGCTTGATCCAACTGAAGCTCTGTCATTTTCCCTCCGGAGCTACAAAAGTACTTAATAACTTTTGTTATTATAATTGAGGATTGGTATTATAATCATTATAGCTACTACTCTAGTTTCAATTATCGGATTGAAAACTCCGCAGTTGTAGGGGTCGTGTATTTTTGCAATTGGGATTACCAGTAAATGTGTTACCTTATAATGTATGGGTTTGTTATGTTATTATTAGGTGCAGGTGGACCAGTAATGCCATATTATGAATGTGATTGATTATGAATTAGGCCCAAACTAAACTTGGTTTGTGATAATTAAAAAATTGGGCCGAATTATGTAACATTTATATCCTAAGCTTGGTATGGGCTTACTGTTCCTATTTGAATGATGTGCTATGCCTTGAGTTGTAGTGGTTTTAAGGCTTACTAGCGTGCTCGGGCCTTAAAAGCTTACCTGGGCCCTAAGTGCCGGGTCGCGGCCCACGGAAATGGGTCGTGACAGTTTGAACTCTGGGTGTTTTTATGAATTTTATCAACTTTTAAATTGTAAATTCATAAACAACTACATAGCTTAATGATTTGATTCATAAATTTAGTTATGCTATTGGAAGAATAGGTAATTAAATGGAATTAAAATAGCCTAGCAATAACATCGGAAGAGCTTGTTAGTGAATTCAGAGTTGTTTCCCCTACTTGAATAATTAAATTGATTAATGAACTAATTGAAAATAAATTGGATAAGAATTAAGTGAAATCAAAAAACCCGATAGTAGTTTTCAATTCCTTGATGTTCCTTTTATCAATCTTTGTTTAACTTAAGCTCTTGTTTGTTTTACATTTATAAAAACAATTCTCTCAATTATAAGTTTAAATAATTAACGAGATTGAGACATAAATTTTGGCTACTTGGATTACAATCGCTCGTGGGGAACAATTTATCTTACTCATCATATATTACTTGTGGCGATTCGTAATTACTTGTGGCGATTCGTACACTTGCGAAATAAGCTGTCAAGTTTTTGGCGCCGTTGCCGAGGATTAGCAATACCAATATCAATACAAATTATCTTGTTATTAATTTAAACATTCATTTGTTCATTTGCTTTTATTCATTTTTCTATAGAATATCTCAGGTTTTATGTAAAGAAGATCAGGAAGAACATAACCTCTGATCTTTGATCTAGAAATTGAGAAAACCTGCAGAAGAAACAACGTAGCAAGGAGAGCACAAGAAAACAGATCCAAACAACAATCAAACATGGATGAGATTAATCCTCAACTTCCAAACATACCTCTTGCTGTAAATCCTTAGAACAGACAGCAACAAAATATTCGCACACTGAGAGATTATACCACACCCTCTCTTAATGGAGCTACCTCTAGTATTACTCGACCAAGAGTGGAAGCTAATAACTTTGAAATCAAACCATCAATTATTCAATTACTTTCCACTTCTATTCAATATCAATTACTTTCCACTTCTATTCAATATGGAGGACTCCCTAGTGAAGATCCCAATGCTCACATCACTAATTTCCTGGAAATTTGTGATACTTTTAAACGAAATGGTGTTTTTGACGATGCCATTAGATTAAGACTCTTTCCTTTTACTCTAAGGGACAAAGCACGATCATGGTTACAATCTTGCCTAGCTGGAAGTTTTACAACTTGGGAAGAATTAGCCCAGAAATTTTTGGCTAAATTCTTTCCATCTTCTAAAACAACCCAATTGAGAATGAGATCATGACTTTCGTTCATCATGATCAAGAAAGCTTATATGAAGCTGAAGCTTGGGAAGATTCCAAAGATTGCTGAGAAATGTCCTCACGCATAGTGTTGCCCAAACTGGTTACAAGTCCAAACTTTTTATAATTCATTGTCACCTAATATGCACAAATTACTTTGGATGAGCTGAAGGAAGGATCTTTCGAAAGAAAAGAGATCGATGAGGCATATGAATTAATAGAAGAAATGGCGAGGGGCAATAGCCTTATCAAAAGCAGTTTTGAAAGGAAGAAAAACTGCAGGAATCTATGAAATTGATTGGCCATCAGGAATCTATGAAATTGATGCCATCACAGCACTAAATGCAAAGGTAGACAACATGGTAAGAAAGCTAGACTTGCTAACCACTAAATCTGTGAACTCCATCCTACAAACTTGTGACAGATGTAATGAACCACATGGGATTGAAGAATGCATGTTAGATTCTGCAAATCCACAAACTTTGGAGCAAGTAAACTATGTGATGAACCAACAGAGGAGGAATTACCCATACTCAAACCCTTACGACAACAGGTTGAGAAATCATCCAAATCTTTCATATGGTAATTCTAACAACACTTTAAATGCACCACCAGGTTTCTTGCCTCCTGTTTGCCTGCGCTGAGAAAAGTCCTGCATGATGATCTCCTTACTTGGCCTTGGTCAAAAATCGTACATAGATTTCATGAATGAAAACAAAGAGAAGCACAATAAAAATCCAACAAGCTGCGATAAGAAATCTGGAGATCCAAATGGGAGCAGTTTGCAAACATGATGGCAGCTAGACCCTCAAGGTACGTTACGTAGTAACATTGAGAAAAATCCTAAAAGAAGCAGGTACAAGCCATAACGCTTGAGGAGTTGTGTAAAAATTGGAGGATAAGCCTAAGAAAGGGAAAGGAAAAAGAAGAAGAAAGAGGGCAACCTATCATTGATCTGGTGGAGAAGGAAGAGTGAAAACCCTAAATGTTCGCACCGCGTTCCATTTCCACAAAAGGTTGAAAAAGACGCAGGATGACCCAAAAAGCTTCATGAAATTTCTTGACGTCTTCAAAAAGCTGTGCAAATAAACATTCCTTTTGTGCCGAAGCCTCTTGCTAATTGCCCCAGCTTATGCAAAATTCTTAAAAGAAATCTTGAGCAAGAAAAAGAAAAGATTGATGATCAAAGGCCATGGTTGAAAAGCTGACTGAGGAAATGCAGTGCAATCATTCAAAATAAATTGGCTGGCCTAAACTTAAGGATGCCAAGGGGGTTTTTCCTATTCGCTTTGTAAATATTGGCAATTTAAATTTTGAAAATAGCTTTAGCTGAGCCTAGGAGCTAGCAAAATCTAAAATGTCTTTATGAAGTTTTTAAAATGGCTAGGTATGGGGGAAACTCAAGCCCAACAAGGAATGTCTCTACAATTGGCCGACCGATCAATCAAAATACCCGCAAAGGAATTATAGAGGACGTAACATAGTCCAAGGTAGGAAAATTCATTTTTTCCAAAGTTGATTTTGTCATCCTTGACATCCGTATGAAGGTAAGAGAAGGAAAATCATTGATCCTTGGAAGACCTTTTCTTAACAACTGCTAAAGAGCTCTAAATTGAATTGATGTACATGATGGGAAACTGACATTGAGAGTAGGTCAAGAAGAAGTTGTTTTTGATGTGTTAAAATCTTGTAAATTTCCTATGGAGAGTAATGATTGTTTTAGAATAGATGTAATTGATAAATATGTAGAGAACACTTTAAATAGCGTAAATAATAATGAAAATAGTACAGAAGAAAAAGAAAAAGAAGACACACCACCCAAACAAGAACTGAAGCAGCTTCCTCCTCATTTGAAGCATGCATTTCTAGGTGAGAAGAACTCTTTTCCTGTTATTATTTCCTCTCACTTAACGCTTGATCAAGAGGACGGCTTGGAATCAAGAGGAAGGATTGTTGCAGGTTCTTCGAAAAGCACAAGAAAGCAATAGGGTTGGTCAATTTTCTGATCACAGGGGATAAGCCCGGAGTGTATAATGCATGCATAAAATCCTGATGGATAGAAGACTACCAAGCCTTCAATGCGAGCATGCAAAGACATTGAATCCAACATGAAAGGGAGGTATGTGAAAGGCTGAAAATAATAAAACTCTGGGATGCTGGCATTATCTATCCATCTCGCTGATAGTAGTTGGGTGAAAGTCCTGTCCAAGTTGTTGGCCAAAGAAAAGGAGGTATGACTGTTATCCTCTTAATGAAAACAATGGATTAAATTCCCAGCTAAAGAACAATCCACAAGGTTGGCGTGTGTGGCATAGATTAATAGAAAATTGAAACAAAGCGCAACACGTAAAGACCACTTTCCCCTACCCTTTATTGATCAATGCTTGAAGGACATTTGCAGGTTATCGCTTTCTATTGTTTTCTGGATGGTTTATTCAGGATACTTTCAAAATACCTATTGGCTCCTGAAGATCAAGAGAAACTACTTTCACCTTGCCCTTATGGCACTTTTTGCCTATAGGGAATGACTTTTGGACTATGGCAATGCTCCTGCACCTTCCAAAGATGCATGATGTCATGATTTTCTGATATGGTTGAGAAAATCTATTGAGATATTTAAATGATGATTTTTCTGTATTTTTGGTTCTTCTTTTGAACGGGCATGTCTTCATAATTTAATCTTTATTTAATGCAACGCATGTGAAGACACTAACCTTGTTTTAAAAATTTGGGAAAAAAAATGTCACTTTATGGTTAGTGAAGGTATTGTCTTAGGGCACAAGATCTCTCAAAAGGGAATTAAAGTAGACAAAGCCAAAATCGAGGTAATTGAAAAACTTCCTCCTCCTAACTCAGTGAAAGGAATAAGGAGTTTTCTTGTTCATGTAGGGTTATACAGAAGGTTTATCAAAGACTTCTCAAAAATCACAAAACCTCTTTGTAATTTATTAGTTAAAGATGTTCCTTTTAATTTTGATAAAGAATGTTTAGATGCTTTTAACAGGTTAAAGAGGGAGTTGATCTCAGCACCTATCATCACTACCACCTATGCATCACTACAACCAGATTGGACTCTTCCTTTTGAACTCACATGTGTGATGCTAGTGATCATGCTGTTGGAGCGCGTTCTTGGGCAAAGAAAGGATAAAGAAGTTGCACATTATCTATTATGCTAGTCGCACATTGAATGATGCACAATTGAATTAATGCAAACTACTGAAAAAGAATTGTTAGCTATTGTTGTTTTATTGTTTTTGCTTTTGACAAGTTCAGGGCCTATTTAATTGGAGCCAAAACAATAGTTTACACAGATCACTCAGCTATCAAATATTTGCTAGAAAAGAAAGATGTGAAACCGAGACTAATTCGTTGGATTCTCTTATTGCAGGAATTTGATCTGGAAATTCGTGACAAAAAGGGAACCAAGAATCTTGTGGCTGACCACCTTTCCAGGCTAGAATTGGGGGAAGAGGATACAACCAAGCTACAAATCAATGAAAGCTTTCCCCATGAGCAACTTTTGCTAACGGCAAATACTCAAGCCCCCTGGTATGCTGATATAGTTAACTATCTTGTTTGCAAAATCACTCCTCCCAACTTTTCTTATCAACAACAGAAAAAATTCTTCCATGATATCAAATACTACTATTGGGAGGAGCCCTTTTTGTTCAAATATTGTAGTGATTAGCTATTCCGGCGGTGTATACCGAAAAGTGAAATGGGCGGTGTAATACGCGAAAAGTGAAATGGATAGTTGTCCTTAATTCTGCCAATATCAATGGAATGTGGAGGGGCATTTTAGAGTAACAAACAGCAGCACGTATATTGGAAAGCGGTTGATATTGCGCTAATCTATTTAAAGAACGGCTTTTAACTATGTTCGTCTTTGTGATCGTTGTCAAAGAGTAAAGGTTAGGTAACATTTTGAAGAGACATGAGATGCCCTTGAATAGCATTCTTGAAGTCGAAATCTTCGATGTTTGGGGTCTGGACTTCATGGGATCTTTTCCATCATCATACTCAAACCAATACATCCTAGTAGCGGTGGACTATGTATCAAAATGGGCAGAAGCTGTTGCCCTTCCTAATAATGATGCCAAAAGTGTGCTAAACTTCATCAAGAAATATATCTTCACACGACATGGTACTCCGAGAGCAATAATCACAGATTGTGGTAAGCACTTCTGCAACAAATACCTTGACTCCCTACTTTCTAGATATGGTGTTACTCACCATGTAGGTACCCATATCACCCTCAAACGAGCGGACAAGTAGAAGTCACAAACCGAGAAATCAAGAAGATCTGGGAGACAACAGTTGGCCAATTAAGGAAGGACTAGTCCAAAAAGCTCGATGATGCTCTTTGGGCCTACAGAACAGCATTCAAAACACCAATTGGCATGTCCCCATATCGAATGGTATAACGAATTGGCATGCTCCCCATATCGAATGGTATACGTAAGGCTTGTCACCCTCCCTTCAAGCTTGAGCACCAAGGCTAATACTGGGCAATTCCAATTCCACTCAACTTTGATAGCCAAGGAGAGCTGGTCAAAAAGATGTTGCTTCAATTAAATATGATGGATGAAATGCGGCTGCCATGCTTATCGAAAAAATGCTCGATGATGCTCTTTGGGCCTACAGAACAGCATTCAAAACACCAATTGGCATGTCCCCATATCGAATGGTATACGGTAAGGCTTGTCACCTCCCTGTCAAGCTTGAGCACAAGGCATACTGGGCAATCCAATTCCTCAACTTTGATACCAAGGAAGCTGGTCAAAAGATGTTGCTTCAATTAAATATGATGGATGAAATGCGGCTCCATGCTTATGAAAATGCCAAAATCTATAAAGATCGCACAAAAAAGTGGCATGATAAGCGTATCATCCTTCGGAATCTAAGGGTAGGCCACATGCTTATGAAAATGCCAAAATCTATAAAGATCGCACAAAAAAGTGGCATGATAAGCGTATCATCCTTCGGAATCTAAGGGTAGGCCAACAGGTATTATTCTACAACTCTAGACTCCGCCTCTTTCCCGAAAAATTGCGCTCAAGATGGTCCGGCCCATTCACGGTTAAAGAAATTTTCCCGCATGGAGCAGTTGAGATAATGGATGCTGACCGACGTTTCAAGGTTAACGCTCACCGTTTAAAGGTTTACCAAGGTGAAAATTTTGATCCCGTTAAAACCGCTATCAGTCTTGCTTAGCTTGGATCAGGTTCAGTCCGTCGAACTTAACAACGTTAAACAAAAGTGCTTATGGGAGACAACCCATTCAAATTTTGATTTTTTTTTGTTTTGTTTGTTGTTTGTTTTATTAAATTTTCAGGGATAACAAAGAGTTAAAAAGGCAGCATGCCCTGGGTGTGTAAATTAAGCATGACAGTGTGAAAAGAAAAATTTGAAAATTGAGGATCAGAGGGTTGCACGCCTGAAACCGTGCTACGTAGCACGCCTGTGCCACATCGTACGCCCCTGGCAAAACCATTGGCACGCCCGTGCAAGGTAAGTAGTCTTTGCCTTATAGGAAAAACGCACGCACGCCCCAAGCCGTGCCTTTCCGCACGCCCGTGCCCATTTGAGCTATGACTTCCAGAGAGGTGCACGCCTTGGACCGTGTCATGCCGCACGCCCGTGCCCGTTTGCGCTCAGACTTCCAGAGAGGTGCACGCCTTGGACAGTGTCATGCCGCACGCCCGTGCCCGCTACCAATTTAACTTCCAGAGAATAGCACGGTCCAGAGCGTGCTGGACCGCACGGCCGTGCACGCTACTTTAAATAACACGCCCTAACTCTGTTTCATTCAACCTTGCACGCCCTAGCCGCCAGCAGCCTTCCTCTCTCATTTTCTCTCAATTTCTCTCGTTTTCTCTCATTTTCTTGCATTTCTCTCTGATTTTCTTACATATTTTTCATTATCATGCCTCCCAGGTATAAGCACAGCAGGCCCTTGTCATCTGTAGCATCTAGACGCGGCTCCTCCACTCGATCTTCCATGGTCTCTCCACCATCTAACAGTCCACCACTTCTTCCATTTGATATGGGTTCTGAAAACCATTTGGAGAGGTACAATAAACTTCTATCATGCCCCATTTTGCCAAATAAGTTTATTGATGTTGATGCTTTATCAATTGTTGGGCTTAAAGATGCTGTAATTGAACCTTTAAAGCGTGTGGCGTGGGGAACCTTTATAGAAATGAAAGACCCTGTGTATCCTCCTTTGACCTTAGAATTTTTAAGTTCACTTTCTGCATCGATTAAATTTCCAGCTGAATTTTTTCAGAATAAAATTAAATTTAGACTTCTTGGAAGAAATTATGAACTATCAGTCGACGAAGTTAGTCACATTTTTGGTTTTCCTACCGAAAATGCGGTTAACCAAGTCCCTGCAGATAATATGGATCGTCGTAGGTGGGATCAGTTGGCAGGGGGAAGCACTTATAATGCTAGGGTATCTAAAGCATCAAAATTGAAAAATCCTGCTTTAAGATATATCCATAAATTTTTAGTTAGTACCATTTTTAGTAGAAGTGAAAGTGACGGTGTTTTAGGACGAAATGAACTATATTTTCTATGGGCTATTAATAATGGAGTGTTGCTCAATGTCGGCTATTGGTTATGTCAAAAGTGGGCTCGAGTCGCAAGGGCCGATAAGGGAGCCATTCCTCCTCCTGTGGCATCATCTGTAGGAATGCTTTCTGGTGTAATATCAATAACACCATCTGATTCTGGCATTCCTCCTCCTGTGGCATCATCTGTAGGAATGCTTCATGGTGTAATGTCAACAACACCATCACTTGTGGATTCTTCACAAGTTGTATCTGCCACGATCTCATTCTCTTGGAATACTACGTCTCGGCTCCGGACAATTTTCTTTTTCACTGGGTCCCACAACCTATAGCCAAACTCTTCGTCTCCATAACCAACAAAAGTGCAAGGAATTGACTTGTCACCAAGCTTTGATCTTTGCTCCTTTGGAACATGCATAAATGCCTTGCAGCCAATACCCTCAGATGAGAGTATGAAATATTTCTACCTATTTAGACCTTCTCCGGGATATCAAAATCCAGAGGTGCTGAAGGTAGTCAGTTGATTAGGTAAATAGTAGTATTGACAGCTTCTCCCCAAAATGGCTTAGGTAAGTTGGTCATTTTGAGCATGGATCTGACTCTCTCAACAATGGTGCGATTCATCTGTTCAGCAACGCCGTTGTGTTGAGGCGTACTGAGGAACTGTCTTTTCATGGCCTGATATCGTGCTCGACTGCAAATTTCTAAAACTCCTTAGAGATAAGAGATATACTCACCACCATTATCCGTGCGCAAACACTTCAATGCCACTCCAGTCTCCCTTTCCACCATCGCGTGGAATTGCTGAAAGTGCTTGAATATTGGTTTTTTGTGCGCAACAAGTATATCCATGTTTTTCGTGAGAAATCATCAATGAAGGTAAGAAAATACCTACTCCCTCCAAGTGATTCTACCTCTATGGGACCACATACGCCAGAGTGTACCAACTCCAACTTGTTGTCTCTCTGTCTAGAGCTTTTAAAAAATGAGACACGATGTTGCTTCCTAAATAAACAATAATCACAAGGGTTTATTTTACTTTGACTAATGGTATGAGGGACTTCTTAGCCAACATATTCAATCCTTTCTCACTAACGTGTGCCAACCGCCTATGCCACAAATTTGGTGAAGCATCATTTGGGTTGAAGCATCATCTGCAACTTGTATTCAGTTTGACCCGCACATATTTATTGCGGTGCATCTATACAGCGAGCAAACATAATTTTTCTCTCGCCACCACCAAAGGGACCCTTTTGGTGAGTTTCCAATTACCGTCACCCGTGTATTGGTGATAGCCTTCCTTTGGTCCAGTACACCTCACAGACAACACGTTCAACCCGAAAAGATCGGGAATTATGTCTCACATTTTTTTAAGGATTAAATATGCACCCGACACTTGTTTTATGTAGATATTCACCGATTGCCCACCACTTGCGAGACACTTATTATTTCCCATTTTTAATAGTTGCAAAGTCTCTACTTTATTAAGTGGAAAACCATTCCCTTTTTGGAACACAGTTGGTATGAAGCACCAGAGTCTACTATCCACTCGGTATCGTGCAATCTCCAACATGACAGCAATCTGCATCATAATGTGACTAAAGTCACCTCACCATCTTCTCCTGAGACTGTTAGCAGATTTAATTTCTGTCATTCTCTTGTTTCGGTCTGATTACCCTGTTTGAGTAAATCGATCAATTTTCTTTTTGAGATGACCCTCCTTACCGCAATGGTACATTCTCATCATCTTCTGGACTTGGATCTACCACTTGACTTTACATGCCTTTGGACCTCTTACTCTTTGCTCCGACCCCTTACTCTCTGTGACAAGGGCTTGTGAACTGGTACTGGGGGCAACATCTCTTCTTCATAGTTTCATTAAGTAGTCTATTCCTTTACCATAGAATCGTTACCATTACCATTTGGAGCCTGGAGTTACTTATTGACACCACAAAGAGATCCCAGCAATCCGGTAGAGATCCCAACAGTAGGCACGCTTTGCATCTCGTCTTTCTAAGGACATATCGCTAAACTACTAACTCAGTTACGATTCCTTCAAAATCGTTTCAGGTGTTGTGTTAATTGATCGTCCCTCTGACACTTCAAGGTTCATGACCTTTTTACGCATCATTGAAGACTTTTCCTTTGCAGCATTCGTAGCCCGTACATATTCTCTTAAATTTCTTCCATAGAACTTGCGGATCTTTTTTCATTTTCTTCACATTGGTTGTACAGGCTTAGCATCTATCCATTGGCGTATTCTACCCAATTTGCTTTTTAATTTCTCCCACTGCCTTTCTTTCAATTTCTTCTGGCTTTGCACTGTCACCTTCAATTGGATGTTACAGATCTTTTGCAATTGAGGTAAGTCTTCCATTTCTAGATTTCCACATTGAATAATTCGAATTCTGTTCAATTTGATCATTGCCCCCCGTTTGCATTTCTGATTTCTGAATCTGGACAAAATTTACTATTCACGAAATTCACTATTAACTGGATTAGTAACTTTGACAGAAACTTTGACAGAATTTACCAACCAAAGGCTCTGATACCAGTTGTTGGGATTATAACTAATCCCGAGTGGGGCCCGTGGAAAAATACCGGTGGTAAAAGTGAAATAAAATTACTATTACCACGTATAACTCCAATAATTTCGTATTGGATATTGACGATCGAATCCACCAGAAATAATAACCACGGTAAAAATTAAATAATTACCATAAATATCAGATGAAAAATAAGAATACCGAGATTTACGTGGTTCACCCTTCAACTGTATGGGCTACGTCCACGGGACAAAAACTTTGAATAATTCTTCTACTAAAAAGTAGGTACAAAAAGAGATTTAGAAAATAGTGGTACTCTAAGTGTTTTAACAAAAACCACCCCAAAAATTTTACAAATCCACAATCCTCACTATTTTCTCTCTTTCCCAATTTTAGGAACCCTTTCCTAAAATTTTCTACACTCAATTGTGTATTCCTATTCTATATGTTTTTGTACATTGAAGAGGGATTCACTACCTCTATTTATAGGAGAGGTTTGAGAGAGGATATGATAGACCCGTGCATTACCAATGCACGGCACTCCGTTTTGTCAAATGGCATGCCAACCTTTGAATGGTTGGCTGCCAACCTTTGAAAAAAAAAAATCAAAAATGTGTTGTTGATTCCTCCTTTTTTTTTTTAAAAAAAATGTATATGGGTCCCACATGTTGGAGGGACCCCACAACAAAGAATATGTTTTGGAAAGCTGAGAAATAGAGCTACAACTTTCATGAAGAAGTCAAAAATAGATGGGAAGTATAAAGGGGTCGAAAATGATGTCCAATCCCACTTAAGAACATATCTAACATTAAAATTCATCAATTACATACAAATGTTCCCAAAATACATTCAAAAACCTAAAATTGAAAATAACAACTTAAACAAGTGAAAGGGGAAAGAGAATATTATTGCACTAACCTTATTAACAAGCTGAATAAGCGGAAAAAGCCTTACCTCCTTGGCTTTCTCTTTACCTTTTGAGGATGGTTTCTCCAACATCTTCAATAGGTATTGAGAAATCAACATTACAATCAAAAAATTGACAAAAGAAATAGATGGTGCAGATTAATGATCAATTAACTTTTCTAAACCATGAATTCTACTTATTAATTCACAAAAACTCAAAAAAACTACAACTTACTTGCTTTCCAATGCGTAAACTTTTCAATTCTCCTTTGCTTTTAAATCCACTTATTCTTCACCTTCTACTAACTTTAATTCTTTAAGAATTTAAGTACTACCATGGTTAATTAGGTAGCTTTGGCTGGTAAGGAGGAAGAAATGAAGAAAAATGAAAGAAGGAGGAAGGAAGATGAAAATGGCATTGGAGAAGGAGAAGAGAAAAAAAGAAATTAACTTTAAGGTGACAAAAGTCAAATTTGACTTCCTATTTAATGCCAATGTGTGGCTTAAAATCAAGTCCTAAAGTAAATCTCATCCATTGGCTCTAAATAATTCCTTAAAATAATTTCTCTTCTACTTTATGATTTCACTCCACCAATTAATTTAATAACTCCATTTTAAAAAATTCCTCATTATTTCTTAAATATACCAACTAGAAATAATTATTCATTTAATACATA
Organism: Jatropha curcas; assembly: GCF_014843425.1. The sequence continues at coordinate 1,169,374 of NW_023590681.1, forward strand.
AACTCCCAAAAATTCATAAATATTTTCTACCTGCCTAAATCATGCAAAATCCTCCAAAATAGTAAAAAAAAGTTAAAATTATGCATTAGTAAATAGCAATAATAAAATACTAGCTGGTATAATCTCATTGGTTGAAATAAAAAATTTAATTTTTAAATGAAAATTCTATGAAATTAAATTTTCGGGTCATTTCAATCTCCCCCCCTTATAAAGAAATTCGTCCTCAAATTTTAGAAATGAGCAAGAAATAGGAATGCAACTAGAAAAGAAAGCACGTAAGGATATTTAACAAACAAATTATCATTTGATTGACATCCAAGAATAAATGAATGAAAGGTTTCATTATAACTCAAACCCCTTAAACTAGCAAACAAGGTTCCATCAACCTCAAAATGTATTCGTTCAACCATCTATTACATCTATTGTCACTTGATTAAAACTCACAGGAAACTTAAGTCTATTACTATAACCTCCAATTTCTATTACCTCCTCAAATAGAATACGCTGGAAGACATATATGTATTCTATCCATGTTGGTGGTAAACCTAGTCTATAGGCCAATTGGACCCAACACGCTTCAAATGATCTCATTATGGCATATGGACCAATGAACCTAGGACTAAGCTTACCCTTTCTTCCAAATCTTAATACCTTCTTCCACGGAGATACCTTAAGGAAAACCTTATCACCTATTGCGTACTCTATATCCCTCCTCTTCAAGTCTGCATAGGACTTCTGATGATCTGAAGCTACTTTCAATCTATCTTTGATAATTTTGACCTTATCCTCTGTGTCTCGAATCAAATTTGCACCTATAATCTTGCCCTCACTTAACTTTGACCAACATAATGGAGTCCTACATCTCCTGCCATATAGTGCTTCGAAGGGAGCCATCTGAATGCTTGACTGATAACTGTTATTGTAGGCAAATTCTGCAAGTCGGATGTACTTTCTGGCCAACTACCCTCTACCCTCAAACTCAATGATGCAAGCTCTCAGCATATCCTCTAAAATCTGAATAACCCGCTCTGACTGACCATCTGTCTGAGGATGAAAAGCTGTACTGAAATGTAGTCTAGTACCCAAAGCCTCATGTAACTTCTTCCAGAACCTCGAGGTAAATCTCGAGTCTTTATCAGAGATAATGGAAGAAGGAACTCCATGCAATCTCGCAATCTCATCAATGTAGAGTTCTGCGTATTGCTCCATCGTATAGTTGGTCCTAACTGGAAGAAAATGTGTTGACTTAGTCAATCTGTCAACTATGACCCAAATA
>NW_023590681.1:1171149-1206254 GCF_014843425.1 Jatropha curcas
CAAAATAATTTCCTCAAAATTCAAGTGAGGTAAATGTAATATATCCAAAGAGAAGGCTTTATCTAAATTAAACAAAAAAACAACATATCAAAATATAAATAACACTAAAAAAAAACTTAATTAACTAAAATTAAAGAAAAATAAGAAATTTAAATAAATCAAAATAAATCTTACAAACATAGAAAAGAACTACTATACAGAAATTAAACAACTTATCACTACCATACACCGATCCACACATATACCTGCTAGAAGTCCAATGAATAAGTGAAATTCATCATTTCATTTTCTGCAAAAACTGAACACCACAATTAAACAAATACGGTTTCAATAGCCAACCAAGGTAATAAGCAATTCCACTTCCTTCACATACCGCGCGAAAATATAATCAAGGTACCGCCTCTGTGATGATAACTTTATTACTTGAAATTCATCTAAAAGAATCCGACACCACGAACGCGTACACATAGCATCTAGTTGGATAAAACTCCTCTGCTAAGAACAGTAGAAAATCCAACACATGATAGATATGCAACTCCAAATCTAATCAAAAACAATCAATGACGCCTGGCACAAAATATCAACTTGCTCCTTTACCAAAATCTGTGTTACACTAAATGTAATTAGCTCACTACCCAGGTACTCAATTAATAAAAAAGTAAACCAAATTTAACACAAATACTCAAGCTAGAAATTTCCATGGATTTTCATACTTTGCAAGACCCTGAATTCTTCTCGCCACCATCCTAATATACTAAATACTTTCTAACTGGATGGCATAATTTCCTTATCATCATGATCTACTACCCAAACCTGGAATGCTTGACAAAAAAGGTACTACCCCTTGCAACCAACTCTAATCCTAACCAAAAAAAAAAGATCAAAATAACATGTCAACCAGTTGTTTATAAACCAAACACACATCCATCTGACCTACAATAAGGAACCATCGACCACTGGAAGCACTTACACCTCCACTGACAATACATTGGCAGGACGTGTAAAACGAAGAAGGAAACACAAAACAAGAAAAAACAAAATAGATGACTCACCTGTCATCTTCCTGTGCTAAACATAACCTCCATAAAAGAAAATAACAACTGCCTTAGTTGCATCAAGGAGGATATATCAATGGCAGAGAATACCACTACTAATAGAAACATCATCGTGCATAAACAAAGCCGCGGAAAACATAAACTAGTGCTCTAAGAAATAACCAAATATAAAATATGAAAACATCAACCTATCTCGGTACCAACAACACGGTTAACAATCGAAGATGAAACAGAGCAACAGAAGACGCATAACCCACTACTGGTTTGAAAAAGCCTATGCCTTTCCATGCATTAAGTATCATTCTGTAGTAAGCGAAACATATTGATGCAAGCTGTTTGACTTATTTTAACATAATATTTTATATCATTACCAGATGATTACATATAAAAATAGTATACAAGAACACTTACAAACTAAGTTACCAAAATGACAAAGGGGAAAACCCAAACAATATCAAAATGCCCCAAGAAATGTACACTTGCCAACAAATAGATAAGTCAAGACAAAACACAAAAATATACAAAATAAAAGTAGACTACCCTTGAAGCACTGAGATCAATATTAAAAGAATAGACACATATGCAGCCAGTAATGCATAAGTGAACTCTCTACAGTCCGTTCCAACACACTAACGAGTTGAAACAACAAGTAAACTACGACTGACGCAAATAAAAGGCTCAGTGGATATTCACTCAACTTATAAGGCTAAACAATGCAAGCAAGAACCAAAATATAAACTAATACTATTCAAATGCATATCAAATGTATAAAAATAACATAACTAAAACCACAATTTACATTATACTTTCAGATAAACTTATTAGACATAGTACCATTATGACAATGAATAATAAACTTAATAATTTTAAAGTCAACATAACCTAATAAAAGTGATCCCTAAATAATATAAATCTCATGATTGGATCATGGGCTCATAAAAGGTAAAACTATAGTAGAAACCTACAGAGACATAAAGAAAAAAGAACTGAGAATAAATACTAATAATTGAAACTTGGATAGAAATAACTGTAATTGCGACCTGAGCAAAGAGTGCTAACGGACACCAGATACTATAAACAAAAATCCAATATCTTTCCACTCAACGGACAACGTGCTAAGCCGACAAAAAGTACCCAAATTGTATGGGCAAGAAATCCTAGACTATCCAAATTTATGTTCGCGGACATAGTCTTTATCTACGTTGGATTTACCTGCACTAACCATACAATTGGAGAAAAAAAAAACAATATTAATTGTCAATCATAATATCAAATAATAACAAAACAACAAGACAAATATAACTAAACTTCTTTCAAAATCAACTTCAAAATACAACCATATGAAAAATTTCACCGAATATGTTGTCTCCTTTAGTATGTTTCTAAACCTGTTTCATAGCTTTAAGAGGAATAATCATAAGAAAAAATAAATAGAGTAAAAACATAGACACACAATTTGAAATAACTATGAATACCCAAAACTAAATTTCGCATGCGAATCTAATTGAATAGAGCCACACCGACGAACTGCAAAAACTAGAACAAAAACAAAACAAAACAAAATACCAATCAATTACCACATAAACCTACATTTTTCTACCGAAGAAGCTCAGAAATAATAAGGGATTATTATGCTGCTATAATTAAATAACTAACTCAGAAGGATTCAAAAATCACAAACACAATACTAAAATCTTACGTGCTGCATGACAGCCTAACTATAACATACCCAAACATCATTTCTCAATGTAACCAATTGCCAAAAAGTCTACAGGGAAAACAAAAGACCTATACAAATGATTATCCACAAGAATTTACTAAAAGAGCATAAACTCGTATTCAATAAAGTCCAATATGCAAAGTAATTCATACCCATTTCCTCTATTGTTAGCTAACCACACCATTTATAAGGATACAAACTTTGTCCTTCACAACCTTTCAACTACTTCAATTAAACTTATGTTAAAGGTTAACCTAATAAGTCAATAATTGAGCTCAACCGTAGCAAACTTGAACTAGTCAAATACTGAACCAGAACATGTATGGTATATCCAGTCAACAGCAAAACTAGTTTGTACTATTTTGGTCATTATCTCTCAATTTATTAACTACATAAAATAATAATTAAAAGATAGATTCCTCACATAATCTACTGGAGTTAGACCTAAACACCAAATAATAGGATTACAAATTTGTTCTTCTACCACATCCTCTTTAATTAACGTTGGTAAGGTAGCTCAAATATTGAGCTCACAGTTTAGCAACTGCCAGTCTGCCCAGCTGGTTGGTTGCCAGCCTGCACAGGTTATACTATTTGGTCACAGCTCTCAATTTCTAACATCCAATTTAGCGTGATTTCGCATTCTATGGTTAGCTAACACATTAGCGGTACAAATTTGGTTCTTCTGCCACATCTCTTATTACGTTGGTAAGGTAATCAAATATTTACCTTCGAATTAACCAACTTCCAGTCCCGCCCAGACTGTTTTGGTTTCCCAGCCTGCCATAGGTCCTGTACCTATATTGGTTATACTATTTTCAAATTTTATAAGTCCCATTTTAGGTTGATTCAAAAACTCATTGGGAAAGCTAAAAACATTTAGAGGAAACAAATTAACTCTTCTATTACCACTTCCTAATCCATCGTTAAAACCAGAGTCAAAATCAGGGTTGAAGTTACTGCCGTCAGTGCGTCCAACAAACCTGGCTTCAGCATTGAAATCAATTATCTACTCATTTCATTCAATTCTAAATCCCATGCTTATTCACCAATTTACAGACCTTCTAATTCAACATTCAAGCAACATATCTTATGCATTATTCAACATTACTTACCACAAGTGCTCATTCGCAAGGACAATGTGGAAAAAACTAAAAGAGATATCAAACCTTCACCCAAAAAGAGGTTTTACAATCTTCTTCTTAGCTTCCTTTTCTCTTTTCTAACTTTGAGCTCACTTCTCCTATACATAAGAACATCTTATTAAATCATCTAAAAATATCACTAAATTATGAAATTCAAGGAAAGGCTACTTACTTGGCATAGAGTTCTAGGTTGGAATTAGTGCGTTTTGGAATCACATGAAAATTGATGGAGAAAGGGAAGGGGCTGAAAGAGAAAAGATGAAGGAGGATGAAGAGGAAGATGAAGATGAAGAAGACGCTGAGATTGAAAGATTGAAGAAAGGGAAAGATGGAATGAAAGTCTTCGATTCGTACTCTTCCAAATATCTCTTTGACTGTATGTTTAAAATTTTACCAAATAGTACCTACGTTTTCCATAGGGCGTTACATTTTTAATACCTTAAACTTTATATTTTAAGTTGCACAGTAAAGTCCTACTCGTGTATACTTTAATCTTTTTGTTTCATTCAAGTTAAGTCCACTTCTTTTCCTTATTTTAATGCACATCCCATTCTACCCCACTCTGGATTTACAATGGCTCGAACCGGGTCATAAGTTCGGCCCGACTCGACTCGACTACATTGAAAACTACTCAATTCAGTAGGATGTCACCATGGCCCATAAAGATTTGAATCAATGCCCAAGGAACAATTTAATGAGTCCACTTGCTCTTTTAGTTCCATTTTCATATGTTTTTCGGAAAGTAATGAAAGTGGATTTTGGAGGTATGTAGGGCCTCTTCATTGGATTGGATGGTGCTTCCTCAAGCCTTTTGGAGGATGTTTACTGGAATGCTATTACACTAGATGGGAATAAAGGGGTCTTTCCCACTACTTTTTGGGAATTGTTAAAATGAAAAGCACTGCAACATGGACCTTCTTCCATATGACTATCTTAGACATTGCATTGGAACCTGGATGTAATTCCAAAGCCATGGACATTCATTTCACACAGGACAAAAGCGTTAACTTCCTCCAAAGTATTTTCTAATTCACTTTTCACCTAATATTTAGCTAATGATGTTTGAATTCTTTTTGAACCATAGGGATTGCTGAGGCACTGTGACGACACAAGTTTGAAGGTCAATCCATAGATATTGATGTCAACAATTTAATTAATGAACTTCAAGAAGCAATTTCCAGGGTTGATGTTTGAGGAAGGAATTTTGGATGGCAAGCTAGTCTAGCCATAGTTATGCATTTAAGCAGCATATGAAGAATGTTTGAGAGCCTAAGAATGAAGAGAAAGGCTTGCCAAAATGGTTACTGGATTTCCTCTTTTCACATTGGACTAGACATTGCCTTTCGTCCAGCAGCTAAAAGCATTGACGTGAACAAAATAACATGACAGAGAGTTTCACAGCTGGCTTGGAAACATCGAGGAGCAAACCCAATTGTTGAAGTAATAGACCTCTATTAGGCAGAAATATATTAGGTTAGGCTTTCAATTAAAATTTGCAATGGCTGACTACTTGGGGAAGGGAGAGTGACTCCAAAATGGCAAGAGTCTGCATTTGAACAGATTGAATAAAAGAATCTAGACAATGCCAAGATACTACCAAGCATAAACAATAATGAGTTTTGAGGTGAAGAAAGGGGCCTATGGGCTCTTTACCGTTGACATTGGGAAAAGGACATGCACCGTGCAATTATTGGACATAATTCAGGGGTCTTCCATGTAAACATGCTTGCATTACACTATGGATATATGAGACATTCAATCTATGAAAGAAATATTGTGAATGAGTAATTTCACGTAGAGAAGTATATAAAGCTTTACAAAGGAGGTTCATTCTGCGCACGCACCTGACTCTAATCACCAGGGGAATTGTCCGCTTTGGTGTAGTCCACGGACGCCCGTTACACCGCAGTGTATCCCCGCATGCCCTACACCTCACGGTTTATCCGCGTAAGGTGAAATGGGAAATGTCCCAGGAGGTCCACCCATCCTAGGATTTCCGTTAAGCGAGCACGCTTAACCCGGCAAGTTTCTTCCAAAACTCTCCAGCCATTCCACCAAAATACGCCTCTAATGATTAGGTTTCCCCCTTTTCGAATATATGAATTCGATTCATTCCTGTGTCCCGCATTCCACTTACCCCTTAGCTAGCATGCCATCCTAGGATCGCTTTTGGCCCGGGTCGGATGTCACAGGCCCACAGCTTCAGCGTGGTGTTCGTCCTCTGAACCAGTACATCTACTGGAGGGGGTCCGCTTTCTGATACCAACTGTCACGCCCTTGATCTCTAATCACCAAGGATTGATCCGCTAATTAGTGTAGTCTTTACGGTACGCCCTACACCGCAGTGAGGTCCCCGCACGCCCCTACCACCTCACGTTTTGTCCGCAGGCTGAAATGGGGAAACTTCCTTCCTCCTGTGAACAATCACCAGGACCCGGCAAAGCGAATTCTTAGGATGGCAGGCTAGTTAGGGTAGTGGAATGCAGGGACACAGGAATTGAATCAGAATCATATTAATCGAAACAGAGGGGAACAAACTAATCATTAGAAGCGCCTTTGGTGGAATAATTGGGGCTAGAGAGTTTAGAAAGAACTCAGGGGTTAACACATGCTCGCTTTAACAAAAAATCTCAAAGATGGTGTTACCTCCTGGGAAGTTTCCCATTTCACCTGCGGAACAAAACCGTGCGGTCTAAAGCCAATCTTTGTATGGCAGGGAGATTTGGCTTGATCTAAAGCGGACAATTTCTCTAGTGATTAGAGTCGGGGGCGTGACAGTTGGTATCAGAGCCGGACCCCCTCTAGTAGATGATTATGCGTTCCGAGGAACGAAACACACGCGAAGCTGGTGGCCTTGTGACATCCGACCTGGCAAGCGAATCCTAGGATGGCAGGCTAGCTAGAGGTAATGGAATGCGGACCACAGGAATGAATCCAATCATATATCGAAAAGGGGAAACTAATCATTAGAAGCGGCCTTTTTGGTGGAATGGCTGGGAGAGTTGGAAGGAACTCCAGGCGTTGAAGCGTGCTCGCTCTTAAATAGAAAATCTCAGGAATGGGTGGACCTCCTGCGGAGTTTCCCATTTCACCTGCGGGACAAAATCTGTGCGGGGAACTACACTGAGGTTTAGGGCGTTCGTGGGACTACACCCAAAGCGGACAATTCCTCTAGTGATTAGAGTCGGGGCATGACAGTGGGTATCAGAGCCGGAACTCCCCTCAGTAGATGTATGGTTCGAGGACGAACCACGTGGAAGCTAGATGGCCTGTGACATCACCGACCCGGCAAAGCCGATCTTCAGGATGGCAGGCTAGCTAGAGGTAGTGGAAATGCGGGACACAGGAATGAATCGAAATCATATTATCGAAAAAGGGGGAAACTAATCATAGATGCACCTTTTGGTGGAACTGGAGAGTTGGAAGACTCTCAGGGTTAAGCGTGCTCGCTTAATGGAAAAATTCCTAGGATGGGTGACCTTCCTGGGAAGTTTCCCATTTCACCTGCGGACAAAATACCGTTGAGGTGTAGGGCGTGCGGGATTACACTGCGGTTGGTAGGGCGTACACGATGAAGACTACACCAAAGCGACAATTTCCTCTGCCGCTGATATAGAGTCGGGGCGTGACACATTCAATCCAATCCCCAAATTACAACACATCCCACCACAAATTTGAATTTCTAGTCCTAAAGGCTCCAAAGTATTAAAGAGGAAGGCGCCTGATTAGATCAAAAGAAAGGAGATACTTTCAAGAGGGTAGAAGCTGATCTAAGCACAGCAAAAAGAATCTTGCCATAGTTAGGTGTGTGACATGCAAGCAACTTAGGCCCAATTAATTAAAAGAACTGGCCAGCAAGTCCCAGCAGCAAGTCTTCAAGTCAGATTCACTTTTGCAATTTGAATAGTACCTAGTTGTTTTATAATTATGTTTGTTTTAATGTATATTCCCATTTGTTTTATCTAGAATAAACACTTTGTGCAAAGAGGAGGAAAAAGATCATCTGGATCTGTTGCTATTAATGGGGAAGTAGTTTATTTTGGTTCAAGAGGGAGAGGCGTTGCATTGCAACAAGAGGGGAGAGGCTGCTTCGGGTTTGAGAGGGAGATGTGCTTCATGGTTTGAGAGGGGAGGGGAGCTCCCTATATCCTCTAAATAGATCATTTTTTTGTTTCTGTGTTAATATGTTCGCAGACTTGTTTTTTTGTTGAATATGTTGAGATTGGTTTTTTTGCGGATTCATTATGATGCAGATGGTATTTTGTGCTTCCCATGTATGCAGTAAATTCATATAGAGATCCTGCATTGTGTATTTTGTTGGGGAAGAGGCTTCTGGTTGAGAAGATATTAAGAAAGGTGAGAATAAAGAATCTTTTGATTTTCTAGCAAGACAGGAACACAATGTGGTCACTTTTTTTCCTCTTTATGTCTGTCGTTTTACTTGACAGCAAAAACACGACAAGTTTTGTTATAGAAACACTCCAGCGCATGTGGACAGAGTTTTTGATTTGAGTTCTTTTTTGTAATGCACATTACTGTAAATATGTTGCTTTTGTTCTTTGTGAATTGGAAAACATTTGATTAATGAGAATGGAACTATTTGTTAAAACACTCTAGCTGCATGTGGGTTCAAGTTTTGAATTTTGAAGATTTTTTTTGTAATTGAACATTATTAAACATGTATGTTTTTGTCTTTTGTGTATTGGGAAACATTTGATTAATAATCGAGAATGGAACTAGTAAAAAATATTTACAAGTAGAAAAATATTTCTTATATTATTTTTTGCTCTGCATTTGTGATAATTTAACACCAAAACTGAATTTAAGTTAATAAGTATACATTTTCTTGCAACAAGGCTATATTACATTCAGTTTCATCTTGCAAAATTGGCTGTGCCCACTTGAGTTACTAACTTTCAACAACTAACCCACCACATTAAAAAATCCCAACTACAAAAACTACCCAACAGTACCCAAAATTACCCAATAAACTAAATAAATTCACCAATCCTCAGTTACTCTTGTAGAGCCAAAATTAACAAAAAAGGTAACAGGTAAAAATCATCATGATTAAGCCATCAATGCATTATGAAAATCAACTTCTGTCAACGCTTGCCAATCTCTGACTCCAAAGCATTGCCCTAATAAAAATTTAAATCTCCAATATTTCACAATCTCAGATGTACATATTACAATCAAAGCCATCCAATCTTCAAATACAACACTATATCTCCTTACAATTCAAACAACGTCAGCTAAAGATACACTTCTTTAGCCTTCACATTCCAAATAACGCTTACCTTTTTGAGAAATCGAAATCAGGCATTTAAATCATTATAAGCTTATACACCCATAACTCAAGGAAAGATTCGCATGCCATTTACCAAAAGTAAATAAACAAAACAGTTAATAAGAGTCAAAGGTTTTTTACTAATTTTTGATGGTCTACTGAGATCCTAATGCACCTAAGGACTTTTATCTACATTAGCAATACATATTCACCAAATCTTCACATTCCCATGCCCTCATATCGGCTGCGCCTTGAAGCAAGAAGCATCGATCGGTATCTAATTTTCCTCTAAAAGGTTACATGTAAATCCTATTATTGAGGTATTTGGTGATGTTCCTAATTTTCATATCCTTCTCATGCGTTTCTTACCAATCATAATATGGATCAAACTCAATCCTTTCTTTTGCCACAAATGGACCAGTTCAATAAAGGGCATAAGCCATGTCGACTATATCAAAAATGTCTCTCCTTTGTTAATTTACAAGTAATTTACGGCAAAACACCACATTTTTCTGGACAGAATGACCTTTTTAATTAGACGGAGTTAGAAGGTCAGGGAAGAACTAGTAACTACCAATATATATATAAACACGTCAAGGCGGCAAAAAAATACTAATAAGAATAATTAATGATACAAACCTGAGGGATTTTTAATAATAATTTTAACCCCTTAATATTAACGTAAGTAACATTTTACGGATTGCTTTGGTTTTATAAAAATTTTCAAGTATATTAGGACTTATATTTTTCAGAATTGAATTTAATGGCTATATAGGCTAAGAATATAAAAATTTAAAAAAGCAACATACATTACAAAAAAGCCTCGAAAAATACAAAATTCAAAAAAAATAAAAATTAGTAATATAACCCTAACAAGTAATATAGTTAAACATATTGAGAACCGAACGAGACAAACTAAAAGAAGCGTCTGTAGAAAAAAAAAAAAAAAAAAAAAAAAAAAAAAGGTAAGAGGCAGAAAAGTTAGCCGTAGGCGAAAAAAAATTGAAAAAAAGGTAAGCCAATTTGAAGAACAGAGAGCAAGACCAAGTAGGGGAAGCTCCGAAAAAGCAATGAGATTCTCTCAATTAAAGCGAGAGAAAAATAAGAGAAGACAAATAACCTTGAATTAAAACACAATAATATAAGCGAAAAACCCCACACACATAAAAGAGAAAAAGAACGTCAACAACAAATACCCGAGGAGAAAAAAAAGAGACAAAGAGAACGTAAACGGCAGAAGAAGAGAAAGAAAAGAAATTTTTGGGAGAGATTTAAATTTCAAGAAACTCCTAACATAAAAATTACGAAGAAAAGATGAGCGTATACTTGGATAATCAATCAATGAGACATCAATTTCAAAAAAAAAAAAAAAAAAAAAAAAGATAAAGAAAAACTTCTTAAGCTGAGAGCATCATTGCATATAAAAATCCATTTTGTTGTTCTTTCGTTCTTATCTATGATTTACGAGAATTCTATTGTTTTAGTCAAAAACAATTCTTGTTTACGATTTATGAGAATAACATCTAGCAAGCGTTTAGATTTAGAATTCTCAAACTCAAAAATCTAATCTAAACTAAAGGTATTGTATTCTCTTTGTAGTTTGATTAGAGCTATTTGATATTATTATATTACTTTATTTAATATGTTTTTTTTTTTTTTTGGAGAATAACCGTTTAAATACAATGGAGATGTTTATAATCAATTTGGTATTAATATGAATGGAGAATCTGAGTTTTTGTGGCTGAATTGAGTGATTTTTGTCCACAAAAATGTTAAAAATTCATTTTATTCATATCAATTATGGATCAGTAAGTAAGAGTCTTATGCACCTGTTGTTAAGCCTTGACGCACCAATAGCAGGGCCTTATGCACCAGTTGATTAGAGGAAGCATATCAATTAATGGTTTTGATTGTCCTCATGCTTTAATTTTGTTTTATTTATTTTGTTATATTACATTTTAATTCTGGCTTTCCAAATTTATTTTTTATTTTAATAATTTAGGTAATTTTATTTGATTTCAAATGTTTTTATGATAAGTTTAATTTAATTTGTATTAATTATTTACTTGCACCATAATTTAAATTATTATTGCTTTTTCTTATTTTTCTAATATATTTAATTAGCTAGAATTTTATTATTTATTTAGTTATATTATTAGTTATGATTTATTCGCTCCCGTCCCCAAAAAGATAGTTCACTTTTCTATTTTTACATAGATAAAAAATTAAAACATTTATTATGGCCTCTAAAGGACCAATATTTATATAATTTTTTTATTTATTGCCCACTTTAATAACACATGGTAGCAAATTATTGTATTGGAATAATAAATAAGAATTAATGAGAGTCATTAAAAATAAGATAAAATTTAATAAAGATATAATTGACAATTTAATAAGGGTATAAAAGACAATTGAAGCATTAACTATAATACCAAAAAGAAAGATTGACTATATTTTGAAACAAATCAAATGGGAAAGATGAACTATCTTTTTAGGACGAAGGGGTACTTAACAAAGATAAATTAATGCTACATTGATTACCATTTGCATGATTAGATATCAATCAGACGGTATTAACTGTTCGTCTATGTTATAATCAACTACCTAAGTTTCGAAATACTTGTCTTATTTAAGAAAGTACTATATTTCAAAGTATTTGTAACATTTATGGTTTTAAAGAGTAATAAATTTTTTTTCATGTTTACTCTTTCTATATGATCAATAATTAGTGCTTCACTTCTTCAAAATTTTGGTATTTGGGATGTATTGAATTAAGTGTAATATAGTCAATTTGCTCAAAAATTTATTATTTATTAGACAAAAGGTAAGTGTAATACCTAAATATTTTAGTAAAATAAGACAGTTGTTTTTTAGTAAAATAAGACAGTTGTTTTTGCTAAAATAAGGGAACAAAAATTACAAATTAACAAGTGAAAAGAAAAAACACTGCTCCCTTTTTCCTCTTGATAGCAAATTCAAAATATTGAATTCAAATATAATACAACCACCACATACTGAATTCAAAATATTGAATTGCTGAAAATAGAGCATAATTTCAAAATAATATGGATTAAACTACATATTGAAGGTAAATAGAAAACTAGTTTGAAATATAATAAGCAAATATAAACAACCAGTTCTCTCTTTTTTATGCCAGATTCAATGGGTACGCTACGCAGCAAATTCAAGAGAAAGAAAGCAAATAAATACAATTAATATTCTAAATTATTGCCAAGGCCAGCTGCAGAACAAATATATAGAACCATAAGATGATGAATTAAACTCAAAACAGAACAATACCTCCTGTGACTGCACAACAATTATTCCAACTTTACACCTTGAGAACTTGTAGAGCAGCTCAGTAGCTTTTTCACAAGCAAGCTTTTTCACAAGCAGATCATTGTTACTACCAAATCTCATGGTAGTGCATTCTGCAAACCCCCTTGCAACCATTTTTCATCAATAAGTCAATAAGTTGTTTTGCCATGGACAAATCGTTGTGTTGGAGATATCCTTGGATAATCACATTATAAGAGCAATCATCTGGTGAGCAACCATTCCCTTCCATTTTCCTGAACACCTTTAATGCTTCATCTAATAATCCTTCTTTACAAAGTCCTTTGACAATTATAGTGTATGTACAAACATCAGGATGCAACCCTTCTATGGAAAGTCTAGAAAACAATTCCTTTGCATCGTTAACCTTTCCAGCTCTGAATATACCATCAATTAGGGTATTATAAATAATAAGGTGAGGCTTCAACAAGTTCTTTTGCATTTCATGAAATAGATCCAATCATATTCAAGACAGCTCTAAATGCTTACAAAAGCCATCTATCAAAAACTGAGTACACCACCCACGCTGGAGAATAGCACTAGCACACAAGTCCTTTTTGGGGAAAACTTATGTGCAAAGGGGCCCAAGGCCCTTTGCTTTACACAAAGCCACGTTATAAGAGAAAACTATAAGTAAAATCGTCAGGCACAAGCCTTTGGCAAGGCTTTCATCAGAAAGCCGCATTGCCCTCATTCTATTCCTTTTTCCTCTTACAGTAACAATGAATCAAGATGCTGTAGGGTAACAAACAGTAGGGAGTACAGCCCGCTTACCATCAGGTTAAAAATTTCCTAGCTTGATCCACTGGTTTGTTGTAAACAATATCCGTCCATTAAATAACTGTAGGGTGATAACATTGGCCTTTGATTCCTCCCTGCATTCATCATATTTGACTAACACCATTGAAGCCCTTGAAACCTTTCCTTCCTTACAAAGTCCATCAACCAAGTATTGAAGGCTAATTAAATCTGGTTGTGACGTTGCTCTCAACATTTGGTTAAGAACATAAAAGCTTCCTTCCATCTGCTTGATATACACAAACCTCGGATTAAGGTTGCTGTACGGCAGCACATTCAAAAGTAAGATACCTTCGCTCTGTTATTTTGAAGAAGAGGTCTAATGCCTTGGTAACAAGTCTATCCTTGCAGAGGGGGGGGCTGTCAATGATAGCATTAAATGACACCACATTAGGCAGGGCAACCTTTCTCCACCATTCCTTTCAGAAATACCAATGGGCAACATGGTTTTCCCAATTTTTACAAAGACCATTCACAATCACAGTATAGACAATCACAGTATAGGTATAAACATCAGGTCGATACCCTTTTTCAACAATATCATCAAACAAATCCACAGCTTCACCAAATTTATCCTCCCTACAAAGCCCATGGATTACGGTATTAAACGTTACAACGTCAGGCTTCAAACCAAGTTTGAAGATTTTTCCCATAAGAGAGTACCCAAAATCCACATGGTCCAGGTGGCAGAAGCAATTAATCAAAATATTAAAATAATAAATATTATGTGAAATTCCAAACAAATAAATATTATGTGAAATTCCAAACATTTCCATCTGTTCAGAGAGAGAAATGACAGTAGCATAATGTTTCATTCGAACAAGTGCAGATAACAATTTACTGAATTCCTTAATAGGGGAAGGAGGATTACTATGAAGCATCAAATTAAAGGAAGCTAAACAATCATCAATGTTGTGGAATGAATCAGAATTGCCTTTACCTCTCAAATGAGTACTACTTTTAGAACTACTAAAAGAAACGGAACCAAAAATATCCATTGGCCGACGAATCCGAAAAACAGTAAGGCATCTCCCACTGCGAGTAGACATCATCGATTATCTGCCTATGCACAAAGCGAAAGAGAAGCAGTTTATCTTCCTCTGCGTAAACACTTTTTGCTCTCGTTTAGTCTAATTTGATTACCTAATTTTTTCGATTTCATTTCTTCAATGACGAAAATTGGATCGGGTCACCCACCATGAAACCAGACCCAAAATATGATTACTTCTTCAAAACCCAAAATTGCCCCTACCACATTTCTACTAATTTCTTTCTTGTTGTGGTATAATTTTACTAAAGTATGAGTTAAAACTTTGCAATTGGTCTGATAATTGATATGTTATATATGCTCATTTTGATCAAACTATCAGAATTAGATATAGACTTTATCATCAAACTATCCATTAAGGTTGGGACTAGACTCCAAAATTAGAGAGGGACTATTTTTATAGGGGAAATAAAAAAAATTGATGTCAAATTTAATCTTACTTCATCAAATTTTGTCTTTTGGCATGTATTTTGAGATCTTTTGCCTATTATATTTAGTAACTATTTACTAGTTTATGTTCTTTATTTGTCTCGACATATGTCTGAATATGTAATAATTGTCTTCTTTATTTTGTATATCAAATAGAATGTGATAATCATGTTCTCATTCTCATGCTCATTCTCATTTGAAGTAAAATGGATTAAAGTCCATATGGAGGAAAATATAACCTCCAGGTATATTAGAACTAAAAAAAAAAGTCTATATCTATACTATATATGAATGGGGGGAGAAAATAGTGGGATTTCTGATCACGCCTTAGATGAAATTTGAATATCAATTAGAAAATTATTAGAAAATTACATTTTATTAGTTGATTAGAAATAATTTATTAAAATTATTTTTTAAACAAATACATATAGATAATTAAGCATTTCAAATATTTTGAAAACTTTAATTTTATTGGTTGAAAATAAAGGTACTTTAATTTTGATTGATTGTATTAATTTCCTATTTGAATCTAAATTGTATTAGAAATTTTAGTCTAATTAAATTTTCAAAGTAATTAAATTAATAAAAATTTTATTTCTTGACAAATAAGTTTTTTCCCCTTTAATCATCAACGATAAGGTGAAAGTTGATGGCTCATAGAGCTTGACTTTTTAATCTTTTAAAATTAATTTACCAATTTATCCAAATATTAATTAAATAATTTATACTATTTTATATTATTTCACATATTTAAATCTATTATATGATAATATATTGGGAGCTCGACTACATTGGACAAAATTGATATCAAAAGCAGCAAAATAAAGCAAAATAATATAAATCAAATTGATAAATTTTTTTTTTTTTTGAGAAAATTCATTAAGTGTTATTTCTTTTATCAACCTCCATAAACCGGTGAATATGAAGACTGTGCAATGAAACGGTCAACAACCTCCTATTCTATTCGTGAAGATATAGAAAGGAAAAGGAAAAAGAAAAAGAAAAAAAAAAGTTCCTCACCGATACTAATAGAATGACATCTGAAATTTCGAATATATCCTTTTAATTAGATTTTTAATGCATTCTAATTGGAGAAAATATGTTCATTTATCCTTTTAAAGAACCTTTTAAGTTGAGAAAATAAATTCCATTTTTTATTTTAAATATCCTTTTACTTAGATTTTTTATGGATTTTAATTTGAT
The DNA here is from genome assembly GCF_014843425.1 of Jatropha curcas. The sequence goes on from NW_023590681.1 coordinate 1,187,177, forward strand.
AAAATATGTACATTTATAATATGTACATTTATATTCTCTATTTGATCTTGCAGTATTATTTTCTAATAATTTTTATAATTAATAGATTTTGATGTTCTTAATTATAGATTCTCACATGATATATTGCTTTCTAGGAGGTAAATTAAAACATTAATTTAAATATCGAAAATGAAACTTAAATTCTTTTAATTTATTATGTTCTGAGTTTTTTAAAATATGGTTAAATAATTTACCATTGAAGTCTACTAGTTAAATACAATGAAATTAAAATAATTTTTTTAAATTTTCTCTTTGATTTAGACTTATTTGGATTATTTACACATTATTGTATTTACACATTATGGAATTATAGTATTTTACTAATATATCAAGTAAGAATGTTTTTCCTTTTTTAGTCTAATGAAATCTTTTTTTAAAAAATAGGCTATAAATTTTGAATTAATGAAAAAATGGTTATTTAGGCATGTTTGCTAGCATTTCCATTTTCAGCTTTTAAATTTAAAGATAAAAAAAAAAAGAGAAAATTCAAGAGCTATCTTCTTATTCAATAGTTTATTCTACTTTTTTTAAAAAAATTTATTGAATTTCATTTAATTTTTTATGACTTAGTTAGATGTACTTTTTTAAAGCAATTTTAAAATTGGATATAATTGATATAAAGATAATTAGACCTTTGAGATTTTAATTTTTTTAAATATTTTTTAATAAATATGTAGGACTTTGAAATTTTTGAATATAATCTCATTTTTATTTATTTATAAACTTGATAAACGATCTTCCATTGCCAATATTATTATTTGCACATTGATCCCTATATGGAACTTTAAACTTTAAGCAATTTAATTTTAGATTTTGTGCAAAACACATGGAGCCCAAAATACTATATACCATTGATAAAATTTGAACTTAACTTCATCTTATTAAAATAATTGATGTCAATATCAAATTTATATTTTATATGGAGCAAGTATTGATTTATTAGATTAATGTCATAGTATCGTCAAATTATAAAATATTTAGCAATATGGTAAATGCAAATTTTTAGTTATTTATATAATTAATTTAATCATAATAACCATGTATATTTTTTTATTAACAGAGGAAGGGAAAAAATTGTTGTTTTATTTTCAATTAGATTTTACATTGTTAAGGACATGTAAAAAAAATTTCATTATTTTTTATTTTAATCTAAATAAGAATTTATACTTCAATTTATACTTCAATATTATATAAATAAAAAAATTAAACTAATATAAAATGAGCAAAATTAACGTGCAACACACATCATAAAAGAACTAGTAGCATTAAAAGTAGTAAATTCATTGTTAATAATCTAAGGTTTAATGTTTTATTTGTATATAATATAAAAATGGCTAATACGTAGATTGCCCTCTAAACTTTGATAAATTAATCCTACAGTACTCCCAACTTTGCTGGGAACCAATTATGCACTTTAAGTCAAAAATTTTGCACCAAATAAATACCTTTCGACCTTGGCAACCGTGCGTGTATTATAAAAAAGCTGAGTAGGATAAATAAATAAAAATGGGACCCAATTTTATTTACACATCAATAATTTAAAAAAAAAAAAAAAAAAAAAAAAAAAAAAAAAAAAAAACCTCACTAATCCCCGTCCAAAAGTCTCTCTCTCTCTCCTCCTCTGCGTATGAAACAACAATCGCATTGAGCAAAAATAGAGCATTTCCATTTATAATACAAAATATAGAAAAATGACAATGACATTCAAAAACTCTATCTCTTTTTGATATTAGCGACCATTATCATGAAAGCCTACTCTACATTCATAGCATTTTTTTGCACTCATCTCCATTAATGGAATGCCAATTTACCTGCAAACACATTAATTTATTGAATTCAACACATCATAAATGAAGATCAAATTAAAGGTTTTGGTGTTAGTATGAGAAGATTTTCCACACTAGATGACAGACTCAAGAAAGCTAATGCAATGGTCATTATAAGCTATCAAAAATCAAAATGTTGCCCTTTTGGCCTGAGACACGTGAGTGATGACAATGAAACTTGTCATGTATGGATTAGCAAATTAAAAAGTGCAAGGGAGAGAGACAAAAGGATATAAAGGGAGAGAGACAAAAGGATATAAAAAAATTGATGTAACTTTAGTTTCAATATGATAGGTTCCATCTCTATCAATCTGCCACTTCCTCAGGTGTAGAGCGTTATTTCTTAAATATCAACTTTGTTGTTTTCAATTTTCCTTCACAGAAGCTACATTTTCCTTCAAAAGTACTTGTAAATGGTGGTCACCGGATAATCACAAAGCAAATAATCATACAATGTATTCTCGCTCCAAATCACAACCATGTTTTTATTAGCTGTAGAGTAGGAATATCCAGCAGTTGCGCCAGATTGTCTCCTAAAAAGCACACTCAAATCAGGTGTTTATGGCGGGCGCTTTTTTCGACGGTATGGCATTGGGCGCACTTCGTCTTGAAGATCTTCTCTCCGGCTTGAGGATCGTTGGGCAGTGCTTGCTCGAATGTCGCCATTTAGAGCTCTTTAAAAATGAAATTTTATTTTTAAAACAACTATTTTTAAAACAACAAAACAACGTTACTTGTTTTTATTTTTAAACTTTCGCATGTCTAAATGAAATTGGACCCATTTCCGTTGATTTATCCTACCCATCTTCTTTGCTATATACACACCCTTGGGAGCATGGAAAATTGTTTATTTGGTGTAAACTTCAAGTGCATAATTGGTCTCTGCAAAGTTGAGAGTACAATTAAATTAATTTGTCATACTACGTATTTGGCTATATAAAAAGAAAAGAAAGGAAAAAATAATTTGAATTGTTAAAAAAATAACGTGAGCCAAAATGCTAGTGGTAACTACTTTGGCTGTAGTAACAATGTATTACTCAATGTATTAGACAAATGAACATATTCATATATGCGGATCCTTAAAACCCAAAAAAATGACCCAAAAATAGAAATATATAGTTCTATTATTCTTTTCAATTTTCCAAACATTACTTCCCTTTGAATCAAACAAATTTAGGATATAAGAGATAGAAATTAAAAATATTAATCATCAGGAGGCTATCTATTTATTGCAATGGAGATACAAATCTCTTACTAAATGAATAGGATAGTAGTTAAAATTGATTGAGTAATGGAAAAAAGTAGAAAATAAAAACTTATTTCCAAAAGGCAAATATAATAAGAACCAAATTATTTAAAAAAAATATCAATTTGAATCTTGAAAATTGCTTCTCTTTTAACTGGAAAGGCGATGATTTAATGAAATTTTATTCTAACGGAAAAACTAAAGCCAAAGTCAAAAAAATACATCCAATCAAATTATACAAATATAAAGAAAAAAATAATATTAAAAATAAAGAATATATTTTTTCTTTTCTTTCCCTCCCCTAATATAAAAACTTTTAAATCACATTCAAATAATAAAATCATTTAAAAATAACTTTAAAGTCCAAATATAAATTTTTCAAATTCCTTAATCATATTATTTATTTAAATAAAAATTAAATTTAAATAAATTAAAAACTATAAATTTTTGAAAGGCTTATTATTTACATTATTTATTTAAAAAAATTTAGTTTCAATAAAAATATATACAATAAAATCAATAGGAAAGTAAAATATCAATTTTATATTTACCAAAAACCAAATTGTAGGAAATAAAGAATATAGACATTTAAAAATAAATATTTTCTAAAAAATAAAATAAAAATTAATAATTTTCAACGGCTTAATTATGTGTAAATGTATATTTAATAATAAATTTATAAAAAATTACAATCAAATTTTAAAAGAATTAAAAGTTTTCTAATCAAAATATTTTAAATTACAATCAAATATTATATATTTTTAATATTTTTCTTTACATTTATATCTATCCTAATCAAAATATTTAAAATTATAATTAAATATTATAAATATGTTTTTAAGATAAAATTTTTTAATTGACTATGATTAAGGTTATTTTATAATATTTTAAATTTTACTAAAAATATTATCGAAAATCTCATTATTCCCCCTATTTCCATATATATATATAATCCTGAATCAAAAAGATGTGAGTTGGCACTCTAATCTTTGAGAATTCTAGTTTATCTTTTTTTAGAAATTTTTAGATTTGTTTCTTTATTTTTCTATGTTTTGGTTGAATGGTTATATTTTTTTAATTTTAAAATTAATATTTAGATAATAGCAATATATTTTGAAATCTAATCTAATTTAACAACTATTTTATTTTTTTGGTATTTGATTTTTATTTTCTAAAATTTTTTTTAAAAATAATTGTGAAAAATAAGAAGAATTTTTGCTTTATTATTTTTCTATGTTTTGATTGGATGATTTATATTTTTTAATTTAAAAAAATTAATATACAAAATATGTTTTGATTGGATGATTATATTTTTTTAATTTTAAAAAATTAATATTTACATAATAGCAATATATTTTGAAATCTAATCTAATTTAAAAAATATTCTATTTTATTTGATATTCGGTTTTTTTTTCAAAATTTAAAATTTTTTAAAGATAATTTGGCTTTTGAAAATTTTTAATTTTATACCTTTATCTATATCTATATATAATCGTAGTTATTGGCTTAAATAAACAAGATGATTGTTTTGCATAAAATATATAGTTTGTTTGTTTTTAATTGTATACCTATATGGTTACTACTTTGCTTCTTTCTTTTGTTAGTTTAATGTATATTGAATTTTTTTTCTTTCTTTTGCATAGGGTATCAGTTAGTGTATTTCACACATTTTTACTTACATTTACAATCCAATTATCTTCTCGCGGGTAAGCTTCAATCATCGCACTCCTCATCAAATTCAATATCTCTTGGAATCATGCATTTCCAAGAAGAGCTTTTTGCTTTTGTCATCGTTCCTACCCAGCAATGATATCCAATTAAAATCGTGTATGATTGAAGTTATATGCTTAAAATTATTCCACTTGATTTTGAATATGCGATTCTTCTTTTTTTAAAATCTCAATATGTACCGTTATTTGAGCATCAATTTGCTTCACTAATTTATGTTAGTATGAATTCTTTCTATTTTTCAGTATAACTTCGAGCAGAAAAGAAATATCTTGTATGTGCTAGATTGATACTAATATAAACTTTCGCATTTACAACATTATTTCTTTTGATTGTAATGATGTTAAATGATTTAATTTCATTGGTGTATAAACCTGGCCTTATGGAATTGGTTGAATTTCTCAAACCGTTGAATGAAGTGATCATTGAATCCAAAATATGGTCATTGTTATATATATATTCTAAATTTTATATTTTAAAAAGAAACTATTAAACAAGACTCTTAAATTAGTTTTTCATTTTCAAAACTTTATATGTATGATCATATTTATTGGTACACTTTATTTAAACTTCTGGAGTTTATTTTTTAGTTAAGAGATCTTTTTGTTTTTGTTAATTTATTAGTAAATGCAATTTATAAATTATAAATTAATAAACATTAATAAAATAATTATTTTTTAAAAAAATAATAAAGCAACCCGCGCGATGCACGGGCCTTCGCTAATATATGTAAAAATAGGTAATATATTCAAAAATTGTTTAAAAATTTTTATATACAATAATCCTATATCATTTACAATTAGAAAGAAATATTTTGAAAGAACTCAGAAAATTTTTTTTAAAAAAATTTTTTTAAAAAATTTTCATTTAAAAATTTAATTATTACTTTTAACCAATGATGTTATAGACATTATTATATTTAAAATAAATAAATAATAGCTTGTGAATTTTTTGTTTTAAAAAGCTTAATGTAAATTCATTTGCACATTGAAAAACCAAACCTCAAATCAAATTAAACCAATTGAAAAATCATTCAAAACCTATGATTTGAGCCAAACCAGATCCTAATCAAACCCGACCAACATATAGCCAATTAGAAAGCTCTATAAAACCCAGAAATCCCCATTCTACCCCAAAAAACCCATCTCCTCCTTTCTCCCCTTCCCGTTAGCCCAGACCACAGCCACCCCTCCCCTTTCTTTTTCATTCACCAACCAACGCCACCGCCTCCTACCGCTGTCGCCCCTCTCTCCCTCTCATCTGCTATTTCCCGCTAGCGCAACTAGCGTAGCTATTGCAGGAGAACTGTGATTTCACTAGATCAAGAAATCTGGTCTCGAGCTCCTTGATTTTTCGACGACTCCTGTATGAGCGGTCGACTCCAACTTCTCTCTAGTCGACGATGAAGCTCCGGTTTCTCTCTCTCCTTCTCTTCCCACGTAATGGAAAAAAAGAGAGGACGAAAAAAAATAAGAGGGTTGGTCAAACGAGAATGAGACCGGTCGACCATGTATGGGGATCAGCTCCTTGGTGCACACATTTGAGAGGGCGGGCCATGTGTGATAACGGCTTGTCGGGGGTTTTGGTGATGCTACTGACCAATTTTCACATGTTTGATTATTTGAAGGTGCGATTACTTATGGGTGGTATGCTTGACTGTGTCCATTTTAGTATTTTAGGAAGCATTAAACTGAGACCTGGTCCGACCATGTATGTGGGATCTAGTCTCCCTTGGTGCAACACATTTGAGAAGGGCGGGCCAGTGGTGATAACCGGCTTGTCGGGGGTTTTGGTGATCGCTACTGACCAATTTTTTCACATGTTTGTTGACAATTATTTGAAGGTGCGATTACTTTTGGGTTGGTATGCCTTGACTCGTGTCCATCTTTTTATATTTTAAGGAAAAAAGCATTGGTGTGAATACTTTATTTAGTGCAATTAATCATTATTCATTATAAAACTCACGTTTCTCTTTTTAATTCAATTTTTCTAGGAAGTAGATTCCCTCACTGTTGTCCTAAAAAGCTAAAGCTCTGTTTCCTCCTCCACCGCAGGAGCTAGAAAAGAAACCTTTAAGAGTTAGCAGTTATTTAAATTATTAATAGCTATACATGTACAAAACTTATTTATTATTCTATCTGTTAGTGAACATCCGCAAGTTGTAGGATTGTAACCGATAAACTTATATGGATGTTTAGTTTTTTTTTTTTTTTTTTTTTGACATTATTGGAATGTAGGCACCTTTGTTAGCATTTAATGGATTACAATATAATCAAAATTCGCATAAATAAAATGACTAAATAACGTTGCACTAACCAATTTTATATAGATTAAAAGAATAAGTATCAGTTGTAGGATTGTAACCGATAAACTTATATGGATGTTTAGTTTTTTTTTTTTTTTTGACATTATGTGGATGTAGCACTTTGATTTAGCATTTAATGGATTAATATTAAATCAAATTCGCTATAAATTAGAATGACTAAATAGTTGGAAACCAATTATATAATTAAAGATAAGTATGTAAATTTATGGAGGGACCATTTGGAAATTCGGCAAAAAGGACATGGAGGGGGATTGATGAATTTGTTAAGATTTGCATAACATATAAGCTAAAGACAAAACTTACCTCCTCCCATTTTACCTTCTTGGCCGAACCTCCATTAGAGAGAAGAAAATTTTCAAGCTTTCAATCATAAGAACTACTTGGTTTTAAGAGGATTAGAAGTGAGAAATCACATAAGGTTAGTGAACTCTTACTTTTTTTTTTTTGAATTTTACGGGTCAATCTTCAGCATATCATGAATTTGAATTATGAAATATGGTTATGGAAGTTTTTGGTTTGTTGAGATATTTAAGGAGATGATTGATTATGGTTGTTTTCAGAGTGTATGGAAATGTTTAAGTATGTTTATGGTGATTTCTTTGTCTGTTATGCTTTGGCATAGATTTTGGAGTTTTTGCTTAAAATTATGTAATTTAAGGGTTTTGTGCTATGAATGACTTTAATAAAATTGAAGTTGTTAATAAATTATTTAACTTGAAATGATGATGAAATTATGCCTAAATGAGAAAGAAAGAAAGAAGATCTTAAGCATAAAAAGATACCTAGGTAAGGATTTTTAAAGGAGGAGTATTGAAATTATATTCAAGTGATTTTATGTTAGTACTTGATGAGCTATTAAAGAATATGTGGTTTAATTGATTGATTAGAACAGGAATTTCATGGAAAATGCCAAGGAGACATTTGACGTATACTTGAATTTTTGGCATTGATATTGTTTTTATATTTTCTTGTTTTTGGTGAGTTAGTTTAGTGTTATTCAGTGATATTAAGTGTTGAAATTTAAGCATTTCATGTTTAAGAGAAAATCTCATAATATTAAAATGGGTAAAAAGGATAATTTAAGGAAAATCATGACTACTTGATTCAATGCTTAATTGCATTCTTAAGAATATGAATGTATGAATTTTTAGTAGTATGGAATTAATGTTAGTGTTAATTTCATGCCACAGCTTCTGAGAGGAGAGGATCAGAGAAGACACCACTGGATAAGAGGGAGAAGCTAATAGAGCATCCTAGTGAAGGTTAGTTAGTGCGCTACTCCTTTTCTGTTTTTGGTTAAACTTAAGAAGTTTTTGATTTTAAGATATGCTTTCACAAACTGATTTATAATTTTAAGAAAGTATTGTTTTGATGTTTTATGAGTTTTAAGAGGAAGAAAGTATGATTTGATAACAAATGTTTTATTGATTTTTAAATTTGTGTTTTAAAAGATTAGTGGTGTGGAAAAGAAGGATATTGGCCAAATGATATATATAGTATGAGGGATAGCAGTGAATGTAGGTTTTTAGCAATGCTTGAGAAAATAATGTATTGCCCATTGTGTCTACTTCACATTTTTTTATAAAAATGATTTATGGTTTCACAGTTATTGATAGACATGGTTATTACCCGATATTACTTCATTTGTTATTGTAATGGTATGGACTTGAAAGTCTAGGCCAAATTTTGGTGGCACATTAAGATACGTTTTGTTTTCTCTTCCTCTACTTTTTTTTTTTTATTTTGTTGTTTTACCTACTTTTTTTCTTTTATTCCATCTACTTCCATATATATGGGATCAAGTATGGGCTTCTCTAGAAGCCCACTGTGTCTATCCCAATGAGGATTAGAATGTTCTTCTTTCTCAAGCCCTTAGTATAGAGGGAGTAGATTGACTACCATTCATATAGAAAATCTCTCCAATCATCAATATTGCTTAAACCATCTTACTGTTGACTTGGTAAACTTACTTACTCTCTCTCTTTCTAGAATTTGACATTGAGGTTTGACTTGATTTCTCTATTTCATATGAGTATCGACCCTTAGGGATCCCTTGCTTCTTTGCACAGCTATGTAAACCCTAGAGATGTATTTGATGAGTAGTATGAGGTAGCTATCACTTGTGTGGATGTTATAGTCTCAAAGAGGAGTATAATGATGGAGCTTATAGGGGAAGTTCATGCACCAGTAGCTTATTATTGGTTGCCATAACAATTAATAATATATTAAACACATGGATGGTATTTCTTCGCCCTCTCTCTCTCTCTCTCTCTCTCTCTCTAAGTAAGTATTATAGCAACATAAATTTAAATATTCAAATTATTTCAGTGTAAAAGTACCATAAAAAATTTAATAGTTCTCGTTCATGGAATAAGAAAATGAAGGTTGCACTTTGAGTTGGAGGGTTTAATGTGATAATATCACTGTTGTGAAAATGATAAAGGATTGATCTTGAATCTTCAAAGAGTTGCTCCCTCAATTAATTCTATCAAGCAGGTGCTAGTGAGGGATTGAATTTACAATGTCACTCATACTTTCACAAAGTTAATCCTTATGCCCACTAGTGAGCAAACCTAGCTAAAGCTGTTTTTCGGGGCACTCATGTCATCATAATATTAATTGAGTAGTTTAATATAGGATGTATGTGTAGTGTTTTGATCTTCTCTTTTGAAAAAAAATAAATTTAATACTTTATGGATCAATTATGTATATAAGTTGATTTAAGGAGTTTGATGGGTAACTCGTAGAAGATGTTTGATTTTTTGCTTAGGATGAGTTTAGTTCCTCGGCATGAGATATAATGTAATGCATTTGATTACATTATATTATATTTCACAACATAAGACAAATATGGCTAAAGATATAACATAATATATTTGATTACATTACATTATGTTTAGGCTGACGATATTGAACCATATGTTTACCTTAGCTAGTTCTTGGAGATTGTGGTTTATAATAGATAAATAAGAGAGTTAAAAGACTTATCTTAGGATGTTCTCAAGCTCTAATATACACACTTTAAGAGTATATATAATGTTTATTACCTTAGCTAGTTCTTGGAATTTGTGGTTTATAAATGAGATATAATAATCAGAGAGTTAAAAGACTTATCTTGAGGATGTTTCTGCAAGCTTTTTATAACAGCACTTTAAGAAGTATTTATAGTATTTATATTATATTATAAATTATAATATAAAGATATATATATATATATATTATTATATAATATATATTATATAATATTATATAGATATATATATTATATATGACAAGTTGCAATCAATTAAGACTTCTTTCCATTTAATATATATGACAAGTTGCATCAATTAGACTTCTTTTCCATTTATTAATTGAAATATTCCTCTTTTGGAGAAATTCTTGTGCTGACCACCATATGGTAAACTATAAATGGTAATATGAGCATACAACATCACTATGCTAATTACAATATTCAATTCATATTAAATGCAACAAAAAAAGAGCATTAAGATTAACAACCTCATGCAATTAGCTCGACCGTATAACATTCTACTATTGATTAGTTAGCAAATTGCAAATATAATGGTGTAAAGTATACAAACCTTGCAAGCCATGCACAAACGTTACACACACACACACACATAGACACATGACCAATTACAAGAAATTTAGTCATATGAATATGATTACCAAGTCTCTATCATAAAAATATTATGAAGATATTTCAAATACAATCATAGACATGATGCCATTTTCATGTGTCAAAAACTTAATAGACATGTGGATGGTCAAATAAATGATCCTCTATTCAAACATAGTATAAAGAATGAAATTTTACACAAAAGGGATCATCTAGCTTCAAATTGCAAGGATATAATATCAGAATAGTAATTGATGTAGCAGCAAAAATTGGTCTAGGTAACCAACATAATGAATCCAAAGTCAAACTCTTTGACACCATTCTGTGACCATTCCGACCCATTAGTCTAAAATAGAAGCCAACATCCAAATTTCTATAAGCTAAGCTTAAGCTTACAAAATTTAAGAAGATAAGTACCTACATAATGTAGGAATTTCTCAAAAGTTTTAGGAAGTTTAAAACTTTCAAGTAGATTTCACAAGTAGAAAATCTAAAAAGGATGAGAATCCACCAAAAAGGTTATAGAAGAACTACACCTATAGCTTATTGATGACTGATTGATGAGAGCACCGAGTAGGTTAATAAGAGCGATTGACAACAAAAATGTCATACTAGGCACACTATATTTTGATTCAATTGTTGCCCTTCTTAACAATAAACAACCGCCAATATTTTGAAGGTCATCGTTGTTCCAATGAGCATTGGACTATTGGCACTTGAATTTATAGACGCAAATCTCATGTCCAATCCCAATTGTAGTCCTCAAACAGTCTCTGATCATATGCTCCGTGGATCCACATCTCATAGATGAATAAGAAATCCTCCAACAAATGCCCATATGCTTCTTACCACAGGAAGCACAAGTTCTATCCGAGGAGAACGCTTATAAAACTTAAGAAACTAGTTATATGTAAGTCTTTCTTCTTTTCCTTTCCCCCCTCTTATTAAAGTATTATTGGTTAGGCATAGGGGACAATAACATGAGCTAGTTATAATAAACTAGTTGCGGGCTCGCGTATTGCGCGGATTGATTCATTGTTGTATATTTTACTTTATAATTTATAGTTTATATATAAATCATAAGATGACAAAATTATTAATCTCCTTAATTTGGAAAAATTTTTGAGCCCATAATTTAGGCTATACTGTCAACAGTACTAAAAATCAAATGGATAAGCATATGTTGTATATAATATACCTTCAAATAGAGGGCCAATTTTAAATTGTCTTCAAGATCACCTTTTATGTGAATCAGTTCATTCATGGCAAATGTAACGGCTTCATTTTTCTTCTTCTCATTAATTAATGTCACTAAAATAATATCATGTCATAATCTAGGCCAGTTTGGAATATACATAGACGAGGATAATGAAAAAAGAAATCCATAATATACAAACTATTCTCAAGTTGGATTTTTTTTTTTTTTTTTTTTTTTTTTTTTTTTATCCCATAATAATACAAACTATTTCCTCAAGTTGGATTTTTTTTCTTTTTTTTTTTTTTTTTTTTTTTTTTTTTTTGCCTCCTCTTATATTTTCACGGTTTGTGGAGTAGACAAGAGAGAGAAATTCTTCAACGAAGGAAAGAGTCATTAACAAATAGAAAAAAGGAAGATGGAGTTTGGCATTTAAAGGAAAAGATAGAGAATTTTCTTAATTAATAATTTAAAATTTAAAATTTTAAATATAATTATATATATATAATAAAAAAAATTAAAGAAAAAAAAGAAAAATGAATAAAGAAATGGAGATTAAAAAATTAAAAAAAATTGTAAAAAAAAAGAAAAAAAAATAGAAATACAGAAATGTCAAAGTCCAGCTATTTAAATTTTTTTTAAATATTATATATTATATATATATATATAGAATATATATATATATATATATATATAATATATTATTGGATTTTACTTTGAAAGTGTTTTCATCGTTAGTATATTAATAATTATTTTTTAAAATTTTAATCTATATTGTATATTAATAATTATTTTTTTAATTTTATCTATATTTATTAGGTGTAATTTATTTTTATATTTAAATTTTTTTTTTCTTTTTATCATTACTCTGATTGTAGTAAAATTAAAATTTTGACTTGTAGTAAAATTAAAATTTTGACTACACATGTAACTGAAAACTTTTCATCATATCAAGGTATGAAATAAGAGTACTACTCTAATGGCGATGCTTTAATATAAGATAAAATTACATTAATTTTATAGTAAAATTGAATGACAAAGTTTTAATTTTAAAAAGCGCAATTTAGCTATTTTACTATATATTTTTATAAAATCAATATGTTTCAATCATTTTCTTAATTCTTATAAAAAGATAAAATGTTGTTATTAACGTTGGACGGAGTGAGCAATGCATAACTAAATCTGCATGTTTAAAAAATCTAATTGTCTAAGAGTTTCACCTCTAAATTCAAACTTCAAGGTTTACATTACACTTGGTAACGAGACATAATATAATGTAAGTGAAAATATTTTTAGCGTCTCATGAATCATAATTACATTAGAAATACTTTTGATTATATTATATTAATTTCAGTTCCGACTCATGAGAATTAATTAATATTTGATCACTATCTTCACCATCAAGCATTGACTATCGGATATTGTCATTAAGAAATGCCTATTTATGGTACCAAATACCTTTTAATCAATCACTAGCTACCAATTGCTACCAACAACAGTTAAGCTTTAACCATCTATCTGATATTATTGTTGAAAATATTTATAAAAACTATATGAAGGTCAATTGTTTTAATATTTAAAAGAAAAAAAAATATTATTGTCAAACAATATAATTTGGGACTAAGTAAAAAAAATTTAAAAGACACATAAAATGATATGGAAATAGTAATTTTTTAGATATATCATATAACCTACAACAATTTTCATATTTTATCATTTAAAAAATATTTATTATTATTATAAATGTGATATATAAATTGAAAGTTGTCTCACATATTATATCTAATATTTTAATAATCATACAATTGATAAATATATGTACAATTTCTTGTTATATCAAATTTAATATAATAATTCATAATCATAAATGTTTATAAATAATAGTTATGTATTTCAATGTTCTCTCTCTCTCTCTCTCTCTCTCTCTCTCTAATGTTTCCATCTTTTCATCTTTTGTGTATTTTTCTCTGTTCTCTCAATTGGATTTTTTTATAATTTTTAAAAAATAGATATTAATCATAACTACTAGGTACATTTATGTTGCTTTTTGAAATAAGTTATTACATTAAGGATAAAAGTTTCAGATTTGATTTGATTTGTATATAATTTCATATACGAGAATTTATTTATATACAGAAAATTCATCTATAAATGATTTTATATTTTAATTTATTTATTTCAAATCCAAACCCCTAATACAAAAGGACTCTATAAAAAAAATTCTTCACTTTATATAATATACACACACATTTATTTAAATAATTCATATTGTATTCTAGTATTACATTTGAACTTCTTGATTTATATATTTACTACTACTGTTAAAAAAAAAAAAAAAAATGTTAAAAAAAAAAAAAAAAAAAAAAAAGTAACATTGAATTTAATTTTTTTTTTTTCTAAAAAAGATGCAATAATGATAATAATATAATAGAATATTTGCCTCTATTGCAATACTTAATTCATAAATTTAAATTGCATGCTTATATCATTTAATGGTAAAAATTATCTATGTAGTCAAAAGAACTCAATTCTCCGCTTTGTTATAAAAAATATGAAGACTAATTAAACCTAATCAGATTCAAACAAGAAAATGAATATTTGAAATTAGACTTGTCTAGACTTAATTTATAGATTCACCAATGAATCAAAACTAAACAAAATACATATTTTTTTAAAACTATTTCCATTACCCTTTTTTCTCACTAAATGATCATAAATAATTATTATTTTAAATAAAACAATATTTTTATTGGTTATTAATTCAAGCATCTGAGCTAGGTGAGTCAATTCTAGTCATTTGGGTCATTTTAACTAAAACTTAATCTAAAAATTGCTAACCCCCAGCATATGCATCCAAAAAGCAAGCCCAAGAGAAGGACACTTTTTGGAAAATACAAATTTATTTCAATAAAATCTCCAAAGGTTGAACCTTTAACTTTCAAAGCAATCACAAAAGACAGCACCAACAGTCCTCTCTCTTCCCCAACAAAATAATTGCATCAGATAGAATCTTCGTATTAAAACAAATGAATGCACTAACATGTCAAAAGGTTATTGATGTACATTTGGGAATATGTCTCCATATAACTGCATCTAATTGCTATTCATAAACATGAACGAATAAAAGGTCCCAAATGTAAATTTATAATTGCATAAAAAAAATTTATATTATTCGCATAAACATGCCAAGCATTCTAAGACCAAATGCTCTTGCTCATTGTATCATCACCACAAAGGGTTGTGCCTATGTTGTACAAGGATGGAGAAATGGTGAAAATCAAATTTGTGGAACAACAGATACATGGAAATAAAAGGACTGTTTTTAGGCACATGAAGAAAAGAAACTATTCTTTATTAGTTGAATCTCCATATAGAAGATCTCTAAAACCAGAAGCATAGCAAAGTTTTATGCAATATTCTGGACTGATCTTAACTATCCTTCTTTGACTCATTTAACAATAAGTAAAAAAATCAAAGTAAAAAAGATTTTCCTCCCTTAGAGCAATTAAACAACAAACTGATAATACCACTTTTCTTTTTCTCAATTTCAACAACAAAACTTCTTGGCAATACAGATAACACAGTAAGAGTAACAGCCAGCAAAATCCTCACCTGAAACTTGATAAATATTGCAGATGTTGAAGTGCCTAATGTAAAAAAATGGCTTAGGCTTATTCCATCACAACTTTGGCCCCAACTGCTTTCATCTTCTCAATTATTTTCTCTCCTTCTTCCTTTGATACTCCAGTTTTCAGCACTGATGGCGTCTTCTCTACTAAATCCTTGGCTTCCTTAAGACCCAAATCAGTAAAACTCCGAACCTCCTTGATTATCTTAATCTTTGAAGCAGCTTCAAATGACTCCAACTTCAATTCAAAAACAGTCTTCTCAGGTTTCTTCTCTTCCTTGGCAGAAGCAGCTGATGCCTTCACCGCCATTCCAGCCAATCCAGCAGCACCACCCTTCATAATCCCTACAACAGGCAATTCAGTCATTCCTTTCTTTCTCATTATAATGGAACTTAGTTCAGCAACTTCCACCAAAGTTAGCCCCGAAATTTCATCAACAAGCCTGAAAACACGCTCAGTTGGTGGACTACGATGCTCCGTGGGATCAAAAGTTGCAGGATCATAATCAGTCGGGAGTCTCCTCTGATCAATTTCAACCTCTTCTTCTTCATCCTCATCTTTTCTCAGAGATTGGGCAAAACCTCGACACAACACCCCATTCAAGCTCATGAAACTCAATGGGACCAATGGCGAAAATAAGCTTTTTGTAGAAAAGCCATTTGGTAAATGATTTCTTAACCTGAAAATCAAGCTCATTTCCAAATTTCTTAAGTACATATACGCTTCTTTAATCCAAAAACCTATCTAGATGGAACCCATTTTCATCTGAGGAACTGTCCTGAAATCCAAAAGGAAATTGCAAATAAATTTTTTTTTTTAAAAAAAAAAAGAACAGTAGATCGATAATAAGACAGAAAACTTTGCAATTAACTATTTGTGAAATCATAAATCATAAACACCCATTTGAGAAACTAAGTTACCTGAATTCCAGACAGAAATTAAAAAAAAAAAGAAGTAGTAAATATGCAAATGCAAGACGACTACTCTTCAAATTCTCCATCAGAACTTAAAAATAAATAAATAAAAAAATAAAAATGAGATCTGGACTAGGAAGTACCCAGACTAACCGATAGAAATTGGCGACAACGGCACCGGTGACTGATAAGGCCAATGGTGAGACCGAGAGAGACGGAGCGGTCACTTCGACTCCTTTCAACACCAAATTCACAAAGGAGAAAACAGATTGCTGGACTGTTAAAAAAGGTACAGCGGATAGTGAAGCTTGAAAGCGGCTGGCAAAAGACAAGGGTAGCAATGAGCTTGAATAGCGATGGAGGGTTCGGTTACATAAAAGAAGAAGAAGAAGAAGAAGTTGTGATTATATTTTTGCCGTAACTTTTGATAGGTGATTGGCGGCTAGGGTTATTTTCTAAGAGAGGATAAGAGAACGAAATGAAAAAAGAGATCAGATGAAAAAGAGGAAAATTGTAGAAATTTATATATTATTCTGATGCGAACTGTTATTGAAGATTAATTTTAGCTGGTTGGCATGGAAGGAGCAATTCATCCAAAATTAATTGGAAAATTGGTCAATCTGGCCCCTGAATTTGGGCCTGATATTCAAAATGAGCAAAACTCAACTTTTTTTTGTCAAAAATAACCCAGCAATTTAAGTAAAATGGCTTAATAAACCCATTTTTTCATCTTGGATCAGCACGCGTGATGTACATGGTATAAAAAGTACGTGAGATAGAATACATTGAATGAAAAAAAAAAAAAAAAAGAAATAAATCCTTGTCTCCTTCCATTGAAAATCTTGTAAAGTCCAGAACTATCAGCTGAGCATTTACAAGTCACATCCACTACCGTGTTGTCACAGCCGATTATTAAGTGTTTTAATTTTTTTTTTTTTTTTTTTTTTTTTTTTTAATTTTTTTTTTGTTTTTTTTTTTTTTTTTGCTTTTTTTTTTTTTTTTTTTTTTTTTTTGCCTTCATTAAGAATTTCTCTAACGTCAATCTTTTTCAATTTTACTAAAAAAAAAATCATAGATCAAGAACAAATTTTAATGGATACAGAAACAAAAACACGCAATAATAAAAGTTACACAATATCAAAACCTATAGAAATTTTTATACTTTTTATGAAAAAATTACCAAAAAATTCATAAAACTTGAGGAATGATCAATAGATCAAAAGGAATGCAAGTAGAGTGAGGCTAAGTGCTATCAAATGATAACTTTGCTTACGACGACAGAGTTAATAGAGTTATTCTCGCCAAACAGTAATTGTAGGAAGTTTATTAGCTTTTGCTTTGGCTTAGGATTTCCAAATTATATTCATTTCGCTTAACTTAGATCTTTTATGAGCTTTATTATTTTCTGATATTTATCGATTGATTTTTAGTGGTATTTTTTTTTTATTTCTTTTGATGCTTAGTTTATTTTTATTTTTGTGTTGATTCTATATTGGAATGAGACGGCGGTGATTATTTGGGTTGAAAAATAATGAGCTACAATGCTAACATGTCTAAGATCTTAAGCTTGCAACTTCGTTGTGAAGATGGTGGAAAATCCTGGATCGCATCTGAAAAGAGAAGAAGATTAGGACTGCAAATATTTGAATTGGAGGAGGAAGCCATAACTAAGTGTTAGGCTTGGTGGTCCCACAACCAAGATGAAGCAGCTTCACAAACAACACCTAAAAGCTTTTGAAATCTTAAATATTTAATGAAAATAATTTTAAAAATCAAAGTTGATCGTGTGGATATCACGCGAATTATATATATATATATTTAAAATCTAGATTTAAGAAATAAAAAGAAATAGAATAATCAAAACGCGTCATTTAATGAAAAAATAATCTAGTTAAGAAATAACCATGCCTGAAGCTAGAAATAAGACCGCCACGAAAGATAGAGGGCTTTGCTATTCCCAACACGATTACTATTAACGTGTCTCTTCATGAATTTCAAGAATTTCGGGCAATTTCCTGTTCCTTTTTTTTTATTATTTTCTTCTTCAAATTCTTGTCAGAGCTACTGCAGGTGTATGCTTTAATTCCCCCAAGTAAATGAATTATTATTAAAACGTTTTATCTTGGAATTGGACTTTATTGCCTGGTTATTACTTTTCCATTGTTGGGAATATGAGAGTAATCCTCACTAATTCCTTCATCCCTTTGTTTTATGAGAAGTCACATGTATATATAGAACATCTACTAATTTCATAATACTATTAATATAGATATGTTACATACAATTTTCATATAAACCAGATCAGGAAAAGAGAGAAAAAGCTAAACGAATTCATATGCATGAAATAGAAAGGAGACAGAAAAAAAAAAAAAAAATGCTTAAATGCAAGAAACCTCCCAAGCTAAACTGCTAATAGAATATACATCTTTACCAAAATAAATAAATAAATTATCAGCTTAAGTTCATAGAAAGCTAGCTTTCAGTGACCCTGAAAATAGATAATAGATATATGAGGCCAATGTCGAATTGTAACAATTTTGTAACTCAAAAGAA
>NW_023590681.1:1206754-1328269 GCF_014843425.1 Jatropha curcas
TTCTGCGAACTACAGATCAAAACCTAGATTCATGGTGCGCATCAACAAGAAGCCATCCTGTTGAATTTCCATATAATCTAACATTCAGGTGCCACAAGGGGGCCGGCCGATCTCCATTTTCCCGGCCGACGTCAAGTATCATATCATAACCGGAATCCAATCAACAGACCCGTGCCTCACAAACCCTAGTGGTCCCACTTCCATCCCAATTCCAGCAAGCAAGGCAAGCGTATAGCACAACACAGAAGTAATCAACAATGCTTTCAAGTATGGCACCAATAATCCAAATGTACAATCACAAATATAAATTAATGTAGTAATAGTGACATAATATATATATTTAGTAAATAATTACTATGCAAATGGCAATGTTGATATGCATTTATTTATTATTATCAACTGTGATTGGAGAGCGAAGCTCTTAGCCTTGAATTCTGTCCTGGAAAGGAAGCACTAGAATGGACCCGGGCGATCCTATAAAAAAAAAAAAAAAATGGATGCCCTGGAAATTACTTGTCCGGAGATGGAGGCACACGTGCCGGATGTGAAGAGCAGGTGGGAGGCTGATGGCCGAGGTGCCCTGTGAGCAGCGGCAGTGAGTGGCAGTGGCAATGGCGTGAGTGAGCTTGGGTGAGGCGCTGCACGATCGAGGGCAGAAGGAGCTGGCCGCTGCACAATCTGGCAGCGAGTGGAGCTGCTGGCAGTGGCGCGGCGGAGGAGCAGCGAGGCCGACGGAGGTGATGCGACTGCCGGCGTGGGAGTGGCGGCGAGGGCTGGGTGGCGCGCAGCGAACCTGCTGTCTCTCGCTAGTCACACACACGAAGACCAGACCAGGGAAGAAGGAAGGAAAAAGGAAGAAAGAAGAAAAGAAAGAAGAAGAAGAAGAAAAGAAGGAGAGAGGAGGAGGGTGGTGGCTGGGGAGGCTTGTGGGTTCACCGTGACTGACTGGAAGTGTGTGAGAGTGAGGGGTAAGCGTTGAATATAGAGAGGAGAAGAGCTTTCTAAGATGGTTTGGGTCGAACCGGTTTCGATTCGGTCCGATTCGGCCCAATCTTTGGTTTTCAATGGTTTCGACTTTCTCATATCGGTTTTTCGGTTTGGGTTTCTCACAGTAATTTCGCACTAAAAAATATTAATATTGATTTTCAGGCTGTCGGTTACATTAAAATTTAATTGAAAAGTTTTTGAAAATATAATTTCGGGTCGTTTCAAAAATATTTTGTAAAGATAGCAATATACTATAGTTTGAATAGTACACAGGTTCTAGAAATTGTACCTATGCCTTATAAAGATAAATACAATTCAAATGTTTTTAATTTATGATCTTACATGGTATCAGAGCCTTTAATTCCTAATATGAAGTTCTTATGTAATGATTCTATAATTACAGTGGGTTTTCTTCAACATATTAAACTGCTTCCTCAGGTAAGCGATGCTAAATCCTTCATTATTTTTTGAGCCTCCCAATCAATTAAGAAAATAAAAAAAAGAGAGTTTTTAAAAATTTTTAGGCCGACTACAGGGATTTGGAAAATGTCTTTTCATTCATGTATAAAATGACATGAGGAAATATTAGACAGCGTAAATAAAGTGAAACTTTTAAGAATACTCAATCCGTCTCAAATCATTTGAAATACAGTTTGAGTACTATTAAAAATGGGTCTGAAAAGGTGTAACAGATCGGGAATAAGTATTTCAAAATAAATTTTAAAATGGACAATATGCGTATTAAAATTTTAAAATAAATTTTGAAATATAATTAAATGTAAATTTTACAAATATCCACCTCACTTTGACCATGATTATAACATCATATTATTGAAAACTATATTTTTATTTTCAAGATAGTGCATGACTATATATAAGTTAAATTAATTAAACATTTAATATCAACGCATTCATTTGAATTTAATGCTCTTTGAAAAATAAGTGTAAATTAATAATTAATCCATCTATCTACAAACAACAAATAAATTATATTACCTCATGTTCATAATATTTGTCCCAAATATTTGAAATTTCCGTCCTCAAAGAAAAATGATTAAATTTGTTTTAAAATTTATAATAAATTTTGAGTAAATTGATTATATTACCTTAATTTTATTTACTAAATGTTTCTCTAAGAAAAATATTAAATGAAGTAATAATTATTGTCATAATATAAATATAAGAGTAAACCATGAAGAAAATATTTATTACTCTTGAAACCAATAAATATGACAAGTAATTATTGAAACAAACTATTTTTTCAAAAACGTGACAGTATTATGAAACGAAGGTAGTAACTATTTGAAGTTAAAAAAAAATTACATAACAAACCGAAATTTATTTATTAACTATAACATAATAAGTATTAAATTTTTATAACTAGTTCAAGTAAAAAAAAAAAAAAATTTACATAACGAAACTAAATTTATTATGACATATTATTTTTCCATTTAAGCAAGACATAAACAATCAAGTAGAAAACATATCTTGCTTAAATAGAGAAATACTTCTTATTAAAGGGTACTACCCAAAACTACATATTGAGAATCCATAATTAATAAAACAAAACCACCACTTATTTCACAAATACATAAAACAGTTTGAAGCTTAGGCCACTTCCATTGTCACCAATGCCACTGCCAAATTGGATTCCTTGGAATATAATGATGACGCGTTTTCCACTCTCCTCGTTATCGGAATGCTTGTCAACTTCATTCTAGTAATTTTCTCAGTCGTGATGGCTGTCGATGGATGTCCTGGTTCATTCCTGTAATAAAGCCTCCTTTCGCGCAAGAACAAGATCCCAAGCATGATCATCAAGGTTAGAGCACCCAACTGGCACCCCTCATATTCTTGAATATTCGAGTGATTCGAATCTTCTCGTTTTTCTTATCTGTCACAAAAAGAAAAAACAAAAAAATCAAATCGTGGTTCTAATAACTAAGAATTATGATTTGGTGGATATAAAAAATTTATGCATTCTAAATCTTTTACAAATAGAAGTATGAAGTGAAAGATCTAGTTGAACCCGTTATATAGAGGGGGCAAGCTAGGGTTTCTGATGGGAATACTTAAATAATTTTAATTTGGTGATGGAATGTCCACCATATTATAATGTGTGGAGCTATAAATAATTAAATGGGTTTGACCTAATAAAATTATCACTGATTAAAATGATTAAATGGATAGATTTTAGAGAAAAAAATTGTCCATAATTGGGGACAAATCAAATAGAAATGAAAAGGCATACAAAAAAAAAAAAAAAAAAGTTAATCATTACTTAATCAATGTGGAATTGGTGATATTTACCCATAATGATTCACACCTGATATTTATTTTCGTTGATTTCCATTTTAACAGTAACATTTCATCTTTTCACAAAAATTAAGAAAATTAATTTAAAACAGATTGATTTTTTTAAACAATATACAGTAGAAATATTATAAATTGCCCTTTCTTAAAATTAAATTTTCCATTAAATTTTATTATAAATCAAATGCAATTTCATCTCTGTATTAAAAGGGACCACTATTAGAGTAAAAAAATTCCATTTCATTTTTTTCAAATAAATTGATAATATAAGAAAAAATTTTAGTTTATTTAACTACAATTAAAAGTAATGATAAAAAAGATAAAATAAATGTAAAGATTAAAAATAAATTGCACCTAATAAGTATAGATAATTGAAAAAATTATTATAACTCTCAAATCAAATATCTAAATGAACACTTAAAAGTGAAATAAAGTAAAAATCAATTCCGAAGTATAATTTACTTTAATAATTAAAAATAATAGCATTGAATACTAATGTTCTTTTCGGCAATAATTGGTTATTACGATTAGCTTTCAATGCACCTCAAGTCTGTAGTTTTTTTATCAAAAGCATATTATTCATACATGCTCATTAGGAAATTTGTAAATGAAAACCAAAAATTTATTTATTTTTTGTCATAAAATTACTGTACTAAGATTTTTTTTTTTTTTTTTTTTTTTTTTTTGGATTTGAAAGAACAAAAACGAAACTTGATATTACTTATTATAGTAATAAGCAAAAAGAAAAAAAAAATCCCCCCTCTTGCTGATTAAAAATGTTTTGTCTATATAGAGATGTTATGTTTGGCACTATAACGGAAGAAACCACCCCTAATTCAACAATTTTTGCTGAAGAAAGTGGGGGATTCTTGTCTTGCTGATATTTTATTATTCTGTCCAACTTCCGAATAGCCATTTGGCCGCACTTTGCAATTCATAATGCATATATGTTTCATGCTGATTGAGTGAATAATGGTGTCATTCCTACGTCCTAATTAAATTTATTTTTGGAGTTTTGGTTTGATTTTAATTAAATTTTGGAAAATCTAAAAAAATAGGTACCAGAATTGAAATAATGGAATATATCATAATGTGTAAACGCTTTTAAAATTCTTACAATAATTTAAAGAAATAGACAGTATATTTTCTAAATATGTATGCCAATGATAATATTTATGAAAAATTTCTTGAATCTGAAAATAATATAATTTTTCTGGAAAGAAATAATTGAATAATTTCAATATTCAAAAATCTTTCTATACAAATCAATAAAATGAAACTTAATTGATAAAAATAACATTGAGTTTCAGTATATTATCCGTTCAGCGTATTATCCTCGTAGGTTAAGAAATTCAACTTATGAAACTTATGAATGAATGAAATTAGTCCCTCATATTTAAATAGAGCATGAAAGAATATTTGTGGAGAAAAAAAAATTAAATGAAAAATTAAAAATCAATTTTCTAAAATTAGCATTAACTAACTTATAAGAAAAATACTTAATTTCTGATTTTGCGTTTCTCGGGTGCATATTGCTGGGGTCTTCCCCTTTTAATTCTCAATGCTAGTTACGTTCCCTTTTTTTTTTTTTTTTTTTTTTTTTTTTTTTTTTTTTTTTTCAATTAATAGTTGGTTTTTGCATTCCTTCTCATGCTATTGAATTTCATAATTCCATACAACATTCATGATCTAAATTGAAGTTTTAGGGAGGGTTCTTTTGTAAGAATATGACTTATTATAGTTTTTCTGAAAGGATGATTTGTTATAGTTAATTTTGATTTTCATTCGTTAGAAATCCTTTGTATTGTTTACAACTTCCAGCTGCAAGCTTTGCATTGTTTCTTTCGGTTTCTCTCTTGCATACTTTGGTAATAATGGATTTTATTTCCTCCTGTACTTACAGTTGTATGATATAATGTAATATAATTTACTGAATCTACATTTACCGATTTACTAATTAAGTATTTACTATTTACTGATCGATTTAAATATTTATTAAATTCACCAATAAAATTTTACTGTTTACGGACTGATTTACTGAATTAATTAATTTACCATATGAGACTTGATTTAAAAAAAAACAATTAAAACAACGGCCGTTTTAAATAAATCGGTAAATTGGAAATTTTGATTTTTTTTTTAATACTTTACTGAATCATTTACTGTTTATTGATTTACTAAATAACCTCGGTTCGGCTTGGTAAATTGGTAATTACTGAAGTAATAGTAGTAAGGTTCATCTCAAGAGCCCGTGAAGGCCCTAACTTGCTGGCTTTAGTCCAAGGTCACTGCACAAGAACTAATCAAATCAGGCCCAAAAATAAATATTTCATTAATTGATAAATTAAATTTTATTTAATTTTTCAAAAATAAAATTAGAATGTAAATATTTAAATCTAAAAATTATTAGTACTAAATTATATTTTCTCTATCCTATTTTATTTACATAATTTGATAAAATACGTATATTAAGAATTTATTGATAAGGTTCTAAATTTATATATGTAACAATTATTTTTCTCATAATAACTTTTGTAGTTGTTCATTAAAATAAAACATTTTTATTAATATCTTAATAAATTTAAGGAATAATAAGTAAATAAAATAGAACGGAGAGAGTATTGTTTATTATTTTCCTAGTGAATTAAATATGCCTTGATCATTAATTATGTTATTTTTGTAAGATTTATAGTCGATTTGTTCTAGATATTGATTCTTGAACTTTGTATCCTTTCTTTCCGTTTAGCTGTTTCAAACTAGAATTTTCAATTTCTATCTTCGTTTTTAACCTCTCTCTCTCTCACTCTCTCTCATCTATATATATAAATTTGCATTGTTCATAAATATTTTTGCTGAAAATGTTGGCATGCTTACAAGAAAACATATATATAGAGAGAGAGACACACTGTAGCTTTTAGCTGGTGTCACAGTTTCCAGAATCTCCACCAAAGCTTCCAAAGTCCTGCCTAGGAATGTAATGGTGGTTATTGACACTAGTTGCAGGAAAATCGCCATTATTGATCATATGATTCCCCTCAACAACCTTTCTATGCTCTTCTTCTTCCATTTCTACATCATTTACTGTTAAAGATTTCATATCTGTAGCCCAGCAGCAGCTCATGCTCATCAGCAAACTAAGAACAAGAACCACCCCTATGAACCTCATTCTTCGGATCGAATCGTATCTATATATCTCCCTGTTTACCCTGAAAAATAAAAATAGAACAATTTAATAATACATAAAATTGTAAAATCAAAACATATTGAATTAATTAAATATATATACCTGCTAGCTAGCCTAGCTTGCTGTATCAATTTAGCTTATAGCTAGAGAGCTAAATAGGATTTTTCTGAGGAGGAAGGGACAGGTTTAATCTAGCTATTTCTATATAGGGAACCAAGCTAGGGTTTTTGTGACTTTGATTGTTTTAAATTTTAATATAATAATATAGTCATGGGATCTCCACCAAATTGAGACAAAATGAAGTGGGATGGCCATACTGTAATATATTTTTAATTTGTTTTTAAACCAATTAAAATGGTGGGATTGAGATTTTTTTTTTTTTTTTTTTGCCCTTTTTGAAAGGTCATACATTGAAGCATTATAAATAGGAAACTCCATAACTTAGTGGTGAATTTAGGTGCAAGAGAATTGAAGTCAATTTAGCACAATGGGGAGAGCCTGATTGTGATGTCACTGATTAACTAATTAGTTTCAGTAATTTGTCTCTTATGTTTCTTCACAATTTAATAATATTTATATATCAAGTGGTTACAGTTTCGGCAAGATATTTAGAGACTATTTCTTTTAAATTGGAGGATTTTTTTTTTCAAGATAGGCTTTTTCAGATTCGGTCTATAAGTCTATTTATAGATTATGAAAAATGATTTGTTTTTTTTTTTTAAATGAAGATACTTTTGACAATTATTTAAAAAAAAAATAAGTATGAATAATTTTTAAAAACAGTTTGGTCTTTATAGACAGTTATAGAGTGGGTCTAAAAAAATCTTCTTCTTCTTGCTCATATCCCAAAATAATTTGCTCACTTTCTTTTCATCTTTTTTTTCACTTTGCTTTTCAAAAGAGAGTAATTTTTTTGATTTCCTATTCTACCCTTATTTAACATATATCTTTATCAACTAATATTGCACTAGAATAATTAATCAAGTCTAGAAAGAAACAACATAATTATTATTGTCACATATATTATCCAATTTCATAACTTTGAAATACATATATCATGATATTCACACTATTTAATATAATTAAAAATTATGGTATAATTATATTAATTATACTTAAGTCAAACTAGACTTATTATTATAAGATTGAATTTTAAGTATGAGGAGTATTTTCAGATTAATTTATTCTTATATTGAGATTAATTTTATTTTTTCTAAACTTGGAAAATACCTACTTTGACGAACTAATATATTACAGTATTCTGAACTTTACAGAATTTTGTAATTTAATCATATCTTGATATTTCTACCAAATTTTAACTCAATTTTGACTTTTTGTAGAAATTTCACCCTCGATTATAATTAAGGATGTACTTGCAAATAATAAAGTATTTTCATTATTTTTTAAACCTTCATGTGAAACTGATAAAAATTTAAAACAAAAATTACAAAAAAAAAAAAATCCATTAGTCTGCCCAATTAATGTTGAGCAGATTAAATTTTAATTTTTTAAAATAGATATACTAATTAATAATTTAATAAATATTTAAATTTCTATCAATTATCAAAAATCCCAAAGCATGGTATATAAATTAAAATAATAAAATTTTTTCAACCACATATTTTGTTTTCATATTATCTATATTTCAAGTATGAAATAATAATATGTGCCGTGATTTTTTACATTAATAATATAATCAAATTTTTATTCATTTAATAAAAATAAATAAATTTAATAACTTCTTAATTATTTTAATTGTAATGTCTCAATTATTATATTTTTTTAAATCTATAAATGTATCACTCACCGGATGTGAATATAATTCGACGTTGAAAGGATATTTAAATTTTTATTTTTATTATTAAATTTTTAAATTTATTCAATAATAAAATATAATATAGAGCCAGCTAAAATATAAAAGTTAAGTACCTTAGGATTTTGAATTATAATCATATTTTAATCTCATTAAATCAAATTAAGTAGTTAATTTTAAAAATTTTATGGTTACGATACAATAAAATTAAGTGAAAAAATAAAGATATCTTAGTATGGAAACAGATTTCAACCTTTTAAGGTAACATCTTAAACTAAGATGGGAATGCTTTGTTATTTTCATTTTAAAAAAAGATAGCTTATTTAATATTTTTAATTAATTTAAATAAGTTTCAATATTACAATCAAATAATTAAAAATTAAATTGTTGAATATGTTTTTTCTTAGAAAAATAAAATAAAAAAATTCAAGGGAAGTCATTTTCCGAAAGTAAACAAAGAGTGCCTTGTTGATTAGACAAGTAATATTTTGTTGCTGAATCATTACTTTTAGAAGATGCAATCAGTTATCTAAAGTCAACCCATTGCTAGGATGCCACTTGTCCCTGTATACGTAGCTAGGATTCTGATCTTTTGCTTAAAGTAGAGTCTAGCGTATGATGATGAACTTCTTAATTATAGGGCACTTCAAAAGATGTTGGATTAAGGAGATGAAAAAAAATCTTGGTGGAGCTTCCAGAATTTGTTATTGTCATTCCATGTGAAAGCATCAGAAATTAACAGCTCAGAGACAGATGGAGTGTCAAACGGAAAATATTTTTTAAGAGCTAAAGTTTGTACTGTGGAGAGTGGAGTGCTTCTTGTTGGCTAATGCCAGACAATGGAAATGCTTTTTATCTTTACAATAATGGCGAAGAGTCTATAATTCAATTTTGTTGCCATACAATTCCTGCAATTTTTGCATTTGTTTGCAAGTGGAACTAACTAGATTAGAAAGGTGTATTCTCTAAAAAATTTTAATTAGCAGTAAACAGCTGATAAAAGTCAAATAAATTATTCTCATGGATTGATAAAATACTTATTGAGAGCACTTTACCCTTTAATGAACCGATCCCGTGTGAGTAGAATTTAGTTCTACCACAGTGGATTAAGAATACTTGTGGTAATCTAAACACAAAAAAAGTTAAATCAACTGTTGATTCAATTAATTACATTTTTTTTAACTCTATCATATTTAAGTCCTTAATTTTTGTAAGTTTTCTAATTAAGCCAATTTTCAAAATTTTTTTTAGTATAATAAAAAGGTTTAATTTCATCGGGTCGTCGAGCGTAAATGTTTTTTACTCTTTCAACAAAATGCTCTTCTCAAGAATCGACTTCCATTTAACTGAGATCTAGAGATTTATAGCTATTATTTAATAAAATCATGTCCTCTTTAGCTAGAAGAAGGAAAAAGAAAAAAAAAGGAAATATATATAAAACATCAAAAAAACTATTATTACTATTATGTAGAGGTGTGTAATGTTATTAAAATTTATAATTTAGAGGCTATACCATCAAAAGATCTTAAAATTCAGTAGCAAATTTATGTATTAGGGCTTAAAAAGAAGACAAGGCTGAAACGACGACATTTCACTATTTATTTTTAACTTTCACGCGTGATCGTTTGACGCACAAGTATTTTGCAGTTGGGCCATTATATGAGCTTCATAATCATATTATTCAAACAACACAAACGACAAATCGCGGGCTTACGTTACATATCGAGTTTGATATTCCTCCTTTTGAATTGTCTTTCGGTTGTGCTTAGGACTTTTTAGTGGGCTTTTTCATCTAACTAGCCCAATGATATGTAATGATTTTTTTATATATTTTTATTTTATAATTTTAGTTTACTCCATGCATTCTTGTATAGTCCTTAAAATTTTTGGTGTTCAAATTAATTCAAATTTCATTTTGAAGATTTATATCGGATTACTTCACTGCAAATCGTGCACAATCCTAGTTTTGACAGTACATAAAATCATTGTTAAATACAATTTTTGTAACGTGTTGATTAATTTGTGATCCAAATCTTATAAAACTCAATGAAGCTTATAAAATAAAATACTTAAAATCTATTCGATAAAATTATCTATTTTGGCAATTGTTAACCGTTTAAGTAGCATTCTTAACTATTTAAATAGTTTTTCATAAAACGTGAAAGTTAAATGTTATATGAATTAATTTTTCACAAAACGCTACCTTAACCTTTAAAAGCTAGTTCAAATGCTATATCATCTAACACTATAAAAAATAGTTCAGTCAAAACATTAAGAATAATTTAAAAAGCTGTTATCAAAACAACTCTAACTTCAACATCAAATTTGAAAAAATTTTCATCATCACGTGGCATGAGTATTGTCAATGGCCCATTGTAATTATTCAAAAAGTAAGGGCATATGCTTTGGACCATAATAAAGACGAAATAAAATAATATTTTCTACATAAATTTATATATAGAAAATTAAGAAAATAATTAATTTTTTTAAATTGTAATAAAATAAAATAAAAATAATTGTGAATATAATTATTATCATAGTGGTAAAATTAAAATAAATATTTATTACTTTTTAAAATATTTAAAACGCTTTCTATTCTAAAATAAAATAATCACCATAAAACAATTTATATTTTGGTGCTAAAAAGGGTAACGTGTTCAGTTTATTAATTTATCCCAAAATTATAATTAGAGAGAACCATATTTTCCTTCTCTCTAATAGTCAAAACATTACATCAGAATTTAGAACATCAATTTTTTGCATAATTCTAACTTTTAAGTTCATTTATTGCTTGTGATTTCATCTAACACATCATTTTCAAAATCAAATAATTTGAATTACTTCTTTCTTAGGCAAGACTATTAGGCTTAATTTTTCCTTTCACACTAATTTCCACATTCATGAATTTAGTGAAAGTCAAAAGATCTATTTGTTGAGAATTTCATTTTCCTATTATAAGTTTATAAATGAGTCAGGCATGCAATTTTTCTATAAATTCCACATAAGCTCATTGAAAATGTTATATTCTATGGATTATAATTAGAAATTCAAATTTGATAATCTTCTGCTTAATTAATTTCTAGGCTATCCTAGATATTAATTTCTGTCGATAATAAATCCTTCAAGAATCAAGAAATAGAAATCTGTTGTGTAGTCTCAATTCAGAAAATTAAAGATTTAAAATTTAACATTTTTTAATAATTTTCTATTTTAGAAAAATAAGGGAAGGAAAAAAAAATTTGTACTTAAACATCTAGATTTCTCAATTAAAATATCCATTTGACTATATCATTATATACAAGCCAATACTCAAAAGAGTTAGCTAGGAAATGAAATTTGATCATGTGGGAATTATTCAAATCATTCAAAGATGAAAGAACACATGACTAATCCTTTAATCGATTAATACATTACATATGGAACTTTAAGCCTTTGGATAGGGGTATTTTTTTTAATTGAGAAAAATAACTATGGGAAATATTTTTAAAAAGGCATTTTTCTTTATTTGGAAAAGGGAAAGAATATATTAAAGAAAGTAATATTTCATTAATTTCTATTTGTACTCGTATGTTTTGAATTTCTCTAAGGGAAAATAATGGAGAAAAAATAAAAGAAAAACATTTATTTTATAAAATTATCCAAATACACCAAAAAATAATTAGAATAAGATGTTATTGTTTACAAATAAATGAACACACGTCAATTTTTAACAATACCATTTTCTTTCAAAAATTTTTCCCTTCTAAATAAAGAAAAATGAATTGATTTTCTTTCTTTCATTATATTCAAATAGAAATGTGAAAAATAATTATGAAAAAAAATATATTGTTAAGAAAAATTTTTTATTTATTACTTGTTTAAAAAAATGGTACTAGTGTCAATAAAATATAAGCAAACCCATCTACTTATTTTAGCAGAGGCTATGAAAACTTATTTTGATGTGGTTCACCCAACTTTGGAAATATATATAGTTGACATTTGAGGAGGAGAAATCCATGTTTTAATTGTTAATATCTATTTTAATTTATCTTACTAAGTAAAAATTTTTCGTCTAACAATATTTTGAATTCATACTTGAAATGCATATTTTTCCAGGAGATCAAACTTGAATTCATATTTTGAATTTAGAACATAAAGGTTCTGTCCTCCCTGTAAAGTATGTTTTCAAGTGATCGAACTTATATTCACACCTTTACGGAAAATTATAATCATTTATCATCCCAATCAACACATTGTTTACAAAATAAAATTAATTCTAATTGTACCTAAAAAGGCATAGAAGCAAATTAATATTAGAAATATACTATAGCATTCAAATCTTTAATTTCTGATATTACGAAACTAGACATATTTATTAATTAAATTTCAAACTTACCAAAAATTTGACTAGTAAATTAATAATTGTCTGCACAAGTTGACATTTGCAATTCCAACTGTGAACAGCTTTATTACGTGCATCAATCACTTCTAATTATCACCGACAAATAAACCAACTCCTATCCACTGTTGAAACAAAGATATTGCAATAACTATTTACACCGGCCCTATGTAAAATGTGAACAGTAAGAGGACATCAACACAAAGTTGTGCTTGCCTAAGCACGCAAGTGATGCATTTCATCCTGGAGACTCAGAGCCTAACACGCTCTAGCCGTGCTATGGGGCACGCCCGTGCCATAGATTCTTCTCTAGACGTGCCGCTGGGCACGGCCCGTGCTGAACCATTCTTAGAACTCAGGCTCTAGCACGCCCAGACCGTGTATAACAGCACGCCCGTGCTGCGAATTAAGTGCCGTCTTAAATCAAGAACGCTAGCCAGTCTCTATAACTTACATGGGCCCACCTCAGATACTTTCTTGATGTACAAATCAAGATCTAATCCTATTTAGGCAGATGGAAAAGTGATGTACAAATCAAGATCTAATCCTATTTAGGCAGATGGAAAAGTCTTAATTAAGAAGAAATCCAAAGCCTAAACAGTTTCTTATTTCCAAAAAGATTTCTTAAGGATTCTATTTCCTAAACGAAGTCGGATTTTCTCTCAGGAAGTCTATATAAAGAGAGGAGCCATTCATTGTAGATATATCCAGTTTTGATAGTTTTTTGTTCTATTGTTCTTCTCTCTTTCCAAGACTTCAAGCGCTCAAGATTTGTGCAAAGATTCAAGGAAGCCGTCCAGAATTAATTATTGACTAGTTTTTATCTCTAAACTCTTAATCTTGTTTACGTTTCATTATTCACATTGATTATGAAATTTTTATTAAGTATTATTGAATTTTATTTAATTACTATGTCGAACTAAACTTTCATACTAGGGATTTGATGTAGCTTAATTTCTTCTCCAATTTATAATATTAGATTTGTTTTGCTTTGTTCAAAGCATAATTTGTTATTAAACTTAATGCTTCCAGGCAGAGTTTCTCCCCTGGATTGATTTATTTCATTAATCACTATTGGGAGAAGAGTTTTTGATATGAAAAAGGTAATAAATTACATGAGAATAATAACTTGATGCGGAAGCTATATGGTTTGACTCATGGAGGGTTTTCAGACTCATGGAGGGTTTTTTCATAAGGTTAATGACTTTAGGCTTATGAATTCAAGCAACAAACAGGAAACTTAATGATTTGATTCGTGTTTGATTTGCCACTATTGGAAGATAGCGTATCAGACCGGGCTAAATAGCTAACAATATATCGGACGACTTGTTAGTGATTTTAGGGTTGGTTTCTTCTATTCTGAACATTAAAATTGATTAACCGAACTAATAAAATAAATTGGATAAGAATTAAGTGAAATCAAAAATCCTTAGTAGCCTTTAAAGTCGATTTGCTTTTTTATTCAATTAAAATTGATTAACGAACTAATAAAATAAATTGGATAGAATTAAGTGAAATCAAAATCCTTAGTAGCTTTAAATCCTTGATTTCTTTTATTCAATTACTGTTGCTTGATTTCTTTTTATCCTCTTTTATTTGTTAATTAATTTTTTAAAAATAATTCCCCTTATTGCCGTCTAAATAATAGTAGGTTAACATAATTTTGGTACTTGGTATACAATCTCTGTGGAAACGATACTCTTCGCATTCTATGTTACTTGTTGCGATTTCGTACACTTGCGAAAATCACTGTCACAAATAATAAGCAAACAGTTGACTATATGACTTTCTCAGTTGCCTTCCTATGTTCAAACTGGTAATTTGCTGAATTGGTAAGCATATATGCACAAATAAATTAAATTATTCCATTTTCAACTAATCTTTATTTTTTTTTTTCTGATTTCTCATTTGAGCTAGATTCATGTATTCTTCTGCTTTGAATTCATATTATATATATCATATCAGGAAACAAGCCTCCATCAAGGAGATATGAGAAAGCTAGCATTCAAAATCTTGTTTTTCACTCGCTTTATTTTCATTTCTCTTCTCTTGCATACCCTTCCAATATCATCTCAAGAAATTGGTAAGACTTTGTTTTCTTGAGTTCTTTTGTAATTTCATTCACAGAAACTTCTTTTATTTGATATTTTAATGAATTCATATATGTTTTTCGTAATTTGTAGAGGATGAAAAAGATTTTGATTACTATGAAGGCGAAAAAGGGCCAAGTCGATGGGGAGAGCTTCATCCAGAATGGAGTGCTTGTAACAATGGATCAATGCAATCTCCGATCGATCTCCTGAATGAAAGAGTTGAAGTAGTTTCTCATTTAGGGAAACTTAAAAGAGAATACAAGTCTTCTAATGCCACACTTAAGAATAGAGGCCATGATATGATGGTAAGCAAATAAATATTAGAAATTAAAAATTGTAAACATCAAAAAATTTATCTACATATTTACTATAATACAAAAACAAAATTGAAATTCATATCTACCCCAAAAACTAGAAAATTTTTTTTATTAAGTTAGGTGAGATGTATTAATTTGACCCAAAGACAATTACTAGAAGGACTGATTCAGAAGAGGTTATCAATTATTAATTTCTTAATTTTATATATATATATATATATTATTCCTAATTTTTCTTGATTCATCTTTTTTTAAAAAAGAAAAATTTTGGATGCAGATGGAATGGGAAAATGGTGCAGGAATCACTGAAATAAATGGAACAGAATATATTCTTAAACAATGTCATTGGCACTCTCCTTCTGAGCATTCTGTCAATGGAGTGAGGTTTGCATAATTAATATCTTCTAATCCAATTCCAAAAAAGTTGTAAAAAAGAAAAGACAATTTATATAAAATACTAATTATTTTGACTTAATAGCATTGGAGACGTTTGTAGAACTATAAGATTTCCAACTTGAATAATCAAGCCAAATATAAATATATAAATATTTAATTTATATATTCGTATATTTAATTATAATATAAAGAAAAATAAGTCTCTAATATATTGTAATTGCAGGTTTGCTCTAGAGCTACACATGGTTCATGAAAGCCTTGATGGAAAGGTTGCTGTTATCGGAGTTATGTACATAATTGGAAGGCCTGACTCTTTTTTATCATCAGTAAGTGTTATAAATTAAACTCGCAGTCTTATATTACGTTTGGTGAACTATTATAGTGTAATAGTATTACGGTTTACCAAACTAGCATGGATAAGAAATGACTTAAAACTCGTAATCGATATATATTTCTCGTTCATTAGGTCGACAAACATTTAAGATCAGTGGCCGGAACTAGGAAATTAC
Source organism: Jatropha curcas (assembly GCF_014843425.1). Next base: position 1,222,745 of record NW_023590681.1, read on the forward strand.
AGACAGTGGTGGGAATGGTAAATCCAAAGAGCATCAAATTACGCAGCAGAAAGTATTATAGATATAAGGGATCACTTACAGTTCCTCCTTGCACTGAAAATGTCCTTTGGACCATTGTTACAAAGGTTTGCCCTAATTTATTATTATAACCTTAAAAATTAGATTAAATCTTTTGCTAATTTAATTCATTAAATTTCAGGTTAGGACGGTATCAAGAGAACAAGTGCGTTTGCTTCGTGTAGCTGTTCATGATGTGAGTAATAATTTTTGGTTTTATTAATAACTTTTTCCATAAATATATTATTTGGCTGATAAATTTTTAATAATTATTATTTAAATTAATTTTATATTTGCAGGAATCAGACACAAATGCAAGACCAATTCAACTAATGAATGGAAGATCAGTGCAACTTTATAAACCAGAATCAACTGATAATAATTAATTTCGTTAATTATTTCGTGATCTGCAGCTATGTATATGGTCATTATGATTAATAAAGTAGTAGTTTAATGTTTTTTCCATGTAATTTTGAGTTGTAAGTTAATGTCCTACGTGTAGATTATATTTCTTTTTTTTTTTTTCGGCTGATATAAATATATAGTCAATTGTTTTGTATAAATGGAAAGAACTTATCAGTACTGCTGGAAACTTATAATTAATAAGGAGTACGTAAATATAATTTAATTCTTTTTGTAGATTTTTTTTTTTAAATGTTAGTGGAATTAGATTTTTATTCGTGAAATTCGAACCTCCAAGCTACAATGGCCTAAACTAATCAAATGAATAATCAATTAATAATTAATTTTAATTGGTAGCCATATTTAACTTGTAATTGAATTTGAAATTACTTCCAAAATCATTAACGTACAATGTATATATTACAAAATATAATTAAACGAAATACACTCTCTCAATTATTATTCATCAATGTAAAAGTATTTATACAAAAATATAATAAAAAAATAAAATTACAATCATATCTTATTAATATTATTTACACACTCCTCAAGTTGATTTTTGAAGCACAGTTCTTGCTTCCTTGTATCAAACAAGCAGGTAAGACCAATTATAGTCTCAGATGCAATGAAAAACCATCAACTCATCAAATGATTTACAATCAAGAGATATAACTAGGCAAGATTTTCAACTTTTGGGATTTAAATTGTTATCAACCCATCATATGCATCATATCATGTACCCAATGTTTGCTATTAAAAACTTAGCATCAGACACATAACCAATCAAGAAGCAAAACATTCCACGAATTGACAAATCATTTAAGATTCTCTAACATCAAACACTAGTCAGCCATCAAATCCAAGCCGCTATGCACAAAAGCTCGTAAAAGATGCATAAACTAAGAAATTAGAATAACTTCCACGCCAATTTCAATTTCACACCAAGATAAAATGTGAAAGAGAAAATAGAAGAAAATAGTTAAAATGAAATTGAAATTGATAAAGAACAATTGACAAGAAAATAAGAAACAGATAAATCATAATTTTGGTATTTTCGTCTAATGTGATTGAGGAAAAATTAGATGAACATATTGAATCGCAAAATAAATAAATCGAAGAAAATATGAAGAGAAGACAAATTCAATTGACAAAATAGATTTACAATTGGAATCTATGAATAAACCGAATCATTGAATTGGCAAAACAAACTAGAATCTTTGAACCAATCTAAGCAAACAAAGTCATAGATCAAAAAAAAAAAAAAATGGTGGATTATCATCCCTGTATAATCCCCAATGTGAAGAAATTGATCGCTTGATTCAAAACGAATTCAAGCACAAAAGTAAAGAAAGGGATAAAACTCTAGAAATCAAAATCAATCGATGAAATCAACCAGAAAAGAATCACTTGAATGGATCAATACAATCAAGACGATATGCAATAAATTCAAATCCTCAGAAGCTTGAAACCAAAAATAATCGAAGCAATTAGGACAAAGTATCAAAATATCCAAATAGATTATGTAAAATCTCTAGAACTTGAAGAGAATGGAAGAGAAATACAAAATCGAAACAAAAAAAAAAAAAAAAAAAAACTCTAGAACTTTGAAGAAGAATGGAAGAGAAAGTACAAAATCGAAACAAAAAAAAAAAAAAAAAAAAAAAAAAAAAAAAAAAAAAAAAGATGAAAGCAAACAACAAAAATAAATAAATGAAATAAACTCAACACCAAACTTTAAAAATAAGAATCAATTCAAATCAAATTATAGGTCAAAACTGAAATGACTTAATTTAGTCTGTTTAATTTTAATCAAACTTTTTGAACTTCTCGAAACTGAGGTCGAACTAAAAAATGAAAGCTTTAGTTCCCCATTTAACCCAAAATTAAATTTTCTTGTAGCCCTGACCTCAAGTGTGGAATTAGAAAATACAGTTAAAAGAGTGAAATGAAATTTTTAAAATTTTTGGAAGCAAAAGGTAGTTTTATATTTTGTAAGGAAAAATGTTACTTTCTATAAGAAAATCTATTTTGTAAATTTTTTTTTTCGGGGAGGGGCAGATGAAGTATTTTGAATGACGCTAATAGAAAATCACCATTGCTAATTCTCAGCTAGATGATGAAGTATTAATAACTGATTAAGCATTATCATTGTTAAGCTTTCAGAATTTGAAGTGTAGTAAATTATGAATTAATTCTTTAATGGGATAAACTTGGAGTATATATACCGAATCCTAGGCAATTGTATTAAGATAAGGATTATGACTCCTATATTATTTGTTAATTTGAGTTTATTTAAGAGTTTCATATTATTATTTTAATATATATTATTATTATATGTTAATAGTAGTCCTCCTTAATTTATTTGGTCATTTTATGTCCAAATGTAATGCTTATGTCTTTTTACTGTCTGTTATTATTATTATTATTTATTATTATTTATTTTATTTTTTTAGGCTTTGTGAAGGCTGTCAAGTGATGGTAGCTTTTATTTCTACGAGAACGAGGCATTAGTCTTAGGGGGGCACCCAAGAGTTGCTTCAATTAATGAGGGACTCTTCAGTGCCTCGCCTGGCCTATATAAGGCCTCTCTCCCCCTCCCCCTCATTTGTTTCACTTTCCATTTCTCAACCACTAGAGAGTTTCTCTCTAGAACTCCTTTTCTCTCTAATTTTCAAGTAAGTTTTTTATATTTTCTCCTTTCCTTTTTTTTTCTTTTTTTTTTTTTTCATTAGCTAAGATCATAAGTTCCTCAGAGGACGAGAATGTAAGCATTACATGATCAATTTGGAGACGAGAACTTTGAGGATATAGACTCAGGGGCAGACAAGGCTAAAGATAGAAAGGAGAACGTTAGGATCATCGATGTTCCCTCTGATATTGACAAGGGTGAGCTGTTGGATATATATTTTATGTACAGTATAGCACTAGAGTATAAATTAATTGGGCCTTCAGAGAATATAAGGGTGACCGAGCCATTGGACGAAGACTCTATTATGATGTATGAAGAAAGTTTCCGATCTAGGGTTCGATTCCCTTTTTCTGAACCTTTGATCATTCTTCAATGAATACAATATCACCATTAGTCAACTGCACCCCAATGGCTTGAGGTTCCTATGCGCCATAGCTGCCCTAGCTCACTAAAATGGACACACTTTAACAGCTCAAGCAGTTCGAGAGCTTTATCACTTCTCCGTTTGCCCTAACGAGGATCATTGTTTCCTTCAGGCGAAGAAAGATTGGAATGTCTTCTCTGATCAGTACTGATGCAATCGAGCTTTCAGTAGTAGCTAAATACAAGTTATAAGGGCTCATCTTTCTTGGGTCTGCTCAGAAGGAGAGTGGAAGACAAGAAATCCTTAATCTTTTCGAAGGCGAGCTGGTATTTTTCATCCCATTGAAAATCCTTCAGCTGTTTTAGGATTCGTATAAGGGCATACATCTCTTGGCCGAACAAGAGATAAATCGCCCTAAGGCTGTAGTTTGACCATTCAATTGTTGAACTTCATGGATGCTGGTGGGTGCCTGCATCCCCAAAATTGCCTTCATCTTCTCTGAGTTCGACTCAATCCCTTTTTGTGATATCATGAAACCCAAGAACTTCCATGCCTTAACTCCAAATGTGCATTTGTCTAGGTTGAGCTTTATATTAAACCTTGTTTAAGAATTCAAATGCTTGCTGTAGGTCTCTAGGATGGTCAGTAACTCGGGTGCCCTTTATTATCTTATCATCTACGTATACTTCCACGGTTCGCCCAATCTGGTCTCAAAACATGCTATTGACCAACCTCTGGTATGTGGCTCCCACTTTTCTAGTCTGAACGGCATGACTTGATAACAGTAGATTCCCTTATCAGTGATAAAGCTCGTCTTTTCCTCATCTAGTTCGTTCATTCTTATTTGATAGTACCCAGCTGCTGCATTCACAAAACTATACACTTCATAGCCGACTATTGAATCTACTAGCTGATCTATATTGGGTAAAGAGTATGGATCTTTGGGGCATGCCTTGTTCAGATCGATAAAGTCAACACGTAACCTCCATTTTCCATTGGACTTTGGAAACCAAAACTATATTCGTCATCCACTCTGGATAGTTCACCTCCCTTATAAACCCTGCCTTTAAAAATTTATTTACCTTGATGGCTATAACCTGCTATCTCTCTGGACCATGGTTCTGCTTTTTCTACTTTATCGGCTTGAAGCTTGGGTCAATGCTGACCTTGTGGGATATGGTATCAAGATCAATCTCAACTATGTCTTCCGCGGTCCAAGCAAAGCTATTAACATTATCTTCTAAACTTGCCTTAATATTACCTTGTACTTCCCTTGGTAGATCCCCAGCGTCAAGTTCTTCCCCTATTTCACTTTTTATGTAATCAGCTCGCCCATAGGTGCTGGGCTGGAGTCTACATTATGTCTGGGGATATCAAAGGATCCCGCAGGCGTCAAGGTTCTTCCGCTAGGTTTCACGTTTTTTATGTAATCAGCTCGCCCATAGGTGCCTGGCTGGAGTCTACAGAGTTCACCTCCCTTATAAACCCTGCCTTTAAAAATTTATTTACCTTGATGGCTATAACCTGCTATCTCTCTGGACCATGGTTCTGCTTTTTCTACTTTATCGGCTTGAAGCTTGGGTCAATGCTGACCTTGTGGGATATGGTATCAAGATCAATCTCAACTATGTCTTCCGCGGTCCAAGCAAAGCTATTAACATTATCTTCTAAACTTGCCTTAATATTACCTTGTACTTCCCTTGGTAGATCCCCAGCGTCAAGTTCTTCCCCTATTTCACTTTTTATGTAATCAGCTCGCCCATAGGTGCTGGGCTGGAGTCTACATTATGTCTGGGGATATCAAAGGGTTGGTGTTTGGTCGATTTTGTCAGTGGTTCATCTTTTGGAATCCACATGATTGGTAGGGTAAGAGGCAACCCTTTTAGTGCTATCATGTATACTTCCTGAGCTACTTTCTGGTCTCCCCTAATGGCAATGACCTCGCCCTTATCCGAGTAAAATTTCATGGTGAGGTATCTGATACATATGGCAGCTTCTAGTTCATATAGGGTTGGCCTGCCCAATATAGCATTGTATGGAAATTGAATGTCCGCCACCATAAATTCTAATTTGAGTTTTCTTGATGAGACTTTGGTTCCGAACCCTAGGGTTACATATATAGACCTAGACACTTGCACAGATTTTCCCGTTAAGCCAATTAAGGGGGTTTGGACAGGTTTAAACTTCACCTAGTCCAATTTTAAAGCCTTGAATACCTCCATTGTCAACAAATTCACTACACTACCTTCATCCACTAATATTCTTTTTACTAGGAAGTTCTCCAAAATCTCTTCAATTACTAGGGCATCATTGTGTGGGGTATGTACAAATTCTCCATCAGCCTCAAAGAATGATATGGGTGGCCTAATGTTCAGCCTCTACTGGGGTAGAATGGAATAGATCTCTCTGGCTCTCCTTTTCTGGCTGAATTGCTATGATCCCCTGATGAGCCACCAAATATGGTATGGATTGTTCCAAGGGTGTGACATTCCGTCGATTTTTTATCCTTCTGTACACTTTCTCTTTGAGCTCTTCCAACAAATTACTTCAGTTCGCCCCTCTGCACAAGGCGTTCTATCTCCTTCTTTTGTTGTTAACAGGCCTCGGTCTCATGGCCTACATCTCTATGGAACTTGCAATACTTGCTCTTATCTCGATAGCTCAAGGTATCCTCCTCCATCTTCCTAGGATAATAGAATTGTATTTGATCACCATGTTCTCTTATTCAAGACAATATTTTTGAACGCGGCCCGTTCAAAGGGGTAAACTCCCAATCTTGCTGTGGTTTTCCATCCTTGGAGTTTGGGCCTTGAATAGAGTAACTAGCATGTGGGAGTCGAATAAGCAATGTCCTTCGCGGCGATCGCCTCCTTACCAGTGATGGGTGTCTCCTGTGTTTATATTTCTCTTCTCTAGGTGATCTATGCTGTTGGGTCTTATAGGCTTCGTCTAATTTCATTATTTGTGGGCTCATGACATAAGCTCGGAAAAGGTTGGGGGAGGGTTTATAGTCAAACTTTCAAAAAATCTGCTGTACTTGTAATTTTTTCCATAGCGCTAACGGCTACATCATCGTTCAAGCTCTCAACTTGCATCGCCATTCTTTGAAATCTAGATACATACTGCCTCAGGGTCTCTCCCTCTCTTTTCAAATCTACCAAGTCAGATGATATTTTCCTTGATGGTACACATGTTATGAACCGAGCTCGGAATATTGTGGCCAATTGGGAGAAGGAATGAATGAATCTTGTTTTGAGTGTTTGGTACCATTCCTGAGCTGCTACTTTTAGGGTAGTTGCTATTAAAGAAATACAATATTTTCTTATCAAAACAGAAAAAAAAAATGAAGGAAAAGAAAAGAAATTCAATATTTTATCAAGAACGCGAATGGTATCTAACAACCAAAGACTCATTCCAAGAACATGTTTCCAAATTCCAACTATGCACATCATTTTTGCAGCAGACAAAAATAAAGAATAATGAAGCTCAAAATAGACCTATTAAAAAATTAATATAAGCTAAAGTTGATTAACATTTGAGATAATGTTTTATGAAACGTTATCCTCTCCAATGTTTAGTGTTTTATAATAAATTTTTTTATGACGTCTAAGCTCATCATTTGCCTTTACTTTGTCTCTACTGCTGTCGTATCTTAATTGGAAAATAATTTCACAAAGTTTTTTTAGTGATTATACTTTGATAAAAATTTATAGTCACAATTGTAATATGAGAACTAAAGAAGATTAGTGAAAATTAAATTTTATGTCTTGTTGGTTTTCATTTCTTTATTTTTTGTGCATCTTCTGTTATATTTTCATTTAATTGCCATCGGTATGCTTATATAACATGTAGTTATATAAAAATATTTCCCTTTTCTGGGAACCTTTATATTTATACATGTAGTTATATTAATTTATATTGTGTAATGTCACCATATTATTTTTGTTGTTTTACATTAAATAGCTAATTAAACAGTTTATCGAACACTTTTATTCTAAACTCTTATATCAACAGCTTACCAATAATAGCTAATATCTAATAACTAACAACTAGTAGTTGACAGTTATTATAATAGCTAAAAATTATTAAAGCAGTTAAGATTGCCGAACACAGTTTAATTAGATTACATTCGATTGACAATTTTCTTGTACTATTAGTTCAAAATTATTAAACATGCCAGCCATCTATTACACAACATATTTATTTGTTATTATACAAACTTATTTTTAACTCACCACAATAATACAAATTTGTAGATTTCCATTATCTATGTATATGGATGAGTCAACCAGCACCGTCAAAGTAGACCCGGTTTTAATAGTATGATAAGTAATTGTTACAATAATGATAATATTAACTAAATTAATTATTACGTAATCTATGAGTAAGCTATGATCTTAATCTAGAGTTAAAAGACTAGGAAGAAATTTTCTAGCCCTTGTTACCTTGAGTTTCACGGTTACTTCCATTGCAATCTGAACTTTCCCACTAATTTATATTTTAATTAGCCCCAAATTAACAAATATCAACACCTACCTAATTAATTAATCAAATTCCAAATTAAAAATGATAAATTGTTAGACCTTTAATTAATTCGCAACTTAAAAATTTTTTCAAGTCAAAAGGGTACGTAGGAGAAAGAAAGATCTACAATGTTATGTAAATATAGTGATATATTGGATTCATTTGTTGAAAAAAAAAAAAAGGAAAAAAACTCAATTTGCCTCCTGAACTTGCAACGTCCATTCAAAGTGAATAAAAATGACATTTTTTGTCAAATTTATCAGCAATTTGTACAAATCACTTGAAAACACTCATATTTTAGTTTGGTTAAGTGCGTGTGCATCGCGCGGTCAAATGTTATTTTTATTACTCAAAATAATTTTTCTTTTTCGACTGTATCAATAAAAAATCCCTAAAATTAGAAAATTCAAGAGGGAGATAGAGAGTTAAAGGAAGGAGGAAAAATCTGTAGAATAAAATCCTTGCAGTCATTTGCCGTTCATCAACGTTGTCACACTTATCTTCACTCATCCTCAATCGTAAAAGAATTTTTTGCCTCATAGTTGAGCTGATTGCATGATGGACAAGTTCTCTATCCCTCTCTATCTCTAATTTTCAACTTTACTTTTTCAAATTCAATCATTTTTATTTGATAAAATTGAATTCCTCGTGATTTCTTTGTTTATATTCGCTAAATTTGTAATGTTATATTGATTTCTTTCTTTATATTGAATTTTTTGTGCATGTGTTCATTTGTGTGGCTGGATTTGATTTTGTGATTCAAGAATTTTTCAATTTAGTTTTTTCTTGTTATTATATTTTTTATTTAAGTGATTTTCTTGTTTTTTTTATTATTTTTGTTAGTTATTGTTTAAGCTTTATATTCTTGTTTCTTTGGTTTGTTTATATTCTTGCATTGCCTTTGAATATTATATTTGTTAGTGTTTATATATATATATATATATTTCTTTTGGTTTGTTTATTATTCTTGCATTGCTTTTGAATATATATATTATGTTAAGTGTTTATATATATATATATATATATATTATTTGGATTTTTGTGATTAAGTCATTTATAATGTATGTAAATTTTGGACATTAAGAGCTTAATTCAAAATATAACAAAAAAGATATGTTCTCAAATATATATATATATATATATATTGGATTTTGTGATTAAGTCATTTATATGTATGTATTTGACATTAAGAGCTAATTCAAAATATACAAAAAAAAGATATTCTCAAATGTCAATATTTTTAATGGAAAAAGGCAACATAGATTTATGGTTTTTGAACTTGAGGTAAAAATCTTGGTTTTTTGGTCCTACAAATGGCTTATATGGGTGTAGCACCTATTGCTGTGAAGGTTGGGTGAGGGTGAAGAAAGAGATAATATAGTGAGCGGTTGTATTTAACTGTTTTTAAGTGTATCCGTTTTTATTAGACGCGCACTGAAATATGTGAATAACACACGTGCTGATCTAAGTTAAAAATATAGGTATTTTGAATTAATTTGTACAAGTTGCTGCTAAATTTGACAAAAAAAAAATGTCATTTTTGTTCACTTTGAATAAAGACGGTAAATTTAAAGGGCAAATTGAGTTTTTTTTCGAAAAGAAAATAATATAATTTAGTTGATGGCTTTGATAACTCTTTTCTTTCTTGTATTCTTCCCTTCGCATTTCCCAAAATGGTCATGACGCGCTACGACTAACTACCGATTCTTCCATTCAATTCAGAAACTCATGATGTCTGTTTTAGAAAATATGTTTCAAAGAGGGTTTATTTATTTTTGCAACCTTCCTTATCAAATGTCAAAATCTTTTAATCTAATTAAAGAAAAATATTCATATTATATATTAGGATGCTTAAAAAAAAATACATATTCATTATAATTTTTCTATGGAATTTGAATCTTGATAAAATAGATTAGCAGTAGTCCATTTAATCATATTAATTAATTAGGCTAGTTTTATTGGAATTTAGAAACTAATTAGTCCTAGTTTGACAATTAATGTTCGAATGACTATTTAGTGATATAAGAAATTTAAAATTAAATGCCTTTTCTTTAATTTTGATTGGAAAAGATTGGCGATGAATCTTAAAAAATATATTTTTTTTTTCTAGAAATATCAAGTTCCAAAGCATCACCCGCTGGAGACCATTTGCTAATAAAAATAATTTTTTTAGTCTCATAATGTCTAATTTGCTCATTTATATCTCAAAGTCACATATATGCCACTTTCTTCTTTCAAAAAATACCAACTTTCAGAATCTTCATAATAGAAGGTCGCTGTAATGGTTTGTGATGTCATACAAACTATTCTGGGTTCCCACTTATTTGAATTTAGCTCATTGACGTTTGAAAATCTTCTACACTTTTCACGGTCATTATCCTAGATATTTCCCAAGACCAATAGAGATGAATGTGTAGGTAGCAAATTACAATTCTAAATTTATTAGACCCGATACATAAATTTCACCCTATATTTTCGACAATTATTTTTATAGCCTCTTGAATTTTACGGCTAATTATAATTATATATTTTCACATTTCAATAATAATTATACCTCTTGTCAAATAAAATATAAAAATATATGGTCAAAATTAAATTTCTGGAAAGATATTTCATTTTAGTAAAAGATATAATTATTATTGAAATGTGAAAATTTAGAGTTATATTTCAATCCTCGCAAAGATCAAGAGACCATAAAGATAATCGGTCAAAGTGGGATAAAATTTACACGTTACCCCAATTTTCTTATGAGTTAAATCCATTTGACTTTGGCTACCGTACCTCACTTTTAAAAAAGAAGATAAACAAATAATGTTCAAAGAGTTAGCTGGAAAATGAAATTTGATCATGTGAGAAACTTCGTAATTGGGTTCTAAATTAATTATTTAATTATATAAGCTATTCAAAGGACAACAAAAAAGCACATGACAAAATGTTTTTAATTGATTATTAGTGTGTGTATGTTTATATATCGATGTTCATATATATAAGGGCTTGAACTTGAATTCCATTTATCAATCCGAAGTTTCTTTCAAGTCAAAATTTGTTATATGTATTAAAAAGGAAACAGGAACATGTTTGAATGTCTCTTTTGGAAGGACAAAACACATTTGAATGCCTCTTCTAAGGGGGCGGAAAACTTAAATTAGGGACCTAAAGAAAAATTGTAAATTTAGACAGAAATTAGCTAATGAAAAGAATTATACTAAACAAATTTGACCATGACTCTACTTACGAATCAAATCAATAAAAATATAAATTTTTAAATAACTGTATCTTTTTTCAGTGAATGGTCATAAATATCCTCATTTAAAACATATATATGTTTTGTATTGTTGTTCAATAGGTTTAACCTTCTCTCACTATTGCTCAAATAGAGTTACTTTTATAATAAATTTGAACTATTATGGTTATGAAACTTTAAAATAAATAAACATATAGTTTTCAAATAATTTGTTGCAATAACATTTAGAAGGAAGTTTCTTTTTTTTTTAAAAAAAAGAAAAGAATATTATTACCATTGTTCTAAAATATTTGTCATATTTAGAATTTCACGTTCCTTAAGAAAACTATTACATTTATCTATCTTATAATAAATTATTAAGTAAATTGACTATTTTATCATTAATTTAATATATCCAAATACCAAATTAAATTTTAGACCCTTCAATTCTCATGTTTTGTCCAATCATAGTGGTGAAGAGATTTTGGAAACACAAATACAAAGGGTAAATGTGAAAAAAGAATTTATTACACTTTGAAATCGCAAATGTGACTATTTTAAAACAAACTATTTTCTCAGATGTGACAAGTATCATAGGACGAAAGTAGTATTTTATATGAACAATAATTATATATAGTAAATTGTGAAAAAAGAACATTTTATTACCGACTTTGGAAAATCGGCGAAGGTGGACTATTTGTTTAAAACAACTTATTTTCTCAGATGTGACTAGTATCAATAGACGAAAGTAAGTATGTTTGATATGAACGAATAATTATATATATATATATATAATATATAATATATTTATATATAATATATATTTATATTTTTTATTTTTTTTTTTTTTTTTCTGACAAAGAAGATTTAATCGCTTCGAGGCTATAGAGCTTTCTGACAAGAAGATTTAATCCTTCGAGCTATAGAGCGTTAAGATTTTTAGCTCAACTTTACGCTTATTGAGGTCGTTAATCATCTCAACCAACACCTTATTGATAATTTTAATTATATTTTAAAAACTGCTTACCAGTTTACATACCAAAAATTTACTTTCATCTAATTAACTTTTACTAATTGATAATTAAGTTTATAAAATAAGATAATATAAAGACAAAAATAATTACTTTCAATTTTGAGCTATATACGAGTTCTAGAATCGAGTTATAAGCAATCAACTTTCTCATAGAAAATAATTAAATTTCAATTTATATTTGAATTTGATTTATTTTTATTAATAAATTAATGCGTTTCAATCAAACTTCCGTTAAAATAAATTAAGTAGTTTGAATTGTTCTATAGCGCAAATCAGCAAATCATATATATAATATAATATATATATATATATATATATATATATATATATAACAAAAGATTGATACAGGGGTGATATGAAACGCACATTTTTTTTTTTTTGACAAATAAATATATATAATCAAAAGATTGATACATGTGATATGAAACGCACATTTTTTTTTTTTTGACAAATAAATTTGTTATACATTTATTAATTAATTTTATTAGGACCGTTAATGCAAGATCAATCCAACTACCACACCATTCTTGTTCATGAAACCTGCTAGAGAACAGTTAGGTCAAAAATAAAGAAAATGGTAAATGGAATTAGAAAAAAATAATTAAAGAAAGACTACCGAAAGCGTGTTTATTCCCCTTTAATACAAAATTAATCAAGCTTATTGGTTTGATCAACACCTAAAACCACCAACCCCCACCCAAACTTTTACATGCATCCCCATTTTTAACGTGATCAATATATAATTCAATTCATCTTATCATAGATTAAATTAAATGGGTTCTAGAAGAAGAAAAATTAATTAGTTTTTATATGTCTTTGTATTATTATGCACACCATTTTTTAATAAAATCTACTTCTTATTGGCTGATAAATAAAAAAAATGTTTATGTTCCAAACCTAACGCTTACCTTTGAATGGTATTGTATTGTCACTTTTTAAATTTATATATTAAATAATGATTATTATATAAATGCATATTACAAATCCTTTAATATTAGTGTGAATGATCTACTTTTTAGAATTAAAAAAAAAAAGTAGGCTTACCTTATGTTTGAAATAAATCAACATAAAATTCATTTTATTAAGATTTTATTTTAAAGCCAATTAGGTGTAGTCTGGTTGGTTTTCTGATTTATATGAGAAGTGAGAGGTCTCGAGTTCGAGTCCTCTCGATCACAAGTCTACTGTGTAGCTTGCTGCGTCATTTCAGCCCATCGGACCTCCCTATAAATCAAAAAAAAGATTCTATTTTAAATAAAAATTTATGTTTATTCATTTCAAGATTATTGAATTTTAATAGACATCATTATTGTAAATGAATTTTCAATTTTATAGTTAGTGTAGAATTCAATTACTATAAATTAACAAGTCATTTGTAGTTTTATAATTTTGTATTGAGTGTAGAATTTATTTATAAAGCTTAACTAATTAATTTCATGTCTTAAAAAAAATCTAACCAATTTCGTAGAATTTTAAATTTCTGATAAATTTTTTCTACGTTCTAGAAATATCAATTCTGAATCCATAATCAGAAAGTTTAAAAAATTTTATAGAGTTTATTTGTATCAAACAAACCAAAAGCAAAACCACTTAAACATAAAATAATAAATAAATAATTCTAAACCATTTCATATTATATTACAAAAGAAGCCATTAAAAGAAAGGAACATAGAACACCTGCTGATATTTCTCCTAAGTGTCATCATAATACATGAGACTACAAATAAGGAAAAAGGTTGACTGTATATTAATTTTCTCGCAGCCTTAGTTTCAATGTTCAAACATTTAAACCTAAAATGGAGAATTCATCATCATATTTAAGAAACAAACAAAAACTTATTCCATAGTCAACTTGGTCTCCTTTCTTGTTTTCATATTGGAGATTAATACTATAAAAGCACATATATGCCTCTTCTTTGGATATTCCATAAACAATCACAAAGCTCTCAAACATTAATTCTGAGGTGTTATAGCTGATCAATTTCAACTTGCACTAATATATAGATATGGGAAAGCTAGCGATTCAATTATTGTGTTTCACTTTCTTCATTTCTCTTCTCTTTCATGCTCTTCCATCATCATCTCAAGAAGTCGGTAAGGCATCTTTTTTACAATTTGTATAAAATTAAATTAAGAATTAATTGAATTTCTTTAAATTATTTTTGAAAATTTTTATATTTTTTGTATATCATTAATATATGTGTGTATTTTGTGTTTTTCAGAGGACGAAAGAGAATTCAGTTATGAAAAAAATAGTGAAACAGGGCCAGAACGATGGGGAGAACTTCATCCGGAATGGAGTACATGTAGCAACGGAACGATGCAGTCTCCTATTGATTTGCTAAATGAAAGAGTTGAAGTGGTCTCCCATTTGGGGAAACTTAAAAGAAGTTACAAGCCCTCCAATGCCACTCTTAAGAATAGAGGCCATGATATGATGGTAAATAAATTCAATTAAGCATTATACATGTATATATGTATGTGTGATGTCTATCACATGTAATAATTATATTTATATATAGATGCCAAATCCATATATATGAGACAAAAACAATTGCCAGCTTAACCTACCCAAAATGAACCTTAGAAAAAAAAAAAACTTTCACGGAAGTGATTAGAAAGAAAATGCTTGGTTTACACCTCAAAGTCGTGTTTGGTGAGATGTGTTAAGTAGACCTAAACCAAAGCAAAAAAAGAACAAATCAGAAAAAAAAAAAAAAAACTCATAATTAATGAATCGGTTGGCATTGATACGCAAAATTATATTTCATTCCCAATTATTATAAACTTCTAATTTTTTTTTTTTACTTTTTGTGGATGCAGTTGGAATGGGAAAATGGTGCAGGAACTATTGAAATAAACGGAACTGAATATGTTCTTAGACAGTGCCATTGGCATTCTCCTTCTGAGCACACCATCGATGGCGGAAGGTATTTGTATATGCTATTATAATTCTCCTCTAACTCTACCTCAGGGAGATAACTTTTTAACTAATTAATTAAGTCTAATTATTCTTCCATATATTGTAATTGCAGGTTTGCTCTAGAGCTGCACATGGTTCATGAGAGCCAAGATGGAAAGGTTGCTGTTGTTGGGATTATGTACATAATAGGAAGGCCAGACTCTTTCTTGTCTTCTGTGAGTAAAACATAATTAGCTTAACCACCACCACCATTTTCCGGCGACAATGAAAAGGCCGTTCAGTTTCCAATTAATCCACCGTTTCCTTCTCTCTAATGTTTTTTTTTTTTTTTTTATTCCACCGTTTCCTTCTCTCTAATGTTTTTTTTTTTTTTTTTTCCTTCGTTTTCCCATCAGTAATTTTTTTTTTTTTTTTTCTTCCGTTTCCCATCAGCTCACAGAAAAATTAAGAGAAGTTTCCGGCACTGAGGAAGAAGAGACAGTGGTGGGCATAGTTAATCCAAAGGACATCAAAATCGGCAGCAGAAAGTATTATAGATATATAGGATCTCTTACAGTTCCTCCATGCACTGAAAATGTTGTCTGGACCATTTCTAGAAAGGTTTAACCTAATTAAAATCAAAATCTTCTAATTATGCACTTAAAGTTGTTAATTCAATTAATTTCTTCTTCTAATAGAATAATTAAACCTTTAATTATTTTCAGGTAAGGACTGTAACTAAGGAACAAGTGGAATTACTCCGCGTAGCCGTACATGATGTAAGTTTTATTTATATTTTGACTCAACTACTTATATAATATTTTAAAATTACTAATCGCAAATTGGACAAACTATATTTTCCGATTCTTTTGAAACCATGCATTTTTTGCCCCCAAAAAAAAATCTTGCATAATTAATTAATTATTTATTAATTAGAGTTCATCTGCTAATGATAATATCTTTAATTTGCAGGAAGCGGACACAAACGCAAGACCACTACAACCAACAAATGGTCGCTCAGTTCAACTTTATAGGCCAGAAGAATATAAAGAACATTGAAAATACTCACATATACAAATTATACTGATTAGGTATAAATAAATAAGTTCAGTTCATCATTGTTTCTTTCCTTCATTTTTCATTCTTTTTGGCTACTTCAGTGTAATAATGTTAGTGATTGCTTGTGTGCATGAAGAGGAATAATTTATGTTGCCTAGTCATGATTTATTAATTAATAATAAAAGTATTATTTTTATTTTTATTTTGTTAATTTTTTAGGCAAATTTTTATAGTTTGTTTTTTCTTACTCTGGCAATATAATATTTAATCAGCATAAGATCAAAGGCAACTGAAAGAAACCAAATAACTGGTTCTGATTAGTAATTATTGGCAATTCAGTTTCTCTAATTATTTTTTTCTTTGACAAAAACAAATGAATAAAGGTTTTTGTGATGTTTGGTTGGGGTAAGTTGACTGGGGAATGCAACTTCTCATCTAGTGCATAAAATGCTTGTATTTGATTTGCGTTATCAATTTTACTTCTTAGGAAGTAGATCATCCAACTTCTCTTACACAAGAGAAGTAAGTTCCTTAAATATGGGTAGGGAAGTTGTCTTCTCTAGTTAAGTGCAATGCATTTACCAATTTATCCTATTATCTAAATTTACTCAAATTTATATTATGTATATTATTGTAATTTATGGTTTGAGAGCAATTTACTTCTCAGGAAGTTAATTTATGTACCAAACACACACAAAATTATACTTTCTGAGAAATAATTTCTGTACTTCTTGGGAAGTACTTCCCAGGAAATCAGTCATTTTGAAACAAATGAGGCCAACCTAAAAATGTCTATGGTTTTTTTTTAATTAGCAAAATTTAATTTTATTAATGAATAATTTCAGAAAAAATTTAACAAATCTTAGCCGTTAAACTCAAGCCAATAGACCTTCCGGAAAAAATTCAAACCTAGTGAAAGAATGTTAAGTTAAAAAGAAAACTTAGACCAAAATTCATCAATACAAATAAATCAAACGATTTATGGAAAAGGTCATTTAATTTTTACTCATACATATATTTATTAGATGAAAATGGTGAATTTAATTAAGAAGGAAAAAATGTTAAATCAGCCATAAGAATAGGGTGAAAAAACGATGAGGAAGATCATCAATAGCTCCTCAAAAATATAAGAGAGAGCATATTTAGCTAACTCATGAGCTAATTGATTACAATTTCTACTAATAAAAGAGCATTGAAAGAAAGAAAAAACATGAACCAAAGAGAGTATCTGCAGAATTCGTGTTCCAAGCTCAATTGATGGAGCTTCCCCATTTCTCAAATGCCAACTTATACAAAAATTATTTTATCCTTCTTATAATGTTCAAATTCGAAAATTTTTGGCCTATCTAAGGTTCTTTTTTAATCGTTCCTAATGCAAGAGGTTATTCAAATCCTGGAATGTCTAGTCCTTCATAAATAGTTAATGTCCTTTTGTTCGCTCTCTTTTGAGATCTGTGAGGCGTTATTTTTCTTTATTTCAGTTTATCCAGGTCTCTCATATCTTCCGTAGTTAATTCTTGTGCTGACCGGCTTGTGAGGTTTGTTTCTAATTTTGGGGATCGGTCTTGAAGTTTTAGATAACCCTCAGCTGCTCTACATTCTTGGATTATTCATGATATTTCTGGAATAGCTTATCCCAGATGGTGTAGTTTTAGCTTTTGTTTTTCTTTTTTATGTACCAATATATATAAAGACAAAAACTAGCAAATAATCCAACCAACAAAGCAACCGGTGATTTTTGTTTTTTTTTTTTCATGAATTAATACTATTATATAGAATTACAACTGATATACAAAAAAATGATATTCTGATAATACCAACAGACAAATTTACTTATTGCAATCAATTATACCAATCTGACAAGGACTTTCAATATATCATCCATAGATGGTCTATGCAAAGGATTGTCTTCTACACATGCCTTTGCTAGAACAGCTAAACACAAAGCATCTGCAAGTGGATAATCCTTAAGACATGGATCAATAAAACTCTTCAATTGATCAAAACAACCACCTTCACTAGCCCCTCCGCCTCCTAAAAATCCAATCCAATCTTTATATAATTTTCCATTTACATCTTCTCTTCCTGATATCAGCTCTAACAGAACTACTCCAAATGCAAATATGTCTAACTTATCAGAATCCAAGCCATAAGAATTATTACTTCTAATATTTGTAAGCTTTGCCCTCCAATTTGCGGTTATAAAAATATTTCTACTATTCACACCTTTATGAGCATATGAAGGGAAAATGCAATGATGTAAATAATGCAAACCTCTAGCAATATCAACAGCTATTTGAATTCGCCTATACCATTCAAGCGAACCAGATAGGTTACTTAAGCAATCTCTCAAGCAACCGTTTAAAGGTAACTCAAATATAAGATAAGACCAAGAATCATTATTGTCTCCATAGCATACACCAACCATATTTACAATATTAATATGATTTATTTTGGAATGTATATTGATAACTTGGCGAGTATCTTCAAACTTCATTTGCTCAATCATCATGTCTACATTATCGATCCAACCTTTATATGTTTGATCTCCAGTCTTGCTTTCTTTACTAAAATCTTTTGTAGCCCTTTTCAGGTCTTCTATACTGTAATTCTTTAAAGAATACTTAATCCCAACAAGAAGATCTGGCGATAAACATGAAAAAGTTGCAGAGCTTCTACCTGTTTGACCTGTTGAACATGAACGCGGAGAGCTTCTTGTGTTGAAAGATTGCAACTTGTTAATCTTTCTTTTTCTCGCATACCATCCATATGCTATAACTAGTAAAAAAGCCCCAACAACTGAAACTAAACTATACAGAACGATCAAGTTTGCACTACTGGTTTTCTTTTCTACTGTAATTGTAGGAAGAAAACTAGAAGTTGGGGTTGGAGAGTTTGGAATACTGAAATTAATTTTTGGTTTTCTTTTCAATGGAATTAGAATAGTTGTCTGTGGATAAATAGTAGGCCAAGGTTGTTCAAAATAATTAGCTGCCAATATATCTGCAGTAGAAATACTAAACTTTTTGCTAAGTATATTTAGTGTATCTCCTTCCATTAAAGGATAGGTGACAAGAAACATTATTTCATTGCTAAAATTAGTAGGACAAGCACATCTCAAAGGCACATTTAGCTTAGAACTAACTTTAACTTCATTTTCTTTAGAAGCATTTTCCTCAACAAGAGTATGCGATTTTACCAGACCTTCAAAGACTAAGCAAGCAATATCTGACAGTGTTGTGGTTTCAGGAACTGTGTAGGTTAAATTTGCCTGAAAGAATTGATCTAAACAAAAGCAGAAAACAGGAAAAAGAACTTCGCTACCTGGTTCTAGTACTTCTGATGGAGACGAAAGATTGTTCAAGTGAAGCAGTTCATCAACATCTACTTGCAACAAACGAGAGATACTAGAGACAGTATTGAAATTCTGGTTGGCTCTATAGACTAGAAATGCGGAGCATGGTTTTTGGTTGAAATTGCATGTGTATCTTGAACCTGGATAGCTTGTATCAACCGAACAATCCGATGAATCATAGTACTGTTGGGCTTGAATTGAATTCAAGGATACTAAGATTAAAAAAAGAAAAAATAATAACATGGTTACTAAATTTTAATTTCTGGAATTAGAAATAGCAGATATATATAATTTATAATAACATGGTTACTAAATTTTAAATTTCTGGAATTAGAAATAGCAGATATTATATAATTTTATATATATAATTATATTATTATATATATATTATATGATTCTGTAGATGAAATGATCATCCAATATATATATGATTCTGTAGATGAATGATCATCCACAAAAACTATATTAGGGAAATTTGGGAAAAAAAAAACAGAAGAAATTAAAAAATCTTTCAATCAAAGTTAATTTAAAATTATATTGGTGCTTCCTTGGCAGGACATAATTGATGTGCTGCTGATATTTCCAATCAGATTGTTCCATGGGAATAGAATTTTGTTCATTGATTGAAGGAATAATTATCTTATTTAAGTAGACTTGAAAACTGTTGCCTATATCAGCAAACAAATAAATAATTAGTTAAATCTTGAAAGAAAAATAGACCTCTTGGAAAGAACCATCAATAGCCGGCCAGACAATACATATGTTAATTGCTACAAGACATAAATTGTTGTTAGTTATATAGTTTTTGGACTTTTTAATTCTTTGTTAAGGACCAGCTTTTGCTTTAGTTGTTTTTACCATAGAATGCTTTTTTTACTTTTTGCAAATTATTGGTCTAAATGCATGAATATATTCTTGAACATTACAAAATCTTATAACACCCTGCACTTCTTAAGTGATCTATTATACTTTTAAAGTTACAAATTTTGCTAATATTTCATCCCTTTGTATACTAATAATAACATTTTTTTGTGTTTTTGGTATTTCTGTTCAAGATATTCACTTACTATGTGGTGAGTATAATATTTAGAACAATAATTTTCATATTTTTTAATAATTGATCTAATTTTAGAAATTTGCGTATTTAATAGAATAATTTTTGCAAATTGAACTATTTAATTGATATAATTTTATAAATTAAAGTATTTAATAAATCAAAGTAAAAGTTAAAAGTGCTATAAGGCTTTTTACATAAAGTACAAAGATAAATTTATGGATTGGACCCAATTTATATTAATCAAACTTGTGTTATGGTCTCTATAGAAATCAAAACTGATTACCACTTCAATCAATATATTCGTTTACCACCTCAACCAATATATTATTGATATCATCTACCCGTGAGTAACATTGTCTTTTTAATTTGGGGGTGTTTGGTAATGGAAGAATATTCTTTAGTGTAATGGTAAAATAATTTTTTTGAACTCATTCTTTAGTGCTCTTATTGGATTTATGATTTGCTTTGTTTTATTTGAATTGTCTAATTATGAAATTCGTGAAAACATTATTTATTATAATAAATTTCTCAGCCCATGCTAATCACCATTAGACTAGTAGTGTAATTAATTTTTTTACATAATGCTAGTCACACATTTTTATTACACGAGTTCATTTTTTTTTAACCCAAAATATTTTATTGATGGAGATGGGATTTGAACTCATAGGCTTTTACAGTTTAATTTTGCTACAATATCAACAGTTATGGAATTCATAACGATATATTTCAATTATACTAACCCTTTGTTTTTCTTCTCTTGCTTTTAATTAAATATAGGTAGTATACTGTATACAATTGATTATTGACCAATTCGTAGTATAATATTAAATCTCTTGTTTTACTATGATTTTTTTTATCTCTCTTACTTTTAATTAAATATCAAAATTATAATTTTCGCACAACGTATACGTACTTGCACATGATTAACAAACTTATTATAGTAATTTTGTTTCTTGATTGATGGCAAAAACTAGTTAGATTAATTTAAAAATGATTGGTTTAATCTACAAAAATACTTCAAGGTTTGCCACTTATTGTAAGAACATCTTAATCTAACCTTGTTCTCCATGGCACCCCAATTTAAAATTTTTATAATATTATCACCTTAAAATCAAAATTAGATAGGGTTTTGAATAAAATATTATTAAAATGAGTCCCAACAAATTGGTTAACTTAACCAAGCCCCTAAAAATTATCAAAACTCTCCGTTTTACATCAAAATTCTCCATTTTACATTAAAACACAACGTTTTGATTTGGTCTAAAATCCCATAATTTCATCGCTCCCCTTGTCGTCTTGTTCCTTCTCGATAATGACACCCTTCCATAATGGAATCACAATTTATGTTATGCTTCCGAGCAAGTGCACGGAATAATTCACCAGCAAACTCCTTGGATTCCTTGTTCATGCCTGTAACGGAGAACAGTGGAGTTGGCCATTGGTGGAAGTCGTAAGTTCATGAAACGCTTCTCAACAGTAGGCCATCCATTTCCCGCAACACCAATTTTGGTAGTGATGAACTGGAGTCCCTTCAAAGCGTTACGGGTGGCTGACTTGGTCCTATCAAAGCGTCCGGCGGCAAAAGACTTCCTCGAGAGGGAAGCAAGACGTTTAAGTTCATGTGAAACTTGTTTGATATGAGATGAAGTATTGCGAAATAAGGACTGAAATGAAGAAGACTTGTTCTCCAGAGTCTTCTTAGAAATGAAGAAGACTTGTTCTCCAGAGTCTTCTTAGCAAGCAGAGCTAATTCGGGATCTTCATTAGCCGGATGAACGCTGTGGAAGACAACAGAGTCATCGCGGATGTCGAGAGTAATCTCGACGTAGGAGGATGGATCATCGACGGCAGTGGCTTCAGGAGGAATATTGAATCTTGCGCTCTTCTGGGAGCGATGGAACTAGGATTTTAGACCAAATCAAAACGGTGTGTTTCGATGTAAAACGGGGGAGTTTTGATAAGTTTCACGGGCTTGGGTTAAGTTAACCCAAGCTAATTTGTGGGATCTATTTTAATAGGATTTTATTCAAAACCCTAGCTAATTTTGACTTTAGGGTGATAATATAACAAAGTTTTTAAATTGAAGTGCCAAGGGGGACAAAGGTCAGATTAAAGTATTTTTGCAACAAGTCGCAAATCTTAGAGTATTTTTGTAGATTAAACCAAAATGATTTACAAAAGTAGTACCTTTTCTTTTCTTTTATTTTTATTTTTAATTTCATCTTGCACAGTATCACCTAATATAGTATATTATTTTCCTACAAGAAAATCGAGATATAGCTATGAAGTTTTCCGTAGCTAAGTTTAATAAATCCGTAGCTAATTGCATATTGCAATGTAATGGCTTTGGAATATTTTTCGTCCCTAAAACGCTTGTAGCTAAAAATATAGCTACGATTTTATAGTACGTTGCTATTTAGCCACGAAATAGCTACCATAAATTTGTAATAATAAAGAGTCCAATCAATGTCAAAAAATGTGTAGCTAATCTGTAGCTACATATTCGGTCTGTAAATGGTAGCAATGTCGTAGTTAATCCATTAGCCATTTTGTAACAAATTCATAGCTATTTATTGTAAATCCATATTCAAAATTGTGAAGCTAATCCGTAGCTAAAAGTTTTCATGTCCAATTTGTAGCAATTTTGTAGTGAAAATCTATAGCTATTCTGTAGCAATGTTGTAGCTAGAGTTAAATGTATTTGTAACTAATTCATAGCTAATCCGTAGCTATTTTACTAGATATTTAATTTTTTTTTATTTTGGACTCAGCAAACCTATTAAAAGTATAAATTATAAAGCGAATATGGAAAAGAAACTATATATATGGAAAAGAAATCCACTATATATAATATATATATATATATATATATATATATATATATTAATATATATATATATATATATTAATAATTCTCCATCAATTCACACATATTTAGCATAACACTGTTTTTTAATACTAAGATAAAATTTGGTAAGTAAGTTCATTAGAGTAGTGTCCCCACCATCTACACGCGACATGTGACCACTTCTACATCCACAACGACAACATCCTAAATTCACAGCGCCCCATATTCTCCATAATTCAAACATATTTAGCATACACTTTTTTAATACTAGATAAATTTGTAAGTAAGTTCAAATATAAACATTTTAATCATAGATATTCAACAAAAAAAAAAAAAGTTCACTAAGAGATATCCCTCTAACCATCCAAGCCTTGAACATCATTTCAGTCTTCATCTGTCGCAGGATCAACACCGGACCTAAATGTAGGAGCGTCTGAGGATGCTGGTGGCTGGCTCGCCCTGATTTGTAAATGCCTATGAATTTGGCAATCATATTTGTTTGTTGCCGAAGCAATCTGTCAAATGCATCTTGTCATTCCTTCAGTGAATGAATCAACTCCATGGCATCAGATGAAGTCGATGAGGCACTAAATGAGCTGCCACTCATACCAGAATGCGGGTGGAAGAGGGAAGCCTGGGAGCTAATGCCATAGACTCTATGTTTATAATTTCTTCCTGCAGCCTCCAAATACAACTGGTACTCATTAATTGGAGTTTCTCCACTTTTAGGTTGCTGCGTGGATCATTGTTCTTTGAGGTGTTAGATTGTCCCCTGCAATGTAAGAAAAAAAAAAAGCACAACAACCATATATATGTTAATTTAGAATAAATGAAAATCTTAATAACTATTGTGAATATTAATGTCTAAAAAATGAAAGAAAACTTACAAAAACATTCTCAGTGCGCTTATAAATAAAGGTCTTCCTATCATCTTTCTTTGTATGGGTATGAAGAAACACATGACATGGAAAAGGAATTGATCCAGTCTCTACAGCCTATTAAGTTCAAAATAAATGTCTAAATTAATAGCAGTTGATAAACACTAAAATTGATTAATAAATTGAAGTTCAGAACATACCATACGTCTCACATGTTCAACGTGGGAGATAGAGCCTCCGGTATGACGAGATGGACCAGATCCCTTGCCACCCTTCTCAATATGCGGATTTTTTGAAAATTGGCTAGACTTTGCAACATAATCTGGTGCTTTCCAATCATCATTCCACTTCTTCCAAACATCATCTTGGACATAAGGCCTTTTTTCATAACGTTTAAGCTTATGAAGCATATTCTTATACCTCTCACCTGCCTTTCTCTTCCATGCAATCTTTATAAGCTTATTCGTCGCTTCATCCTATTGGAAGTGCTTCTATATATACAACATAACAACAGAATAAAGTTTTGATCAAAATAAAAAAAAAAAAGTTTTGTATATTATTAAATAAATTTCAGCAGAGTTTTCTCTAAAAGTTGGACTTAACTCCCCTGTTAGAAGTTCAAAATTCACAGTGTATCTCAAAATATTCTCATTAAGGTAATATCGTCATATAATACATCAATTATTTCAAAATGTGAACATTAGTATTAAAATACTATTATCTATTATTACTTTGATTATTCTATTATTCTTCAATTATGTATATGCTAGAATAGTAATTGACCTAAAACTCAATCCAATGGAACTGCTTTGTAGCTAAACTCACATTCTTCTAACTGGAGCCATCCTTATCAAGGTTCTCATGGAAAATGCTAGTGATAAGTTGTGATGTATCATGAGACAGCTCCATCCTGTTGCATAAGACCATATATTCATACAATTAGAGTATTACACACACACACACACATGTGTGTGTGTGTAAGTAATTATATATATGTATATGCAAAATGAAGCAATTAACCAAGTAATATAATAGATAAAATGTTATTGCCAAAGGTCATGAGTACTTAAACATCGCCCACTAATTGAATGGTCTTTTTACTAGATGGAGGTGCAAAAGTGGTATTCGTTGTAGCAATTGTTCCTTGAGAAGAAGATGGTTGTGACATTATTGATGAAGGTCAAGGAAGTGCTCAGAGGGTACAGGTAGGGCTGCGGGTCGTGGAGGTGAACTAGATAGCTCGGCATGCAGCTGTAGTGGAGGATCTGATGCCTCAACTTGAATTGAGGTATGATGTGTTTGAGGTTGTTGAGTCCCACTAATTGGAATTTGTGAACCACGGCCTGTAGAGCATGTGCTGCTGCCTGAATTAGTAAGTCCACTACCCGCAGAAGAGGATGAACCTCGACTATGAGTATTACTATCTCAACCCTTGGCTCCACCCATATTTCTATAACCTCCATTTATAGTATATGTATCATTTGGTTACGTATATGTAAAATAATGAAAATGATTTATATAAATAACTAAAACAATTGATAATTAATATGTATATATTAATATGTCCGTGTTACATTGTTCTAATAATGAAAATAATACAACATAATGGAAACTTAACAAAGTTCATTCATTATCAGGTTCATCTCATTCATCATCTTCAGAGTCTTTATCGTCTGATGTTGAATAGATAAATGGATCTTCTTCTGCTTCATCCACTATATTGATATCTATATAAGAACAATCAAGATCATTCAATGCTCTAAGCAATTCATCTTCATTAACCTGTAATGGCTGGACATCCATATCATCTTCTTGAAACGCGGTATCATGCACTTCATTAGGAGCTATAGAAGATTGAGGTAGTTCCACTACTGGTCTAGCTTTTACTTTAATTACCGATAGCCAATCGCTCTTTTCTCTTCTTAACTTGTTGGCACGATCAGCATAGCTTTTGTTCTTCATGTCTATATGAGCCCTGGCCTTAGCATGTATCTCCCTGACTAATTCAGCCTTCTTTTCAGCATCCAAGTTAGCAATTTCATTCAAAGGCAAAGGAGACAAATCAAGCACAATCAAAGGATTAAAACCATTCACAGGCTCAAATGGACTATAACCACTAGAAGAATGTATAGACCTATTATAAGCAAATTCAATAAAAGGCAAACAATCCTCCCAGGTTTTGAGATTCTTACCAACCACCGCTCGAAGTAAAGTACCTAGAGTTCTATTGACTACCTCAGTCTGGCCATCCGTCTGGGGATGACAGGTAGTGGAGTACAGCAACTTTGTACCGCAATTAAACAACAAGCTGATAATACCACTTTTCTTTTTCTCTATTTCAACAACAAAACTTCTTGGCCTATAGATAACACAGTAAGAGTAACAGCCAGTAATGTCGATATTTTATCCTAAAAGAAACAAATTAGTACATATAACCTACCTTTAACCAAATCATATCCGTGTCACACATCAACAATTCATAACCAAAAGGGAGAATAGCATCAATAAGTATAAAGATGGAAAAGAAGAGGAGGAGAAATGATGAATTCGCTATGACAAATCATTGAGTAAAAAAGAAAACAAGAAAAGAATCAGAAATATTGCAGTTATCTCATTTCATTTCATCTTCATCTCTGTTAAATCTTTCCATTTTTTAAGACAATGAAAAAACCAATAACTACTCACAGTCAGAGACAAAGACAGAGTCAGATTTTGTGAGCTTTTAAAAATGAAAAATGAGAAAACTAGAAACGCTGAACAAATCAGCACATTCAATTAACAAACAACAACCAGTTGAAAATAAATTACCTAGAATCAGATACATCTTTGAAACCATTGAGAGACAAAAGTTGCGATTACTAAATAAAATTTTATATATTCAAGATAACATCTTTGAAACCATTGAGAGACAAAAGTTGCGATTAACTAATAAAATTTTATATATATATATATAAAATAAGAAAATATATAAAGGTACTAAATAAATAATGGTCTCCAAATTACACTTCATTAGAGGTGATCTAGTACAGAATAATTGCACATACCATATCAAGCTTCAACAAAATAGTTAAAGTAGTTGAAAATGATAAAATTTAACACGTATAAGAAGGAGAATACCAAGATTGAAATTGTATATGAGGCTAGACCTTGAAATGCGGATTCAGTTCAAGCAATAGCAGATTTCTTCAGCAAAATTGAAAACAAAAGGAAAGAATTTGAGATTATGGCACTTAGAAAATATTCAACAAAAATAATAACCAAAAAGAAATTTTAGATTACAGATACTGATTACAGAACATTGAAATTTTTCACAACAAAAATAATAACCAAAAAGAAATTTTAGATTACAGATACTGATTACAGAACATTGAAATTTTTCATGCTTTCCCAAAATCCATTATAAATAAAAAAGAGAGAACTCATAATTTAAGCAATAAAATCTCAAACTCTCTTCTTTCTCTTCCATTCTCTAGAAAATACCTAAAAGTGTAATGGCAGAAAAATTTTTGTTAAGAGAAAGAAAGGCAGTTGATTAGTTTATCATCTCAAAATGGAGAAAATAAAAGACATTTACTATGCAAAAAAGGCCCAACACTGATTTTTCAATTGCCGCAAACTCTCTTGTCAATTCTAAAGTTGCAGCAGACTCCCTCCGGCCAAAACTCTCTGCTAGGAATGACAGTGATGAACGAAAATAGGATTATGTCAGAAAGAGAGTTATGTTTGATTGAAAATCTAAGTTTCTTTATAAAGTTTGAAGCCTCTTTTTGAATATAAGAATATAAAATTTTATTAAAACAACGTCGTTTTATTAACCATACATCTGTAGCTAACATTCTAGCTACGAATAATTTCATAGCTATCTATCTCACGCTAAAATATATTTTTATATGTAGCTATATTGATGCTATTTCATGGCTACTCAAAACAATTGCAAATTTTAGCTACAAAATTTTTTTCCATAGCTAAATCGCTACAGAATAGCTTCAAAACTCTATAGCTAATTTTTTCATTTATTCTTTCTTTTTATTAGAATTTTTCTGTCTCTAGGCGTAGCCAATCGAAAGCAAAATAGCTATAGAGTTGCCTCCATGGCAATATCAATATTTTTTTTAGTGATATCAAACAATAAAATTAATTAATTAAACAATAATTAATTTTTCAAACTTGCATTGAGACACTATTATTTAATAAAAATTAATTTTTCTGATGACGCATAATTGGAGGAAAGAAATGCACTATTCAACTTTGAATTTTTGCCCCTGAAATTTTGAATTAGGATGGAATCGGATGAGCCCAAATCGGGCTGGAAATTTTGAAGTTGGACCAAAGTTGGGCCTGGCCCGAAATTTAAAAACTAAACATGTATAACCTATTAACCCGTGTTAAACCCAAATTGAAGCTTCTAAAGAATAAAAAAATTATAAACCCAATAGAAATGAATTTGAAACGCTAATAAAAAACATATTATTTTATGGGGTAACTTAACAAATGTTAGAAATTAGGATTTTATATTAATAAAATGTCAAAAAAATATATAAATTAAGAGAATAATATTGATAAAAAATAAATGAGTAATCCACAAACTATTTTTATACAACTTCTATGATGCAACGACCAACAACGACAACTGACAACTGACAACAGCAATAGCGACGAGGATGACGACAATAACCACGACAATAATAGAGTAAAATAATAAATAAATAACGAAAATGATATTATTTAAATATTTAAGATGAAACTAATATTTTTTTAAAACATAATTTTAAAATATGACATTTTTTACGATATGTCTTACCGATTTGATCCAAAGAATGAAACACCATAATCATATAGCATGTATTGGAAGTAGGGATAGGATGAACTTCATAAATATTTCATATTTAGGTAATTGCTAACTATAAGAGAGGTCCGTGAATTTATATGAAGTACCAAGGTCTATAATAATTTCATTTGGTATATGCGTTAATGGAATAAATATATTCAGTTAAAAAAAATGGTTATAAATATATAAATTTATTTTGATTGAAAATGAATTTTTATGTTTTCCAATGAAATGAGATAAATTTTTATTTTCATTTTTACAGAATGATTTATAATTTCCATTAGAATCTTGATAAAGATAGCATTTTATATTATATATGTTGGTTTCTGAAACTTTTGACCTTTCATAAGCAAAGATTTTATATTACAATGATTTATAAATTATATTTTGAGCTGGCAATGATGCTGATTTACAATTTATATATTTTAAAAATCATTTTTTCATGTATTCCTAATGATAATATATTTACATTTGACTATTTATTATTCTTTAAAAGTTATCTTAATATTGAAGCTTTTAATTCTTTTATTTATATATATAGTTTTTAATTATCAAATATCCGAAATTCACTGATCCAATTAATCTGGATTCAGATTGAATAAGCTCACAAAAGAAATAAAACGTTTCATTCTGAGTATTTAAAGAAATTCTATATGCAAAACTCCAACTTGAAGGGGCAAAGCTTCTGATCTTTGATAGAAGTGCTCCATATATAGATATAGTTGATTACCAAGAATTTTGTTGCTATTTTGCGATATGAAACTCACTTCATTTACATTATATAATGAAATGATATGAAAATGTTATTCAAACTCCAAATTTGATAACGCCGGTTTAGATATTTTGATTAGAGATAATGATAGGGCATATTAATATTGGTTCTATGTTGGTAGTAATTTTGTTTCTGTTGACGATTTGGGGGTTTTCAATGCGTGAAAAATTAGATTTTGACTAATCCTATTCGACAGGGACTAGTCTTGGTAGTACCAATTTGTTTTTTGATTCTTAACCAGATAGTGTTCCACTCGCTTGTGCAAATAGAATTGACAATTTTAGGTTTCAACTAGAAAATGCAATTATTTATGTTAATCCAATAAATTTTTTGATAGATTTTTAGTATATTTTCAAAAATACAAGAACTGACTAATTGTATTTTGTAAGATAAAGAACCATAATCTAAGTTTCACTTAAAAAAAAAAAAAAAAAAAACACAATGGCAAGGAAAAACAAAATGAAATTAGTTGAACCATATTATAAATAACATGCCCTCAAGGGCAGTACCAAAACATAGAAATATCCCTCAAGCCATTAATGAAAATACTTTTATTTCATTTTCTGTTGAAATATATTTACAAAGAGCTACCATACCATTTCCATTTACAATAGAATGGGGCATTAAATTGTTGATGCTTTGACAACCTGTCTGTCATATGGAGCTCCTCAACCACTCTGCATTAGTTAGGAACATTCAAACTTTGTGACTCCTTTTCTCTTATCCATATATCTGATCACTTGTTAGCTTTTCTACCATTCAATGAACTACTTGCAAATAATGCACCCCACAGAATTCAACCTTCCCAGCTAATTTAACACACATTTGCATTTAATTCAATTAATATGTATATGCTTAATTTACACACAATTTGCATTTAATTCAATTAATATGTATATATATTATATATATATATATATATATATTCAAAATAATGAATATTTCAATTTTTTTAAAATATATTCCAAAATAATGATATTCAATTTTTATGTCATACATGAGACAAGTATACATAGAGCTTATCAATGAAGTCTATGAAAATGCAATAAGTTTTATTTAATTTTGTATCCATCAATATTAGGACTTCTACATATGAAACAAATAGAAGCACAATTCATATTTTGTTTATGATTTATATACATATATATTCCTGAAAACATATAGTAAAGGTAATAATATTCTTCCCAACAAGATAACATGAATGATGGACACAAGATATAGGCTAGCTAGCTCCTTTTAACTCCTTTTAAGGCCAAATGAAAATAAAATAAAATAAGAAAGTCCAAGCTGTTGCTCGCTTTTCCCATAGAAAGAGAAATTTATTTCGTATGTAGTGAGAATCATCAAGTAAAAGAGTCCTCATGATTCCTCTTGTTGGGTTTAACCTAAATTTGGCAGACTTTATGCGGAAAGTCAAACATAAAAGGCACAAAGCAGGCTTTTCCAAGGGAACATATCCCCTAATTGTGTCTCACTACGGCTAATTAGTGCCTCTTTGATTATACAAAAATGTAAAACTTTTTCTAAGAGTTTAGGGATCATTTCTCCTAAACTCGAAGTTTCCACTTTTCTCCTTTCCATCCTCAATCATAAATTTACAATTTTGTTTGTTTTCAAAAACTAACTTACCTTTAAAAATATTTTATAAAAGAAATATTTTTTTTTAAATATATTTTTCAAATGATTTATTTTCTATTGTTTAATTGCAATATTAAAAATTAATTTAAAATGTTAAAATTTTAATTTATAAGACCATAAAATATTAATAATAATAGAAATTTCATATTTCAAAATGTTTATTATTAAAATATGAAAAGAATGCCAAAAAAGATAAATTATGAATGTCGTCAGCAACCGGTGGTGGTGGTGGTTGCGGTTGCTAACGGTGGCCGGTGGTGAACAGTGACTGATGGTGGCGGCTACCGACGAATAATAAATTAAAAAATATAGATTTGTAAGGTTATAATAAATTTGTGTCTAGAAATTACTCTCTACTTATTTTCTTTAAAATGACTTGATTTTCCTTTGATTAGAAAAATATTTTCCGTCCACTTACTTTCTTAAATGCTCTCAAACAATAAAAAATCATGAAAAATATTTTTTTACAAGTTATTTTATGGAAATAAACTTAGACTAAATATTTAGTTTAAGAGATGTTCAAATTCTATCATTGATAGAATTAATGAAATTCCGTCTTTAAGGTAGGATTTCTCTTTCTTTCACGATGGTGGAATTAATATTATGATAAAATTTATCAAATCAATTTCATGGATTACCACCTTTTTTTT
The DNA here is from genome assembly GCF_014843425.1 of Jatropha curcas. The sequence goes on from NW_023590681.1 coordinate 1,255,024, forward strand.
AATCAAATAAAGAAATTTAATAAATTTATTGAATGTTTAAATTTCACCAATCAAATTGTATTAATCCAAACATCCAAGCTCTTTGATTTGTTTCTCATTTTATTTATTAAATTCTAATTTTTAAATCAAACAGGAATAAAACTATGTTTTTCCCGTAAACATTCTATTAATTTTAGTATAAATAGCTTATTTTAAATAAAGTGAAGAAATATAATTCTAGGAATAATCTAGTGTTGAATTTTTATTTCATAATGCAAAAATCAATCTTTTAACTTTTAATAATATCTCCTTTATAAATTTTTAATATTTATCTGAAAAGTATTGTTTATCATTTTTAATCGGGATAATAAGTGAAATAAGAATATAATTCTGAATTTCAATAAAAAAATTGCAAAATTTATATTTTATGATTTAAGAGGATTAACACTTTCTGATTCTATAAAAAAAAATTTTCAAAAAAGATATAATAATTTTAGTTAAAATATTTATCACCGCACCAACTTCACTAGGAAAATTATAATAGCTTCTCTCTCTCAAATAAACTTATTTTATTTTTTATAAATTAATAAAAATAGTTAATATAGTTTAAATAATAAATTTTACAATATACTCATGAATTTATATAAAATGTCACTTTTGATGTAGAAATGAATGGAAAAGGTGTTGATAATAAAAAAATATTAAACAAAAAAGAATCACATTAAAATATTAAAAATTAAAAAATTAATTATTTTTTAAAAATAAAAATAATCTATAATTTAAAATAAATGAAAAAAAGAAAATAAGTTTTTTTTTGTTTAAAAAGAGAGAGAGAGAGAGACACGGAAAGAATACATAAAAGGAAAAACGCAATGCACCGACTACTACGATGATTATTTCACAGTTGAAAATGCATTATGCATGAAGACATTTATTAATGGGGAGCATTTTGAAAGCATATGGGCCCCTTTCTATAAGTAATTATTTTTTATAAATTTTGTAATGTGTGAAAGTCAACTATCGGCGCATGGAAAGGCCTTTTTTTGCTTTTAAAAAAACACAATAATTTTTTTAAAATATTATATTATAGTACTTTATATGGCTTATTAATTACATAACTGCACAAAACATTATTAACAATTACAGTAATTATTCTTCTCAAAAGAAAAAATTACAATAATTACACGGTATTAAAAAATATAACCCCACGCGAAGAAAGTATTGGTTGGAGTGTTAAGTTATCTCAATCTTCTTGGGACGAGAATACAACTTTAATATCGGGGAAAACACAACTTGTTGAGGTAAAAAAACCTTTAAATTCTATCCTCTAAGGGGATTAAACATTCTGGTTAACCTAACATCGTTATGAGCTAACTTTGATTTGAACCAATCAAAATGAATTAAATCAAAACTATTTTGTCAGTTTTGCTTATAAAGAAGTTCAAATTTTCAGTTAAATGGATAAACTGAATTTTTCTTTATTTTGGCCTCGGTTTCGTGAAGATCAAAAGGTCAGTCATGAAGATCAAAAGGTCAGGATTCAAATAAAAAATCAACCCAAAATAGCCTGTAAAAGCTTATCAAACCGATCTGGTTTGAATCATTTTGGTTTTGACATCTAATTCATTTCAAGTCGGTTTTAAATTTAAAATTCATTTAGTTCTAAAAATTTGGTTTGGGTTTATTCACACTAGGCCAGGCAATCTCTTAAAATTCTATCTGGTAGGACTAAAGATGAGCATATCTTTGGTTTTAGGAGATGGTGTTGTCTCTTGTGTGGGCTCAACCATTTCTTATCATTATGATTTTTCATTGCATTGTGCCACAAGGATTTCACAAAATAAAGCTCCTCAATATTTCTAATCCCTGATTTTCATTGCAAAATCTACACACAATCTAATTGTCATTTGCTTTCAGTTCAAAAAGAAAATAGTAGTCCGGTGGTTGCCTAATGAAATTATATCCAACCTAACATATTTAAAACTATAGGAGTTAAAAATCTTTAATGCTCACTCCATTCGTGAATATAAATCATTTAAAGTTTTTAGACGATAATTAAGAAATTAATAAATTCTTCTAAGTCATTTAAAGTTTTGGATTACTGTTTTGTCCCAACTCTCAAAATATAAGTTGAGTATTTTAAAGAGTAATAAATGATTTTTTTTTTTAATTTGCCCTTATTTATATTAGATATAATAACTATTTTCATAAATTACCTTTAATTTTTTATAATTTAGTAGAATTAATTATTTTTTTTTCTCCGTATAAAAACTTTAAACGGCTTATATTTTGGGAGAGTGAGAGTAACAAAATTTTCATTAATTTGACTGAAATATTCCTTATCTTATTATTATTAATTTGACTAAAGATGATTTTAGAAATTTATAATATGTTTAATTAATTTGACTAAAGATGATCTTAGAAATTTATAATATGTTTAATATATGTAAAGATGAAATTAGAAAAAGTTCATGAACTACTTTTTTTCTTATATCATAGGTGTCTCTAGTCTAATCATGCTCATTGCAAAAGGTCCAAGGAAAAACGCACCCGGTGGACATTTTCTTCGTTCACAGAGATCAAATATTTTTCCCTTTGGTTTCATTAATTATTTAATATTTCCAAAGTCATAAATATTTATGGACAAAAAGACTTCTTCCCCCTTTTAAAAATATAAACAGCTTAATATTGTCACATGGTGATTAAGAAAGTAATTCATTTTCTTAAATTATAAATATAAACAGCTTAATATTGTCACACTTGGATGATTAAGAAGTAATTCATTTCTTAATTATATATATATATATATATTATTATATATATTATATAATATTATAATATATATATAAATATATATATGATTTTTTAACCATCTAGCGTTCAAAGTTTACTAGCCCGATTAATCCATATTCGCATTAGATAGGTCTGCAAATGGGAAAAAAAGCGCTCCCTCATGAGTATTTAAAAAGGCTCGAAGTCGAGATAAATTATCTTTAGAAAAGTATATAGTTAATTATTATATTTAATGGAAATAAGGATTAAATTATGGAGAAAGGGAGTGAGCTTGTTAAAGAATATTTGCCCTTTGAAATCTTTGAGGAGCTAGTGCTATATACATGTCTATACCCCCACTTAGTGCTAAACAACCTATACGGGTGAGTGACTTAGTGGAAGGTAAGATTGTAGTCCTTAATTTTGATAACCAAAATGGGCCATTATTTAGGAAGCAGCTTATCAATATCATCCCTGATGACAATGACTAATTAATTTTTAGCCAATGAACAAACCCACTCAATTATCCCCTTAATTGACTTTATATCAAGCCTAATCAAAGTTTAGTTTGATAATCATTCTTTCAATATATATATATATCATTACATTAAAAGTTCAGTGATTGATGATTGAGAAAGAGTTTTTCATCTTATTCTACCTTTTTCCTTTTCTGATAAAAAATAATTTATTTGTTGAATGTTTCTTTTATAGTATATTGTAACATTTCAGGCCTATCAAGATATTGTCCACTTTAGGCTCAACACACATTGATTTATTCTTGGGCTAGAATCTCCTGATATTTCAAAATGCATCTTGCTAGTCTAAAACTTGTCAACTTAATATACATCACTTCTACCTTGTGTTTAGTCGATATGAGATTCACCTACGAGGTCAAATATGAGATTTCAATATTAACATCAATCATTTTCTTTTTTGAAAATTAAAAAAAAAAAGTGAAAAGCATCAAATTAAAACAAAAGAAATTAATTAGGAGATTAAGTTTCAAAATTAATTTCAAATCAAAAAATTGCAACGCCTCCATACTATATTTGTGACATCCTGGACATCAGGGGGCATCACCTTAGGCGAATCCCACATCGGCTACGGACGAGGTAAACGATCTATACATAAGAGGGGTAGTCGACTTGAGGTGAATGCCCGCACACATCGGGCTAGGACGTAGGTGAGAACGATCATAATCAGATTTAGGAGGGTTGGTCCTACGAACTGGTAGTTGCCGTTTTGAGTTGTGGCAGAAGTGGGTGGAGTGACCTGGCTTAAAGTGACAAAACGTGAGGTGTGACGGGCGTGATCCCGGGGCCATCCGGGATATCAAGCGGACAATACTTCCAAGGCGGGCTATGACATTGGTAATCAGAGCGGCCATGTCGGTTCGTCTGGCTGGTGGTGGGGCAAACCTCAGCGAGGACGCTGAGGGTTCCTTGGGGGGTGGAAATGTGATCACTGGAAATCAGGGGGATCCACTTAGGACGAAAACCACTGGATATATGAGGGGGTGAAGGAAACGTATCTAGTAAATAGTGCTTAAACGGACGAGCGTAATAAGACGAGTGCTTATTAATTCTGGGTATATAGGTTTCATAGAGCGGGCTCGTTCCCTGCTGGCTGGTGGTGGGGAGAGAACTCAGGAGGACGGCTGAGATAATTCCTTAGGGGGGTGAATTGGTGAAACAATATAACTGGGATTAGAATCATGTTAGGTGTGGCACTCACTTCGCGCATCCTACGCGTGTAGATTAAGTAAAGATATAGAGAGAGAGTGAGTCTGTAATGTGGGACGCCATTTTTTGAGTTGGCAGAAGTGGGTAACCTGGCTCAAGGACAACGTGAGTGTAGAGGACTCGGGGATGTTACGTCATCGGGGACTATGCCAAAGCGGACGATATGAAGTTTATATGAAGGGGTAGAGGAGCTATGACAAGAGGGGTAGTCTCACCTTGGTAGGCCGCTTTTGGAGTATGGCAGGGTGACCCCTGGCTCAAAGGGACAAAACCGTGAGGTGTAGGGACATCCGGGCCATCCGGGGACTATGCCAAAGCGGACAATACTTACCAAGGGTAGGGCTATGACAATATTAATTTTCAAAAATTTTCACGTTTTTTAGGGATTTAATTTTCTTATTTTTTAGGGGGTTTAAATTTCTTATTTTTGCAAAATTTTGAAAAGGAAAAAAAAAATAAGGATTATGTTTTAATTTTGACTTTTACTTAAACAATTTTATTCAATCATTCTTCAAAATCCCCTTCAAATTTCTCTTCAATCAAATATAACCATATAACATGATTAATACCAAAAAGCATTTCATAAATTTTAAATATAACCACATAGCATGATTAATTAAAAAAAAAAAAAGGCATTTCACAAAAGAAGCATGATAAATAAATCTAAATTTTAAATTGAATTTAAATATTAATCCTTACTGATATTTATCTTTTTTATTAAATATTGATATTAAAATATGATTTTTTTATCATTTTTAATATTATATATAAATATTAATCATCATAATAATTTTAGGTATCTTTTTTTATCAGCGAAATTAATTTATTTTATTATAATAAAACATACCAAGAAAAATTTAATTTATCCGAGTAATCTAACCCGAGCCAATAATATTCAAGTATTAATCATTTAATACTATAATTTAATTGTAAATATTAGGATCATAATTAAGTTCAAATATTAGTTCCTTCAATATCAATTGTAAAACATTAAAATTTAAGATTTTTTAATAATGCTATTAGTTAAGAGATAGATCTTTCCTTACCCAAAAGAATCTCTAAATGGTAAAAAAAAAAAAAAAGTTATAAATCTTACAATTCAAATCGTATCTTGCACGTACACAGTATCAAAAGTAAAAAAATAAAATCAACATCCATATAATTAAAATCTATACTATATATGAACATGGAAATAGGAATAATGAAAACTCCAATAAAGCCCTTAATGAAATTTGAAATATTCTAAAATAATCTTAGTCATAGCTAATAAAGAATTACATTTTATTAGTTGATTAAATATAATTTATAAAAATTATTTTTTAAATAAATACATATAGATAATTGACAGAGATTTTTGCAAGTGTACGAAATTATAGAATAGCGTAGAGTATCGGTTTCCACATGGATTTGTATACCAAATACAAAATTATGTTTACCTATTAATTATTATAACCAGCAATAGGGGAATTTTTTAAGAAATTAATTAACAATAAAAGAAAATAAATAAATCAAGAAAAGCATTTTTGATTAAAGAAATCAGGTTTAAAGCTCTAGGGATTATTGTTCACTAATTCTATCATTGTTTATAGGTTTCATTATCAATTTTTATTGTTTTAAGTAGGAGAAATACACTAAAATCTAAGTATCCAGCTGTATGTTTAACTATATTTTAACCGGTCTACATTACATATATTACAATAGTGCAATCAAACATGAATTAAATCTTAAGTATATAATGGATATTATATATATAATAGGAATCATAACTAAGGTCATTAACTTATGAAACGCTTTGAGTAAAAACATATAAGATTCCGATAAGATATTATTCTTTATGATATATTATTACATTTTTGTCATATAAAGAACCATTTTCGATATGATAATGAACTAAAATCAATGCGAGGAAAACTCTGCCTGCAAGCTTAAGTGTAATATAATTATTACTTATGGAATAAAGAAAAACAAATTAATATTATAAATAATTGAAAAGAAATTAAGCCTCGTCAAGAATGTCCATAGTAATGAAGGTTTAGTTGAAGTATAGTGTATAGAATAAACCAAGTATATTATGATAAAAAGTTCTAATGAATCGCAGAATAGAAAAGAATAAAAGATTAAGAGTTTGAGATAAAATACGTAGTCACAATTAAATTCGGACAGGCTTACTTTGATACATGGAATTGAACTTGCAGTCTTGGAAAGAGAGAAGAACAAGTAAGAAAATTGCTTTCAGAAAGACTGAGAGATGTCTCTACAAATGGATAGCTCTTTCTTTATATGGAGATTCCTAGGAGAAATCGACTTTGTTTTAGAAAATAGAGTCCTAATTAAGTAGAAATCTTTTTTGATAGGAATATGTTATAGGCTCTGAATTTCCTTTCTCATATAGGCTCTTTCATGGCCTAAATATGATTAACTTGATATTGCCATCAAGAAAATATATCAGGTGGCCGTTGTAAGTGATAGAGATAGCTGGCGTTTTCGACTCAAACGCATTTGATTTTATCATGTAGGTGCGTGAGGCCAGGTCTGGGCATGTTGAACTTGATTTTCGGAGGATTTCAGCACGGACGTGCTCAGGGGCATGCTAGATAAGATTTTGTGGCACAGGCGTGCACAAAAGAGGCTAGGGATGCTAGGGCTTCTTGAGTCTCCATGATGAAATGATGAGCAGGCACGCCGTAGCTTAGGTAACATGGCTTGGGTTAGATGTCCTCTTTTGGCCGGGCATGTTTCCCATATAACAGGTTTGGGCATGCAGCGTTCGAGTCTCATATTGTGGATAGTTGTATGTTGGAGTCGACTGGGTAGGATAGCTCTCGAGATTGCTGAAGTATGGTCGGAGCAGTGCGGAGTAGCTTAAAGTGAGCGAAGTGTTGTTTGTTGTTATTTTTATTCTTTTCTAATGCAAACGTCCATAACTAAATTTCGTGTCTTTCAGATCAAGTGAATCATGGATTCAAGAAAGTTCCTCATATATAAGATTAAAACTAAATAAGAAGTAGATTAAGGTATAAAGAAGATCTAATAAATACTATATTAGATATATAAAAAATTAAATTCATTGGATAATGCATTTCAAAATTTGTAAGTTTTATATTTTTTAATATTATTGTGTTTTAATAAATATATATATATGATAATGGAAGAAAAAAAAAAAAAGACATTTGAAAAATTTTTATATTTTATTTAAATATTTGATTCTATTTTGATTATAATTTAAAATATTTTATTTAGGAGTGAGATAAAAAAGAAAAAAGTATATTCTTTTTCTTTATATTCTTATGATTTGATTGGATATATTATTTGAAAAATAAATTTTCAAATGGAATATACATAGTATTTTATTTATGGGAGAGATAAAAAAAGAAAAAATATATTCTTTTTATTAATTTTTTTTTTCTTTATGTTTATAGGATTTGATTGGATATATTTTTTTTTAAATAAATTTTCAAATAGAATACACATAATTAAACCTTTCAAAATTTATTATTATTTATTATTAGACAAAATGAACATATATTTGTGTGAAATGACGAACAATTAATTCTACAAATATAATAATATTTTATTATTATATCTATATATCTATTTACATTGAAACATTTTTTGTTAGGTGATATTATAGAATTGTGCTATATAGCAATAATGAATTTTAGATAAATGATGACATAAATTAAATAAGAATGTATGTGTGTATATACACACTAATTGTTATATTCTCATTAATTTCATATGAAATATTATTTTAATATTATAAAATCTAAATAATATAAGATAAAAATTATAATCAATATTTAATAGAAAAAAAATAAAAATGAGTATAAATAACAAGTAAAAAAATTATAATCAATATTTAATATAAAAAAATAAAAACAAGTATAAATAACAAGAAGTATAATAAAGTAAAAAAAGATAAAAAAAAAAAAAAAAAAACTAGAGAATGATCGTAGAAATTTTGTTTCTACATGATTGTAGGGAAAATTGAGGATGTATTTGGATAAAGAGAACATTTCTTTTATGTACTTTTTTATTAATTAAATAACTTATTTATTTATTTTAAATCTGCAACTTAGAACAATAGAAAAATAAAATACTTGAATAACTCATTAAATAATCAATATTGGATCCTAGCATAATTTACTTTGTAATTTTTATTTAGTCTTTTTTTTTTCATCAATATCAAGTTTCATTAAATTATAGTCTTTCCAGTTGAAAAGCGGTTAATTTTTGAAATTCAAATTTATAATTTTTTTAATATAATTTTATTTTTTTGTTATATGTTGAGTTATGAAAAGAGTTTTATTCTTAATAATAATTTTTATATTTTTTTTCTTTTTCATTATTGAATTAATTTATAACCATTATCACTTTAATTTGATAAGATATTTACATCTCTTACAATAAATAGATGACATTTTGGTAATTAAATATTTTTAATTTTCTTAATATTTTTTCTCTTATATCCTAAATCTATTTGATTTGAAAGAAAATAGTGTTTAGGAAACTGAAAAGAAACTATAACTTTTTTTTCTTTTTATTTTGAATCACTTTTTGGGGTTTCAAAAATTTGTATGATGTGCATATATTCCTTCGTCTAGTGCAGTAGGTAAGTAATACTGTCACTATATCAAAGTAATTATCATTATCAAATCAGATTATCTTCTCTTTTTTTTTTATTTTACTTAGCAATAAAAATAATTTATTATTATTATTCATTATAGTTATATATAGATATTGATTTTGGAGTTGAAGGCAGGGTGTTGAAAATTTAGTGATAACTTGATTTTGTTTTTGGGTACTTATTAGGGTTTTAAGAGTTTCCATTTATAAATAAGGAACTGAAAGATTAGATTTAGGGGATTTGGTTAAATTTTATTTTGATATTATTTCATTATATAAAAATAAGATTAAGTATATAAAAAGTAGTATTACAAGTAGCTTGTAACGAAAAGTATAATACAAATTAACTAATTGTATTTATTTAAATATTATCAAAAATTTATATTTTAATATTATATAGATAAAAAATTAAGAAAGTACAAAAAATGAGTATATAACAAGTATAATCAACATGCAACGCACGTCGTTAAAGGACTAATAAATATAAAAATAACAAATTCAATCAACATAAATATATAAACACAAACATATATTAAATAATAAAAAAATTGATAATCAATACTAAGGGAAGAAATTTTCATTGTATCCTTTACAGCAAATTCAAAAATTATTTATAGCAAACTTTTAAATAAATTCTCGATAGCTAAAAGAAAATAAAATTTATTTGAAAAAAAATAAACTTTGGGGTAATTTTTCTCTAAAGAAAGCAAACATATATATTCGTAATATAATAGGAAAAGACATTCATAATAAGATTCTAATTTCCAAATAAGATTTGATAAAACATCCCAATCAAGATATATACTGGGTTTAATATTGATCAAATATAATGCTTCATAATACCTATAATATCAATAATTAATATCAATGTCTACTACTTAAGTATTTGATTTATTTATATTTTTACGTTTGTCAAAATCTAATATAAAACTTTTACGTTTGTTCAAACCTTTATATTAATATTAATGTAATTACTATTTAATAAATTTTAATTAAAGTAATTTTTGCTATAGAATCGACTCCCTAAATTAAAATTTATAATTACAATCCTTTTATAATAATAAGTTCTATTTATTAGCCAATAGAATTCAAATTTAAATAAAAAAAATTAAAATAACTAATTAAAATAATTTATTTTTATCTTTTCGACTAATAAAAATTAAAAATTTTAAAGACATTTTTATTAATCCATAAATTTAGTACAAAGTATTTTTATCAACCCCAAGACTTTCCTCCTTATCCTACCTTTTTATATATTATTATAGATATTATAGATAAAGAATTATAGATACATGCGATATAAACACTAATTCAGTAAAATTTATATATATATATATATATAATGTAATAATTTTTCAATAAGTTTCCCACATGTCAAGTTGTAGGGTTCATTAACAGCCACGTCAACTAACCGTGAATGGATGAAGGTCATAGTTGTAAATAAAATATTAATTTACGGTATTAATTGTAACAATTAAAAAAATTGATAAAATTGTGGAAAAAAAGGGCTAAAGTTGAGGTTTCTTTTCATTTTGCCTAAAATTTTATAAAAAACAATATCGATCATGAGAAAAACTTCCATAAGTAGATGGATATCATTGAATTTTTTTTGTCAATCAAGTCAAATAAAGGTATAAGAACTTGGATTTTATCATTACATTTATAGTTCATTGTATTTTATCTGAAAACGACTTCAACTTAATCCACTGGTACAAAGAAAAATATATAACGTTATCTGATTGCTTGAAAGGAATGAAAAAGATTGTATCAGAAAGTGCTATGTTTTTTTTATTTTATTTTTTTATTTTTTTATTTTTTTTATTGAAGTTTTCTTTTTTCCTTTTCACTTAACTACAAGGTCCAAATGGGATAAACCAGCCATCATTTTCACGTCTCAAGTTGCCCGTAGCCACTTGGGATGTTTTGGTTTTAGTTGTTGGGTCTTATTATGTATTTTAAAATTTTTTTTCTCTGAAAGGAAATAAAAAGTTAACAAATTATTGTTAGACTTTTCCCAGGAGAATTTTCAACTATCTCTTTTTATGCCAATTTGTTTTACACTATAGAATAAAAGAGGAAAAAAAATATATTTTAATTAAAATTAAGATTTAATGATAGTTTTTAAGTTGATCGAATATAAATTCTATCGAATTACATGATTCGGACATGTTCAGTTAGTTGTTTTGGTAACTGTTAGCTATTTTAATAAAGTGTTTAACTGTTTGAGTAGTTATAGTTGTTTGAATAGCTTTTCATAACTAAAAAAAAGAAGCTAAAAGCTAAGGTTATGTTCGGCAACAACGTTTTGGATAACTTTTAATGTTTTGAACTCGTCAAAACACTATTTCTCTATATGATTATGTTTCGTAACTAAGTAACTTTCAGAGAATGAATAAATATTTTCTAAAACAGTATCTCATCTAACACTTAGCGGTTCAGGTTTCTTACAGAAATTTTTTTACAACCCTATCCTTTATTAATTTAAAATCCTTATTCTATCATATTATGTCTTTTTATTATTTCTTATGCTTGTCTTGTTTATAATTGATAGTAAAAAAATATTTGTTTATATATTTGCATTTGAACTCGAGAAAATATTAAAAATTAAAAATTAAAAATATCGATCCTCTAAAATATTAAAAATTTTCAATTTTATTTATAAAATGGTGAACTTTTTAATTTTTGCTCCCTTCAATCTTGAAAATATAGGTTTAGTGAAATTATTTTTTTTTTTATAATGAGTTTAATTCTATGGCTACAAGTGAAAATTCTAAGTGAATATTACAATGTCCTTTTTTGTCATTTTAAATTTAATTGTCAATCAAATAATTATTTTTATTGAACAATTTCGTTTTCAACCGCTACTTAACAACTAACATCTAATATCTAACAACTAACAGCTATTAAAATAGCTAACAACTGCTAAAACAATTAAATTTGTCGAACAGACTCTAAACGTTATAAGAGCTTACCTTTTATAAAAGGGAAAATTATTATTTAGTCCCTCAGGTTTTACATAATTATCCAACTAATCCCGAGGTTTGCACTAATATATAACTAGTCCCTCAAGTTTAACTCCGTCTAATTAAAAGGTCATTCCGTCCGAAAAGTTAGTTTTTTTCCGTTAATTGAATTATTTAGTCCTCAGGTTTTACATAATTTAATCCAACTAATCCGAGGTTTGCACCTAATATATAACTATCCCTCAAGTTTAAGCTCCGTCTAATTAAAAAAGGTCATTCCGTCGCGAAAAAAGTTTAAGTTTTTTTTCCGTTAATTGAAGACATAAAAGACTAAAACACTCCTCCCCTCGCTGATGTGGACCAGTAATGACCACTTGCCAAGCAAGGGAAACGAAAAGGTCAGACTGTTATTCTCACCAACTCTCTCAACAGCAAAAAACGTCTTCATCTTCTGCCAGTGGAAGTGTTGAAGAATTTTTATAGAAAATGATGTTTAATTGACGGAAAATGATGTTTATTGACGAAACGAAATGAGTGGTCGTAGCATGTAGTGCTTCGTTTGCGTGGAATCACAGTCTTAAAGCTTCGTTTTGAGGTAAATACCACAAACTCAGACCCACTTCATTTTTTGCTTGAAAAAAAATTGAAAATCAATATTATTGAGGATGTTTATGATGATGATTTTTGGTATATTGAAATACTTAAGCATCATTATGAGTTGTTTTGTGTGTAATGATAATATATTGAGGGTTTTTGCAGACGATAATGCCTTTTTTGTAACACATGTGTTAAATTACAATGTAGGAAAACTTGAATTTGATGGCTTTGCCTGAAAGTTAATGGCTTTGCCTGAAAGTTACACCATTGGGGTCAATATATGAAAGGGGATACAGTGTATTTGTATGATGCAAGCAACCTGACAAAATGAAGTTTCCAATTTGTGTTAAATTACAATGTAGGAAAACTTGAATTTGATGGCTTTGCCTGAAAGTTACACCATTGGGGTCATATATGAAGGGGATACAGTGTATTTGTATGATGCACAACCTGACAAAATGAGTTTCATTGTCCTCTTACAAAACGTATGCAAAGTTCACAAGATAAAAGATGGGAATGTGGATATTACATGTTCTGAAAATTATAGAATAAAGAATGATGCAGATGTGACTTTAATGTTTGAAAGATTCAAGGACACTGATTATATTGAACTGAATTTGGTTAGGAAGCAAGGTGAACCGAGTGTTGATATGCCAAATGTGTTCCACAGTCAGGTGGCAGATAATATGGGTTTATATAATAAAAATTTGCAGCATAATAGGGAAGTTCCACGCAATGGTGTTGGGGAGGCAGAAAGTAATATTGGGTCACAAACTGAGATAAGTGGGGATGTTGGAGATGTGATCATTATTGAGCAAGAAAATGTAGGTGTTGGGATTGGAAATACAGAGGGTACAGGTAGTTGTAGGGGGAAGGGGGCAGAAATGTTGATAGGATCACAGATGTGGGATATTGTGCTAGCTGACAACACTGAGTATTCAGGCTATGTAAACCAGTTAGGTAGGGGAAAAGGGAGGGGGAGAGGGCGATGTAGAGGCAGTGCAAATGTTCATGAGGCCAATGTGAATAGGGACAATAAGAAGGGGAAAAGAGCAATTGCAGTTGGATCCTCTTACAGCTTTAGAGATAGGGTACAACAACAACAACCATTGGAGTGGGAGGGGGGAGAAATAGAAACTATTGTTGATAGCCAGTCCACAGATGATGACTATGTCTTTTCTGATACTGAAGATGAGAGTAGTGAATCTGAAACACCTGAGGGAATGAAAACAGATCCAGAAGAGGAAGTTGACTTCAATGATGATGTTAATGTCTTTTTTCTGATATATATGCACTGAGACAGAAGTAAGAAGTAGTGAGAGAATTCTGAAAAACATACCTCGAAGGATATGAAAAGCACGCACTCACGCAAGAAGAGGAAGTTGAGCCTATAAGTGTTTGATGGTGCAGGGTCCCAGTGATAGGTTGAATACTTCGACTCACAGGAGAACAGTCGAAGTCTGAAAGTAGAGTGATCATGGAGAGGGTTGATTAGCACCAATAGAAAGTGAGAAGACCCTAAAAAGAAAAAACACGATGATTGCCTTGGACGAAAATTATAATGACAATCATATTTGAAACACCAGTTGAAGGTGATTATTGATCAAGAGTTGGGGCATGCAATTCTTAAGTGTTGATAAGTTGTAGGGAAAAGCTTTAAGGGATTATGCTGTAGGGGAGGTTCCATACTAAGGGATGATCAGATGATAGTGAAGAAGAGTGAACAGGCAAATGGTTAAGCGGGAAGGCTTGCAATTTAGGTTCCATGCTAGTGTGGCTCCAGACTTTAGTGAGTTTTTGGTAGTAAAAACGCATACAACCTGAGCATACAATGCACGAGGCAATTAAACAACAAGATAGGCAATGCAAACCAACAAAGTGGGTGGAAGAAGAAACTGGATCTTCAATTTGGCTGCTGTGGATAGCTATACTTTATGCAAGCTGAAAGTTAAAGGCAAATGGGCCAATTGGAAGACTGGAATAATTGGAGCTTTCATAGGGTGTGGTGCTGGAGGGTTGGGTATCAGTTGGAGTTTGATTGCAATGAATACATTGCACAACTCAATGTCTGACTTTTATAAATTTGATTGAAGGAAACAATTTTGGATGAGCCCACTTGTCTTTAAGGCTCCATTTTATTTTTGGACTGGGGATTTATGGGGTGATAGGGCCTCTCAATTAGGATGGATGGATGCTTCGCTGGGATTTTGGAGGATTGTTTTACTGGTGAGTGTTTACAACTAGAATGGGTGGGGGTAGTTCCACTAGCTTTTGCAATTTGTTTCAAAAAATGAATGCACTGCATGGTTTTTTGACTGTCTTAACAATGTTGGGGGTGTGTTGCCATGGACATTCATTTCAGACAGACAAAGGTTTCCTCGTATTTCATATTTTTATTATTTTAGCTAATGATGTTTGATTCCTATTTGAACATTATTGGAAGTGCTTGAGGCTGTGAGGACGACAGTTTGAAGGTTAATATAGTTTGTTGTCAACATTTTGTTAATGAACTTAGATTTGTTAATGAACTTCAAGAAGCGCTTTCCAGGGGTGATGTTGAGGAAGGAATTTTGGATGGCAGCTAAGTCTAGCCATAGTTATGCATTTAAGCAGCATATCAAGAATGTTGAGGCTAAGAATGAGGGAAGGGCTGCAAAATGGTTACTGGATATTCCTATTTCATATTGGAGTAGACATGCCTTTCATCTAGCAGCTAAAAGCGTTGATGTGACAAATAACATGACAGAGAGTTTCAACAGCTGGCTTGGAAACTTGAGGAACAAACCAATTGTTGAGCTAATAGACTCTATTAGGCAGAAATGTATGGTTATGCTTCATAAAAGGTTTGTAATGGCTACTGCTTGGGAAGGGAGAGTAACTCCAAAATGCAAGAGTGCATTGAACAGATTGATAAAAGAATCTAGACAATGCAAGATACTACCAAGTACTTGAGTTTTGGGATGAGAGGGGGATGTGGCTTTTGCTGTTGACCATTAGGAAAAAGGACATGCACCTGCAAATTATTGGGACATATTTCAAGGTCTTCCTGTAATGATGCATGCACGTTGGATACATGAGACTCAATCTTGAAGAGCTTTTGTCACGTAGTATTTCACAGTAGATGTCATATGCCCGCCCATGGTCAATATTGTCCGCTTGGGATGCCAGCCCCGTACGAGTACCCCCTCACGGTTTTGATTTATGAGGACTTTGGCAAAGCCCGCCCAGGGATCAACCTGTTCTGGGACACCGCCCTCTTATGTCGGACCACCACCCCTCGTTAACTTAACTGCGATGTGGGATTTGCGCTAAGGTGGTTGCTGGCCTGCCACATACACCCCCCGCTATGGGACTGCAGCGTCCTCGCTGAGGTTTTGCCCCACCGACGGGGGAGGTGGCTCTGATACCAATTGTCATAGCCCGCAGCCACATGGTCCATATTGTCCAGCTTTGGGGATCCAGCCCCGTACGAGTACGCCCGCCCAACGGTTTTTGTTTCAAGGGCAGGCTTTGCAAACCCCGCCCAAAAAGGCCTCAACATGTTTGGAACACCCCTCTTTGATAGTGACCACCACCTCTGTACTTAAAACCGATGTTGGGAATTTGCCTAAAGGTTGTGCTGCCTTGCCACATACCATATGAGGAGACTCAGCGTCCTGCGCTGAGGTTTGCCCCGCACGCAACCGCCAGAGGAAAACGAGGGTCGGCTCTGATAAACCTATTGGTCATAGGCCCAGCCCATGGTCAATATTGTCCGCTTTGGGAGCTCCAGCCCGTGTACGGTCCCCCTCAACGTTTTGTTTTCAGGGTATTGCCAACCGAAGGCCTGCAACGCATGGTTCTGGAAAACCACCCCTCTTATGTAACAGGACCACACCCCCTCCGTACTTAACCGATGTGGGGATTTGCCTAAGGGGGTGGTCGGCTGTACATAAAGAGGGGTGGTTCCAGAAACATGGGTTGAGGCGCTTTTGGGCGGGTTGCAAAAGCTGCCTTGAAAACAAAACCGTGAGGGGGTACTCGTACGGGCTGGAAGCCCCAAAGAGGACAAATATTGACCAATGGGCTGGGCTATGACAATTGAGATATCAGAGCCGACCCTCGTTCCTCTGTGGCCCGGTGGTGGGAACCTCAGCGAGGACGCTGGAAGTCCCCAAGAGGGGGGTGTATGTGGCAAAAGTGCCAGCTACACCTTAGCAAATCCCACATCGGTTAAGTGGGGGGTGGTCCTGGTACATATAGAGGGGTGTATTAGTAGGTGAGGCCTTTTGGCGGGTTGCAAAAGCCCTGCTGAAAAAAACCGTGAGGGGTACTCGTAGCGGGCTGGAGCCCCAAAAGCGGAAATATTGAAACGCATAAGAAGAGAGCTGGGCTATGACAGTAGAGAAGTATGTTAAAGGCCTACCAAAGGAGTCAATTCATAGCCAATTCCAAATTACAACATCCCACCACAAAAAAAAAAAAAACCTTTGGAACCCCCCCCCTTTTTTTCCCCCCCCCCCCCATTTCCTAGCCTCCAAACGTTAAAAAGGAAGCCTGGACCAAGGAGAATACTTCAAGAGGAAAAAGCTCATCCAAGCACAGCTAAAAGATCTTGCACAGTTAGGTGTGTGACATGCAAGCAACTAGGCCATAATAAGAGAACATGCAAGCAAGCCCCACCAGCCATATCTCAAGTCAGATTCACTTTTGCAATCTGAATAATTACTATGATGTTTTATAGTATGTGAATACTTACTACGTACCATTTATTTTATTAGAGGAACAAACAACTTGTGCAAAGAGGAGGAAAAAATTCATCTGGATCTGCTGCTATTGTGGAAAGAGGTGCTGCTGCTGCTATGGGAAGAGGTGTTATTGCAACAAGAGGGAGAGTTGTTGCTGCAACAAGAGAGAGAGGTGCTTCTGCTTTGAGAGGGAGAGGTGCTTCTGGTTTGAGAAGGAGAGGTCCTTCTGGTTTGAGAGGGAGAGGAGCTTCTGGTTTGAGAGGGAGAGGACATCCTATATCGTGAATACTGATATTTTGCTCTGTGTTAAGAATGATAATTGTGTTAAGAATGATAGCAGATTTGGTTTTTTGGTTCAAATGTTGAAGATGGTTTTTTGTGGACTAATATGATGCGGATGTTCTTTTGGATTGTTGAGGTGTTGCAAATGGTATTTTGGGCTTCACATCTTGCAATATGGATATCCTGCTATGTGTATTTTGTATGAACAGGTGCTGCTACTGACAACAGATTGCACAGTTAGGGAAAATAAGGAATCTTTTGATTTTCTAGCCAGCACAGGAACAAATGTGTAACTTTTTTTTTTCCATTGTGTCTGTCTTTTTCTTGATAGCAAACACGCAAGTGTGGACCAAGTTTGATTTGAGTAGGGTTATTTGAGTTAGGGTTTTGTGGATGCACATTATGTAAATATGTTGTTTTTTGTCGTTTTGTGAAATTGGAAAACATTAAACATTTGACTAATGACAATGGAACTATTTGTAACCACTCTTCTGCATGGGAGCCAAGTTTGAATAAATATTTTTGCTTTGCAGTTGCTATACTTAAAAGTACACATTTTATTGCAGAAAGTATATTACATTCAAATCATCTTCAAATTGATTGTGCCCAGCTGAGTTACTAACATTCAACAACTAACCCACCACATTGACACAGCCAACTACAAAAACAACATAAACTACAAAAAAAAACTAACCAAACTACCCTAAATACATAAAAAAAAAAAATTATTATTCACAATCCTCTGTTACCCTTGAACAGCAACATTACAAGTAAGGTGAAGGTGAAAAGTCATCATGATAGCAATCAATGCATATGAATCAACTTCTTCAAGCTGCAAATCTCCGAACCCAAGCACTCCCTTTTTTCCTCCAATGGTCCACACATCTCATTATAATTTTATCATCTCCCTTCTCATGTACAAACATCTCTTCCTTAAAATTCAAAAAGTCAGTAGCCTACATTACTTTTTTGGCCTCACTTTCGAATTCGCTTCCTTGAGAATCGAATCTGATGAATCTATAGCTTTACACCAACCAAGAAAGACCCGCATGCATTTTTCAATTTATAGTAATAATACATCGATTTTTGTTTTTTTTGTGTCCTCTGAGATTCCTAATGCCTGCTTTTTTTTCCCACACTTGCAATACATATTCACATACCTTCCTTCCCATGCCCATCGCTGCGCTTGCGCTTGAAGAAGACATGTAGGCTGTCGCTTGTTACCTGCAAATGAAATGGAGAGGAGCTTTTGTTTTTTCCCTTTTTTCCTTTCTCTGCGTTTTGTGGAATGAAATTTGGTCAAACCTCCTTTATTTTCATGCACAGTTCAGTAAGGGCATTCTTCGTCATTATAAAATGTCTGCCTTTGTTTTGAACTGATTTTAATGAAAAAAAACCAACTTTTCGGACGGAAGAACTTTTTAATTAGACGGAGTTAAACCTGAGGGACTAGTTATATATTAGCGCATTAAACCTGAGGGACTAGTTATATATTAGCGCAAACCTCGGGATTAGTTGGATAATTATGTAAAACCTGAGGGACTAAATAATAATTTTCCCTTTATAAAATGATATCTTAACCTTTAAAAGTTGATTCAAATGTATGTTATCAAACATTATAAAAAATAGCGTTTAGCATTTTAACTAATCAAACAAAAAAAAGCTACTTCAAAAGTTGTTGATGAAAACCGCCTTCATAATTCAATTACAAAATAAGAAAAAAAAAACATTTAGATTTCTTTTTTAAAAATCATTAATGATAATATCAAGAATTACAAATAAGCTTATAAACCAGATATAGAACTTTGCTATTAGTAGCTAATCAAGTTCGCTGAATTCATATCCTTTTGAATGAAACTAAAACTAGAAAATATAATATTAGATATTTCCGTTTGAAGTTGATCTTGACAAAAAGATATAAATCTTCATAGTAGCAACAAATCCTTTAATTGATTTGGACATCAAAATAATAACCTGAATCTTCTATAAATGAATTGCTTTTCCAATAATTTGCAACATATGACGAATATAGATAATTTTCCGCCATTATGCGTCAATAGCATCAATGGAGAAACTAGTCACACTACTAGGCTACATTGATAGAAGATCCACACCTGCAAATCAAGATCTAAAGTCTCCAACCAAATAAAATCAAATATTATAGTTTTATTTAGTACTAAACCCTCACAAAGAAAGGGACAAAAAAACTTTAAATATGGAGAAAACCAACAATAACAAAACTAAAAAGACAGATCTGTTATAGAAAAAACAGATCTAAATTTATTAAAGCAAAAGAAAGTTGAAACGAAAAAAAATATTTGAAAGTAGGAGGTAGGGGGCCACCGCTGATATAGCGGCAGCCCCAAACTAAAACTAGGGTTTAGAAAACTAGAGAGAAGAGAAAGAAAAAAAACATTTAGATTTGAATGATGTTTTTGAAATAAAATTAAGTGATTTAAATTTCATTATTAATAAAATAAAATTGAAAAATTTCACCTTTAACGACATAATAGAATTTATCAATTTCGTAAATTATGACATTTTTTCTCGATCAAATAAATGAACATAATAATTCAAACCACTTCTAAAGTGTTTACTGTATTGTATTTTTATAAAATTCATAAGCCACCTTTTTTTTGCAAGACATCTAGAGTTTCAATTATCCATAGTTTTAAAACAATCTAAATAGGTTAATTTGGATGTTACGAAGACTCCGTTTGTTTCCATAAAATAACTTGAAGGAAAATATTTTTTACAATTTTCTGTTGTTTGAAACTTGAAGGAAAATATTTTTTACAATTTTCTGTTGTTTGAGGGTTCAAGAAAATAAGTTAACGGAAAATTAAGTCATTTTTAAGGAAAATGACTTTCCATTTTGAAGAGTGTAAAACATTTTTCGGACTTTGACAAACTTATTATAACTTTATAAATTTATATTTTTTAATTTATTAATCATGGGTAGCCATTACCACCGCTTACCATTCACCACTAACCACCACCACCAGCCACCACTGGTGACTGGTGACTTTCAGAATTTACCATTTTTTCGGCATTATTTTCATATTTAACAGTAAAATTTTAAAATATAGTTTATAATTTTTTTTGCAATATTCTGATATTTAATAATAAAATTTCTAAAATACAAAATTTATATTATTATTATTATTATTATTATTATTATTATTATTATGGTCTTATAAGTTAAAATTTTTAATATTTTTAACTAATTTTCAATATTGCAACCAAACAAAATGGAAAATAAGTCATTTGAAAAATATTTTTTAAAGAAAACATTTTTATTGGAAAATATTTTTCAAAGGTAAGTTATTTTTCGGAAATAAACAGAGTGTTATTTTTCGCTCATATATTGTATTAATCATCAAATGATTGAGTACGTTTCTTTGAATTAATCTAATTAGAGATGCAATAAATTTTATATTTTTATGGGCTGTTAAACCCATAAAAATAGAAGAAAGTAAAAAATAAAACACATGACAATTGCCATGTGCCTGTTATGTTCAACAACTAAAAAAGTTAGACATGTTATGTAATCAAAACACTATATTTGATGGTGTAACTTTAATTTATACTAATATTTAAAGTCTCTTTGATAATATTAGTTATTTTAATAGTTGTTGGTTGTTCTATTAATTGTTAATTATTAGCTTTCAGCGGGCAGCTATTTATATATTAGTTTTAAATTAAAAGTGTCAGTAAACTTAAAATAATTAAAAAGGAGAAAAAACAATGGGTATAATTGTCAAAATTTGATTAAAAGCTAAATCCTAAATGCTAAAAGCTAAACTTATAGTGTTTAACTTTTCATACAAAGTTCTCTCAATATCTAAAAATTATTATAAAAACTATGTTAGTATTTTAATTAACAGAAATAAAGTTTTGACTTAGTTAAAATATTGAAAATTAGTTGAAAAGTTGTTACCAAACAGCGCTTTAGAGTTGAAAGAAGTGGATTGATAAAATACTAATTAAATAATGGGTAACTATTAGGACAATCTAAAAAATAAAAAGATTAAATAAGGTTTAAGTACCTTAAATACTATGAAATAGAATGCAATAACAATAAATTACAAAATTCATGCTATTTAAGGTAACTTGTAAATTTTGACTATATTCAGCAATAGCTTTTTACGTAGTATTAACGTTTTTACTAGAGTTCAAATATTTTTATTATTTATAGTGTTTGATAACATAAGACTTATATTAATATTTAGAGCTTAAGGGATGTATTAGAGAAACGTTGCTCTCTTTAACATTTGATAAAATGTTGGTAAAATTACTGATAATTACCTGAAACATCTAATAACTATTAAAATAGTTAACTTTTAATGACACGAGTTTAATATATGATATTACAATTTTTATTTTTAATATATAGTTCAGTCTTTTAAAGGAAAAAGTGGTGCTGGTTGAATCCAACCTAATCTTGGAACAAGCAACTTGCATATCCAAAAAAAGATCACGTCAAGCATTTTAAATTTAAAAAGAAAATATAGAGAATGGTTGTAAATGTGTTACGAATGGTGGCGATGCAAGAGAGGTATTAAGCTTAAGAAATATTTAATTAATGATTAAAATATGTAATTTTGACTAAATGATTGTCAGTATTCACAAGCGGCGTCAGAGTTTAGAAGCAAACAAATGGACAATGCAGTAGTCTAAGCAATCTCTCTCAATATATGTAAGCATGTGCTAGTTTGACAAAGGAAGAAAAATAGAAAATCAATGGTTCATTGGGCCACCTTCCTTAGGAGACAAACCATTATTGCCATTGGAGAACTTTGACTAATAAACTAATAATTAACAAAGCTTTTAATGCAGTGAATTTGATGGGTTGATTTTAGACTTATATATATATATATGCACCCGCATACAGTTTACCGCGAATTTATATCCATTTTAATTAGTAATTGATGGTTGATAACAACTAATTTATATCAATTTTAATTAATAATTGATGGTTGATAGAAATCTAATCAATTACGTTTTGGAATTTTTTATGTATTAATTACTAATTCAGATAATATTATATTTTGACTACGGTAACTTCATAAAAATAATTACTACTAAATCCCTTTTTTTTGTCAAATTTAATAAACTATTATATATTATTATAAAAAATTTAATTAATATTTTTATTTATATAACATATTCATATAGAAAATAATATATTCATCTAATATATATGTGATATATATAAATAATTATATTCTTAATGGTTATTTTATATTTTATCAATAATGTCACTAAAATTTTACCAAATAATTAACCTTCATCGGCTAGTAGCTATTAGTCACCCGGTTATTAACTATTAACAATTGTATATTAGATAGCTAGCGTGAACAATTAGATCAAATTTGCCCATTTGCCTTGATCTCTTACCTATATATTGAAGAAAAAAAAGCACTCAAAACTTTTTATTTCTTAATTTCAATTCAAAAAAAATTGTTTTTAAAAAAGAAAAGAAAAAGAAAGTGAATAATTGAAAATGAAAAAAAATGCCATTTTATAAGTATTTAATGCTCCATATATCTTACATTATAAGAAAAAAATAACCAATTATAAAGTTATTAGCTGAACGGCTATCTACCTATTTTGTTTAATTAATTATCAAGCCATTTTAAATCTTATCAGTCAAATTATTGCTCCATTAATCAGTGACCATTGCCCAAAGATCTTGCATATAGTCCTTGATGAAAATGAATAAAAAAAACCCGTAATTAGACACATAAATTGCAATCCTTTTAGTTAATTAATAAGAGGATTAAAGATTAATAATGTGTCTTATGGACTTGCATTGCATATATATATATATATAACTAATTAGATAGCTCTCAATGTGTTCTTTTTATTATTATTATTATTATTATTATATTATATGAAAGTATAATAAATGGAATGGTGAAAATTTCAAACCCTATTTATTATTAGAATATAAAATTAGAAAAGAAAATTCAAACCTAATTATTTGACAAAGTATAACAAATATAACTATGGAAATCATGAGATGGGGAAGTTAGGGAAGATTACCAAGAACAAATTCTCCAAAAGAAGAAGAAAGAAGAAATATGATAATTTACTTTTCTATACCCAAAACACATAAAATCCATAAAAATAAAAAAAATAAAAAAGAAAGAAAGAAAGAAAAATGATTAATTGAAACCAACTCCATTGAGTGATTCAAAGAAATTCCATATCAGTTGAGCCGTGAGGCAAAGGAAAATGCAATTATAGCATTTCTTGTATAATGTAAAAAAGCCACTCGTTATGAGCTGACGGTATTTTTTTATCATTTTAAATATAATTAATAACAATATTAATTATATTTTTTAAAAAAATAAAATGAATACCTTTAAAAATAAAGGGATTTTTTTTAGTAGAATTAGTGTTAAAACTCGCGCGATGTGGGGAGCAATATTAAATGATGAAATAATCTTTTATAACATCATTCAAAAATAGTAAAATTATATAATAAAATGATAAATTGTATTTCATTGAGAGTAAAATTATATAATAAAATGATAAATTGTATTTCATTGGAGATATGGTTGAAAAGTCGCAATGCTAAGGATATGTCTTTTTTGAGTAATCATGTGAAGCCTTTTCAATAAGGTAATGCCAATAGCAAAACCATATAATGGTATACCTATATATTAAAAAAAAAATGCATACATATCTATTGATGTATTTTTCAAATAGTGATAATAAATTTTAAAATTTTAAGAATTTAACTAATTATATTGAAATAATAAATTAAGTATTTTTTTATTTTATGTTTATGACTTATTACAAATGATTGTTTATTTACTTGAAATATTCATGTATTACTTATTTAGAGTAGTGTGTCCTAAGCATGTAGATATCCTATTTTTTAAAAAAATTATCGTATCTTGTATGTTCTCGTATGTCGTGTATCGTGTCCATGCAACTTAATTCTTAGTATATGAGACTACTCCATACACTAAGCTAATTAACCGAGGTTTCTTTTTATTACCACTAAAAAATGAAGTACTTTTTTTAAAATTTATTTTTGTGTCATTGAAATATAAAATTAAGTATTTTTTATTTTATGTTTATAATTTATTGTAAATGATTGTTTATTTATTTGAAATATTAATGAATTTACTTATTTAGTATAGCGTGTACTAAGTGAGCGGATGTTCAACCTTTTTTAAAAATTGTTGTATACCGTATATTCATGTATCTCGTGTCCCGTGTCCGTGCAACTTAGCTCTTGGTATATGAGACTAGTTCATACACCAAGCTAATCAATCAAATGTTTTTTCTTATTACCAATAAACAATGAAGTGTTTTGTTTAAAATATATTTTTGTGTCATTAAAATAAGAAATCAAGTATATTTTATCTTCATGATTTATTATAAATGATTGCTTATTTATTTGAAATGTTAATATATTACTTATTTAGTATTGTATGTTCTAAGAGTGTAAATGTCCTAATTTTTTTAAAATTATCGTATCTTGTGTCACATGTTCATGCAACCTATCTCATGATATATGAGATTACTCCATACACCGAGCTAATCAACCAATGTTTTTTTTATTACCAATAAAAAATGAAGTTTGTTTTTTTTAATTTATTTTTGTATCATTTAAATTGTTGTTTATTTATTTGAAATATTAACGTATTACTTATTTATTTGAAATATTAAGTGTAGTGTATTCTAAACATATGGATATCCTACTTTTTAAAAATTGTCGTCTCTGTATGTTCTTGTATCTCGTGTCCTGTATTCATGCAACATAGCTCATGCTATATGAGATTACTCTACACATAAAGCTAAAAAATCAAAAATTTTTATTATCAATAAAAAATGAAGTGTTTTCTTTTTTAAATTTGTTTTTATGTAATTGAAATAAGAAATTTATTTTTTATGTTTTTATGTAATTGAAATAAGAAATTTATTTTTTAATTTTTTATTTATAATTTATTATAAATGACTGTTTATTTATTTGAAATATTAATATATTACTTATTTAATTAATTATTAGTCAAAATTTAATTGTGGTCCCTATTGTTCCTATTTTTGGTTTTTTAATTTTTAATAATTAATCAAACGTAGTGGTTCCTTCTGTTCCTCCTCACACTTAGCAATTTCAGAAGTTTACACTTGACTTTTATATAAAGCAAACTGTTCTACTTTTATATATTATATATATATAGATTTAGAGGCATAAATATTCCCCCAACGCTATTATGAGCAGGATTGTTTACCATTCCAGCTAACACATTGTTGATGATATTTAAAGGGATTGATCAAGGTTTATTTAACTTAGGAGTCATTTGTAAATGCTATAACTATATATTAGAGTTTAAGTATAACACTATAAAGTAAAAAAATATATATTAATTAAGAAAATATAGAGTACATATATGGATTTGTGAAATTATCTTTAGTGATATCAGAGATATCCATATTATTTGTAGTTGTAGCTAATTAAAAAAATTTTAATAAAAAAATATTTTCAAGAAAAGTTAAATTTTTTTCTTCTAAAAAAACTAGATTTTTAAATAGATATATAAAGATAATTAAAAATTTTGAAGTTTTGAAATTTCCTTTTCAAAATAAATTAATATATATAGATTTAATATTTTTCTATAATTTAATTGGATGTTTCTTTTAAACATTAATTTTTCAAATAAATATATATAGACAGGTCAATATTTTTGAAATTTATTTTTTAATAAATATATGTATTTTTTTTTCTACAATTTGATATTCAACTCCATTAATTTATTCTGTTACTTCTAATTTATTTATATTTCTCAACCTTCCTTTATTCTTCCTTTATATATCATATTTAACACTATAAATATAATATTATAATATATATATATATTATATATATATATATATAATTTTTAAATAATGACACAATAAAGTTTTTATATAATTTTAAATAATGACACAATAAAGTTTAAATTTTTTTATAATATTAATTCACATAATTTATAGTATAATCTAAAATAATATACTAATTGAATGAAAAGCAAGATGAGCTTTAAAAGAATTAATTGAAAACATGAAATTGGCTCATTTTGCGAAGATTAAAAAATAGGAGTAATTTGTACATTCTGGTAAGAAGTAATATTAAAATAAGAACTTTAATTATTATTAAAGATAACTACACAACTTTAATTATTATTAAAGACAAAGTTTTTGATAAATCTCTATCTACGAAGTGATCTATTTGCATTTTATTGTTTTAGGAATTTTTAATCCCTCTTCATTTATTTATATTTTGATTGGATCACATAATATATTTGTGAAATCAATATACGCTAATAATAACACTCGAAACTTAATCACATTAATTATATATAAAATGTTAATATTGATTTAAATAACATAAATCAATAAAAAGACATCATTAAATATGAATTTTTAAATTTTTATATTTTGATTAATCAAATATTTTTAAAGTTTAAGGTTTACATAAAATTAATATTTATTTAAAAATTATTATGCCATTGTATTTATCTTATTTTTAATGTGAAATCACGTTTTTTAATATTATAAACATCTAGTATGAAAAAAAAAATTATTGCAACATGCCTATAGATAACGATTAAAGTAACGTGCGAAGTGCCAAAAAAAATAAAAAATGGTGCATGTAGTCATCAAAACTGGTTTGATTGGAATTTATTTTGCGTTTAATATGATATTGATTAAGTTGCAACCACCTCCTCTCCTCTTATTTATAGTAGTTATTCATTATTTATTTTACTTTATACTCCGTACGTCCCATTTTATTTGCATGGTTTGATAAAAATACGCGTATTAAAATTTAGTCAATAAAATTATTTTACCTTTCTTTATCCTTAACTCTTTATTCAATCAATAATTATAAAGGTTATTATGGAAAAATAATTGTTTGCATATCTAAATTTGAAAATCTATAAAAATTTATAAAATTCACATAAAGGAGCAAACCACGACATTTACAAAAACTATAATGCACTCTTTGCTTAGTTTTGAATTTATTTATTAATTTATTAAGTAAAATAGTTTAAAGATAAATATGATATTTAAATTCAGATGATTGTAATTCAAAATTTGATTTATATTGATTTAGTTAGATTTTTAAAATAAAATCTTTATCCAAAGAAAAATCTACATTTAAAATTTAAAATTCAAAGTAATTAGTTATGCAAGATGAAAAATTACGATTTTATCTCTTTTTTTTTTCTTAATATATTACCTCTGCATTTTTTTTAAATACATAATTTTATCTCTATAAAATAATAATATAGTAGCTAAGGATATATTGGGACACATATTAGGGCTACTTCCTTGATCCATTTAACCTCAAATAAATAAGGAAAAGACTTACTTAAATTCAGTATATGTCATTACTTATGGACCAGATAAATGAAATTCAAAATTTTATAAAAAATATTCTAATTTTATCTATTTTTTTTCAAAATATATAATCAAAAACACTGAATTTAATTAATTTGATTAATAGATGAAAACATGGATGAGATTTGCGTAAGTCTTTACCAGCACACAAAGCCGAAGATAATAGAACCAAAATGCAAGGTTTAAGGCCACATTTTTAATTATATATAATATATAATTAAATTAAGCAGTATAATATAAATAAGCACAAGGTTTTCCTATTTCATTCAATAATTAAAAAAAATCAAATAAATAATTTATTTTCCTCCAGGCACATCTCATATCTCCTAAAAAGGCTGCTCTAGCTTCTGACCGCCAGCACTATCTATCTATCTTCTCCCTCCAAACCAAAAGGTCAAAAAAACCCACTTTCCTTCTCTCTCTCTCTCTATCGCTTTCATGGTCACAACCCTATAACCTCTCTTCTAAAACACTTCTCTCCTCTTTCTCCTAGCCTAGCATAGCAAGCAAAACCAATCTTTTCTTTGCTAAACCAAAGCAAGAATATTTTTTTAGAAAAAAAAAAAGGAGAAAAACATGTTTAATGTTCATTTCTATAGCCATTGCTCTATGAGTACTGATGGTTTCTTGAATAGATAGGGAGAAAAGAAAGATTCTTGATTTGGGTTTTCTTTTTCAGTGGATGATAGATCTAAAAGAAATGGGAAGTAAGTGGAGAAAAGCAAAACTGGCACTTGGCCTTAATATGTGCCTTTACGTTCCTCAAACTCATGAGCAAGATTCTTCCTCTTTGCCTTCAAGATTCTCCGACGCTGTTTCGCTTTCTCCTGCCACTGCTCTTTCCGGCGGCTCGACTACTCCTACTCCGTCCTCTTCTGGCCTCCGCTTGTCCAAATCCGGACCCAAATCCTCTAAGGTATATGAAACTACATGTTTATACTTTTCAGTGAATTAACGTTACTGGAAACTTTAATTTTGGTTTACTGACTTGATTCTTATACTTTTATTGATGGTTAATAGCTTAATATGAGTTTTCTTGTTATTATTATTATTATTATTATTATTATTATTATTATTATTATTTGGCTCTATTTATTTATTTACTTTTGATGTTATGTTTTTGAGAATGTTTTGAATTTCCTTTTTTTTTTTTTTTTTTTTTTTTGTTTTTTTTTTTTTTCCATCGACTGAATTAGTGATCTCCCATGGGAGGGCGTTAATATTCTTGAGTGATCACGTGGTTTTTTTTTTTTTTCTTTTTTTTTTTTTTTTTTTTAAATTTTTTAATTCTTAACCCATTTCGAGGAGCCTGTGTAAAGCTCTCTCTTTTTCGTGAGCAACAATGTACTTTTGATTGTGATTATCATATTCTCATTAAAGATAGCAAGGAATTTTTTTTTTTTTTTTTTTTTTTTTTTTTTTTTAAATTTTTAAATTTAACCCATTTCGAGGAGCCTGTGTAAAGCTCTTCTTTTTCGTGAGCAACAATGTACTTTGATTGTGATATCATATTCTCATTAAAGATGAGCAAGGAATTTTCATATATATGAACAAAACTACCTCATTATGAATAGGCCTATCAGTGGATCAAAAAAGATTGAAATTTTATTAACCACTCATTAACATTAGTTTCTATCACTGCTAAATGTTTTTTTTATTATTATTTTTTATTTAGGAAGCTGATGTAAATTAATCATTGAGAATTTAATTTACTACAATCTGTATTTTTTCATATGGTATAATAATAATAATAATAAATTTGTGTTATTGCTATAATGTCAGTTCTTATCACTGACCAGTGTCCAGCTTTTTGGTTTTGGCATTTTTTTTTCAACTTGTCACTCTAGTTTCAATGTACTTATGAAGAGTGGGGTAATGGTGAGAGTGGGAGTGATTGATTCCTGAATATTTGTGATGGGGTATTTGTTGTCATGTAGTTTTCAACTCTCTCTCCATAAGCTTGAGGTCCCTTTGTGGGGGAAGTTAAAGTGGAATAGTCCCTTTAAGGACCATTTTTCACTTTGGCTTATATGAAAAGTATTACACTACCACTCTCTAGTTTTGTTGCTGTGCCCCCTCTTCCTTTCCCTTGATTGGGAAAGTGCTTGTCTGGTCAGCACTACTTTGCTATTCCACATACACCTATATCCATCTCTGTCTCTCTCTCTCTGCTTTTGATGGTAATTTTAGAAAAGCCTGTGGACCGTTGATTGGGAGCTTTCTTGCAATAAACTTGAAGAGAGAAAAAAGTTGGGGAATTAAAGAACTGTAAAAATAAAAAATATAGACAATTCTGGAGCAAACCCATTATTTTCCCTTCTTTTGATGAGCTGTACATATATATTTGTTTTTTGGATTATTATCTTGAAAAAGCTTCATCATTGATTTGTTTAAGGCTAATTTATTATTCTTTTCTTTTGAAAAGTCTCCTCCTTGATTGTTGATAATTTGCCATTATTCTTTAGCAAAGCTTTGACTCCTAAAACTTAAAAAACAAATTCTGAAGCAACCCCATAACGTTCCCTTCTTTTGATGATTTTTTTATTAGTGTTTTGTTATATTTAAAGTATCATTATTAAGGGATCTTTGATTATTCTCTACTATTGAAAAGTCTCCTACTTTGAATGTTAACAATTTGGCATTATACTTTGCAAAACTTTGACCACCTAATGTTGACAATTTCTTAATTGATTAGCTGTTTTACTGGTATGCCTTATTATTTTGGAAAATCATCTTTGCGAAATATTTTGACCTAGTGACATATGGTTCTATATCTTCTTTTTGCGCACCATTCTCTATAATGAGCTGCATTGAGACAGAGGTCAACATTAGACACCATGTTGGCATTTGAATTTTAAACTAGTTCAATGTGGATCCAAGTCTGACTTCAATGTTTTATTTTGCTCAAGTATTGATAAATTCAAAGTCATAGAAGTTGGGGTGATATCTAAAATCAATTACATCTTGAATTAAGAACTTAGATTAAGGCACTTCATGAAGCATGCAGGCAGATATGACTGTGGCCTTCCTCTTACTTTCTGGAGAACACATTAGTTACAGTGCTGCTCTTCTAAAGATTAGGATTTCTGATATAATTATCCAATCTAACTGAGCTGCGCTGAGGATTAAATATATATTATTGATGCCCTATCCTTCTTTTGATTTATTACTATTTAGAGTTTTTATTATTTGGTATTCCTTGAGTTTACTTTGATGTCTTAGATAATGTGGGTTGTCATCTTGTTGGAACTGAATATAACATTCCCTTTCAATTTTAGTCATACACCGAGGAATGCAGTCCTCGGCAATAATCACATTGTAATTGAAATCAATTTGCTGGACTTCTTAATTTGTGTGTTTATAAGCAAGCATGCCAGAAGTGTTAACTAACAGATCAGATGTTCTTCAAGTTGCAAAATCATTTATTGAGTTTCATATTAATCAATATTGCCATTTTCCCTTCTAATCTGTGATACTGTTCTTTGGTTGTCATTTTCTTACAGCATATTTTTGAACATTTAGGATTAAATACTTCAAAGAGAAAAATGTATCTCTTGTGATCTGTGAGACTTGCATGAAAATCTCTCTCAAGGGTTTCAACTTTCAAATACATAACACGCCTCTGGTAGCTGATGAGACTGCTTTCTTTACTCAAAAACAATGTTTACCTTTGTGTTGCACCTTAAACTGTGTGTATATGTTATTGTATATGAAATGCCAGTGGATCTTTCTTTCTAACCAGCTTTACATTTTCAAACTGCAGAATACTTGTCCAATATGCCTGACCACCATGAAACCAGGACAGGGCCATGCCATTTTTACAGCTGAATGCTCGCACTCTTTCCACTTCCATTGTATTACGTCTAATGTAAAGCATGGGAACCAGGTATGCCCAGTTTGCAGAGCAAACTGGAAAGAAGTTCCCTTTCAAAACCCGACTACTGACATTTCACATGGAAGGCCAAGAAATAATTCAGTTGGTTGGCCTGCCAGAGATGATGCCTGGATGACTGTTCTAAGACGGCTGCCTCCTGCTCGGCCAGATTCAAACCGGCATATTTCATCATTTTATCATGCTCCAGAACCTTCTATGTTTGATGATGATGAGACCTTAGATCAGCATGGTGAGGTTGGTGAGAGAAACATGCCTATTAAAAGTAATGCTGATACCAGTTCCATGAGAAAAATAGAGGTCAAAACATATCCAGAAGTTTCAGCTGTTTCAAGATCAGCCTTTCATGATAATTTCACAGTACTAGTACATCTTAAGGCTCCTGTTAAAAGTGGAAGGTGTAATAGCAGCACTGATTTTGCTGAATTGCCACAACAAAATTCTCGTGCTCCTGTTGACCTTGTTACAGTACTTGATGTTAGTGGCAGCATGGCGGGTACAAAGCTTGCTTTGCTAAAACGAGCGATGGGGTTTGTTATACAGAATCTTGGCCCCTCTGATAGACTCTCTGTCATTGCCTTCTCATCCACAGCCCGTCGCCTTTTTCATCTTCAACGTATGAATGAGACTGGAAGGCAGGAGGCATTACAGGCTGTTAATTCTTTGACCTCTAACGGTGGAACAAATATTGCTGAAGGCTTAAGGAAAGGTGCCAAGGTGATAGTAGATCGAAAGTGGAAGAATCCAGTTGCCAGTATCATTTTATTATCTGATGGGCAGGATACATATACTGTCACTAGTCCAAGTGGTACACATTCGAGAACAGCTAACAAGTCTCTTCTGCCAAAATCAATTCAACGGAATGGTGGTATCGGCTTCCAAATTCCTGTGCATTCATTTGGGTTTGGTGCAGATCATGATGCAGCCTCAATGCATTCAATTTCTGAGCTATCTGGGGGCACATTTTCATTCATAGAAGCAGAGGGTGTGATTCAAGATGCATTTGCACAATGCATTGGAGGGCTATTAAGTGTGGTAGTGCAGGAGCTACAGGTCAAAGTTGAATGTGTTCACCCAAGTTTGAAAATTAGTTCTATGAAAGCAGGCAGTTATCAAACCAACATTGTTGGCAATGCTAGAATGGGTTCTGTTGATGTTGGAGATTTGTATGCTGAGGAAGAAAGGGATTTTTTGGTGACAGTCAATATTCCAATTGATAGGTTTAGTGATACAATGTCATTGTTGAAAGTTGGATGTGTGTACAAAGAGCCGCTTACAAAAAATGTGGTGACTTTAGAGAGAGCTAGTGAAGTAAATATACTAAGGCCTGAAATAATTGGATCACAAGTGGTGTCCATGGAAGTAGATAGGCAAAGGAATAGGCTTCATGCAGCAGAATCAATGTCAGAAGCTAGAGTTGCTGCTGAAAATGGAGATCTAGCCCGTGCAGTCTCCGTATTGGATAGCTGTTACAAGTCATTGTCAGAAACTCCATCTGCACAGGCTGGTGACAGATTGTGTGTTGCATTATGTGCTGAGTTAAAGGAGATGCAAGAAAGGATGGCAAGCCGACAAGTCTATGAGTCATCTGGAAGAGCATATGTTCTATCAGGTTTGAGCTCACACTCATGGCAGAGAGCAACTGCAAGAGGTGATTCCACTAATAGTACGAGCCTTCTACAAGCTTACCAAACTCCATCCATGGTTGATATGGTAACCAAGTCTCAGACAATGTTGTTAGGGAATCCATCATCTCGCTCATCTCATCGGAAACTCCGACAAGCTCTATCATTTCCGGCTGCTAGACCGCAACCGAGGTAACTGGCAGCAATCTCGCCAAAGTTTCTCCTCACCCTACATTCATCTATCAACATCCAAGAACCTTTGTCTACTTAAATTTTGTTTTTAATTATTATTATTATTATTATTATTTTTCTTTTGTTGTTTGGGAATTGGGTAAATTGGAAAGAGAGGGAGTTGGTTTTTTATATTATGGGTATATTGTCCTTTTTTTGTTAATGTAAATGAACAAGAATTTGGGGGATAGCTAAGAGATGAGTTGTTAAGAGGAAAATGGTGAAAGGTAAAGGCGGGGTTAGGATATTTTACAGTCTCATTATGGGGTGATGTAAATAAGGAAAATATTGGTGTTTTTTTTTTCTCTTAACTTAGAGTAAGGGATGGTATAGCCATGTAACTGTGGGGATACTTTGGGGTGAATTTTTCGCATCAATATGTAATATATCTGTTCTTCATTCTTTACAATTGCTCAACACAAACGTTTTATACTTTGCTGTCAAGTGGTTAAAATAAAAGGTTCCAAAGAAATAGTGAATGCATGCTTCTCGGAACCAAAATTTTCAAATGGTTTTGGAATGTTTATGTGGATGGGCAAGCAAAGGAGCTTATTGAATCTTTTCTTTTTTTGTTACAACATAATGATGGAAGAAAGTAAATATTTAAAGTACAAAACATAATTATGAACTCTCTATGAATCCTAATGAGCTCGGATTCATACATGTCAAACACAGGTGAAAAAGGGTAAATGGACAATGGAGCCAATATGGGAAAAACCAGGAGGCAACCATTAGCACCCTACACAAAACAAAGTTCCCTAACTTGAACACCAAAGGAGTGAAGGGTCGGTATGTCAAAAAAGACTAATAACCCATAAGAGACTAAACCAGAAAGAGTCTCTAACCTATGTACGAAATCCTAAGCCCATATAGGATAGGATAAGGTCCATAGCCATAATATTGGGATGGTTGTTGATAGTAATGGGTCATTGCCAGAACCTGGTGGTGGATAATGGTAGCTATTCCCATAAGGATTAATTAAGTTTTGACTGCCTGTTTGAACCCAACACAGGTCTGCATATTTTCCTGCTTTTGCAGTCTTCCTCGGAAGTTTATTTGGGTTTACTCTGCCTGTAATATGTGCCATTCTTTTTTCAGCTTCTATACTGTAACTAATCCCTTAATACAATCGGAAAAAAAAAAAAAAGAATTGATTAATTAACAACTATTAAAACAACTAATTTTGCCGAACTTGTTTAAAAGAAATTCTCATTAAAATCTAACTATGTCGATGTGGAATTCTGTTGAAGAAAACATTGTATACTATGATAGCTTAATGTGTGTTATGTGAATGAAATTTTGTCGGCAAGACAAGGGAATAAGAAGAAGAAAAGTTGTTTAAGAATGGATTGGAGTTTTGATTGGGGGCATAAGCGTAGAGTTTTAGAGTTTTTGTTTTTGTGTATAGGTTTTGAAATGGAAAAATGAAGTTAGATAGGCAAAATCTTAAAGCTGACTATTAAAGTAAAGACTCAAACAAGGGAATTAACGTTTAAAATCGTTAATCAAGATTCAAGATATAATAATAAGGTAATCTGATCAAGATAGAATAAGAACCTAGCTAGATCCTAAAATAACTAAAAAGATCATAAGAAAAACAAACAGGGAAAGAAATTACATCCTTAAAGCTTTCGCATATATTTGTCCTTAAATTGTTTTTATTTCATTCTATACTTAACACACTTGGAAATTCGGCTATATTATTTGCCTTCTAGTCAATCAAGAAAGAATAAAGGCTACGGTTGGTGAGACAATAATGAAATTTGTAATATAATGCCTTTTTTTTATACCTAAGAGAAACAACAAAGCTTTAAAAAGAAACCGAACAGTCCCTGAAGTATGAGACTCCACTTATGTCATGAAATAACTATTGCCCAATGCCTGAACGAGGGTTGTAAAAAACATGAGTATGCATGCTAACATTAAACGTATCTTTAATGACATTATATTACATCTCATTACAACTCAACAAATCAACAAATGCAATCTAAATGTTTCTCTACGTACACAGATTAACATCAAATTGTGGAAGGACTCTGTTTAGTTATCCAGATTCTTCTTGTGGTGGAAGAAAATAAAAGAGTTTCATCTTGATAGAGAAGACACCCTAATTCGACATTACATCTGGCTAGAATAACATTGTTGACAAAAAAAAAAAAAAAGGAAAAGATAAAAGAAGTTACCAAGAAACACTTAAAAAATAAAGAAATAAAGAAAAAAAAAAAAAAAAAAAAAAAAAAAAAAAAAAAGGAAAAAAAGTAAAGAAGTTACCAAAGGAAACACTTAAAAAATAAAGAATAAAGAAAAAAAAAAAAAAAAAGAAGATTGAGATATTAATTAAAAAAAAAAAAAAAAAAAAAAAAAAAAAAAAAAAAAAGAAGATTGAGATATTAATTGAGCATATCTCTTGAGAGTAACCCAAGCTATACGTGGAAGAGTATATTGTTTTCTAGAGAGGTGTTGAGAGCTGGTGTTCGTTGGTGGGCTGGAAATGGTCAAAGTATTAGAGTATCTAGCCATCCTTGGATTCCAAAAAATGAGTCTTTCTATGTTGATGATGGTAGTGATTTTGTAGAGCATTGAATGCGAGTTTGTGACTTATGCTTCCTAATAAAAGGAGGTGGGATATGTCTAAGATAAATGAGATGTTTACAATAGAGACATAAGAGTTGACAATTCATTTGAGCTTTAATGATAACGATGATAAACTAATGTGGCACTATGAAAAAAAGGGAAATTGTTCGGTTGAGAGTGCTTATTATTTAAGTCAAAATCTTTTTAGCAGGGATGATTTTGGAGTGGTTGGTGAATATTGAGTTGCCACCTAAGTCTAAGGATTTTATTTAGAGGGCATTAAGAGATATTCTCCCTACTAAATTAAGACTTATTAGTGGCATCGCTGCGAATGGGGGCTGTATATTTTGCGACCATGATGAGAATTTGGATCACGTTTTACTGGGGTGTCAAAAAGCTAGAGGGGTGTGGGAGTTGAGTGGGATAGGAGGGTATGCTACTAACACATTTTTTAATAATTTCTTTTTGCAGGTTTATACCACTCAACGAAGAGGTCAAGTTAAAAATTCTATTTTTTATGCATGGAAGATATGGAAATCCAAGAATTTATTTTTATGGCAAAATAAGTGGCATTATATTGCTTCAACATAATCCAAGAATTTGTTTCAACAGTGTGGAGTAATGTAGTAAATTGTATTCATGAGTGGCATTATATTTGCTTCAACATCAAATTTATTGATGCAGGTCCATGCAAAACAAATTCCTTTGTGCTTTGGTCCTTCTACTGATGGTGCTTGGAATTGTTTTATAGATGGAGCTATATTACCTCATTTGTCATGTAGTGGTTTTGGATCGGTGCTAGAAGATCTTGAAGGAAATTATTTGCTAGCTGTCTAGTCTTTTTGATGGGATGTCCACGCCATCTCTAGTTGAAGCCCAAGCTCTCTGTGAGACGCTAGACTGGTTAGAGCAGAATCAATCTACTGTAGGCACCATAGTTATTGATTCACAAGTTTTATTGTTTACTCTTTTATCCTCATCCTTAGATGATTCATATTTTAGATTGTAAGTCTTTATTTTTGCGTCAGCTTGATTTTAGTGTTCGATGGGTTCGTAGGCAAGGAATTATGCGAGCTCAGCTTCATATTTTAGCGCTAGCCTCAAAGTTTGGAATTCAATTCCAAATTGTTTGTTAAACTTCTATTCTCATTAATAAATTTGTTTTGTTTCTTTAAAAAAAAAAAAATTTGAGCGCATGATAAAATATATAATTTCCACAATGACACAAATTTTAAATTAAATTAAAGAATTATTAAGAGAGACGATCTATCACTCTCAAAAAACCTCTTACTAGTTTAAGACTTGTCCATCTTACATACATCACTTTCATATTGTATTTAGTTGATTTGGAATTCGCCTAAGATAAACGAACATCTCAAATTAGAACTTCATCTGGTGCAGATGTTACACAGATAATTTTACCATGATATAAAAATGAATTACTATCTACTTGAGCTAATCTCCTTTCCTCAAAAAAAAAAAAAAAAAAAAAAAAAAAAAAAAAAAAAAAAAACAAGTTTAAAAAAAAAAAAAAAAAAAAAAAAAGTTTAAATTTGTTAACGTAAATTACTAAATGGAAAATACACATGAGATGTTTATTTTCAAAGTATCCCACAATTTAAGATTTCCATAAGCATTGTGTATAGGATTGGAGAGAGTAATGAAAAAGAGAGCTTTTTTTTTTTTTTTTTGTTCTGAAGAAAAATATAAATTTAATTAAAAAGGATACCAATACAAAAATAAGATGCATATATAAATAAGTAAGTTTCTATATTTTTACACAAGGAAAAAATTAATAAAGCGCTTATATATCGAATATAAGAGAACTTAGAGTTATGAAGTTATCTTGCAGTTGGGGGATTCAAAAGTTGAAGTGGAGTGTGATCTCTGTTGTAGTTGATTCTGTTATCGTGAAGCTAATTTCTAATTTCTCAGCAGATAGATAGATTGGCTAACTTGAGAGGAGCCTTTTCATTGGGGTGCCATGTTTTAGATCATCCTCCTAATGATATGTTGGTTTGGTTACTTTATGATCTAATGCGATATGGGATTAACGGTGTGATGTGGCAATTAAAGTCTAACGTGTCAACAATACAAGAACACAAATTACGTAATTATTAATAGAGGAAAACAAAAATTTATTTTGTCCAAAAAAATTTCACAAATTATACTAAAGTGAAAATTTGCAAAATCAAGGGTACTTTTTATAAATTTTTTTTTCCTTTAAATTACTCTTAAGTACATCAAAATGGATGGAATAAAAGTACTATTATAAGGATTACATAATAAAAAGTAGCTCTCATGTTTCAATACTTCTGGTTAAATTGGAGAAATCATTCTTTACTTTGTAAGCTTGAATTGTAATTTTTTGAATCTCTAAATTAAATCTTGTTTTGATTTTATATAGTGTTACTCGATCTATTTCTAGACTAAATCTAAATTTGAAAATTATCAAATTTTACAAATTCTTAGAGGATTCAACATGTAATTTCTTTTATAGAAACTCAAAAAACAATATTTGAACAAAAAATTTCCATTACTTTACATGGATTAATGAAATCTCAATTTTTTTTTTTTTTAAATGGCATGATTTTCTTAGATGTACTTCTACACAGGTGCGTATCCATTTTTACCGTACACGATAAATCCGATTAATTCCTGCTCAATAAAAATTTGCATTGTGGAGATCACTTCGCAAGTGCTCTTTATGACTAAACTACCCATTCGAGTTCACGTAATAGCATGAATTATAATCATCATTATCCACAAGTTATTTATGGATGATTGATAAACCACCAAACGATGGGTGATTACCTTAATTGACGCTCCAAAAGTTTGAGCCAACTAAAGTATCTAATTATTTTGTTCCCTAATCGCTTAGTATTATTAGAAGCCCCACAAAATTAACCTTAATCATTACCAAGATTGCCCTTTATCTATTTTTAATCCACAAATTTGGGGCTCAAAAGCAGAAAAAAGTGAAATTTTAACTATTCCAAAAAATAAATGATTTTATTCAATTGTTAAATAGATTTGATTTATTCAATTAGTAAGTTTGTTTGACTGTTTATTGGGTCTGTAGCAAGCCAATAGCAGCTTTGACAACTGTTTTATACGCTAATCCTACACTCTTATTTTAGGGAGTCTCCAAATTTTTAGAGAACATAGGTAAAAGTGGATGAAGGAGGTATTAAATTGAAATTGATGAAATTTATAATATATATATAAAAATAGAGCAGTTTGCATTATATGGAAGCCAAGTGTAAGCCTCTGAAATTATTAAATATGAGGAGGATAATAATTATTTAGCACGGTTGTAAGAAGATAAAGTGTAATAATAGCAATTATAATAAGATAAGTTGTTTTATATTTTTAGATAATGTCTTTATCATGATAATATCTATTAGTTACATCCACCAAGATAATGCATTAAATTAAATTAAAATACAAATAATCCAAGCCATATTAAAATACAAATAATCCAAGCCATAAAAATGAAAATACTTAATTTATACAGCAGCTAGTGCACGGAACACATAACAACAAAATTACGGAAACGTACGGGATATATTTGATAATAAGCAATCATTTATAATTAAATAAAAAATAAAAAATACTTAATTTTTTATTTTAATACTAATTAAATTTAAATTAAAATTAAATTACCAATACCGTATTACCCAAACTATAAAAATAAAAAATAAAATAAAAAATATTTAATTTCTTATTTTAATGACACAAAAGCAAATTAAAAAAACACTTTATTTTTATTAGTAATAAAAAAAAATCTTGGTTAATTAGTTTGATATAAGGAGCAGTCTCATATATTAGGAGTTAGGTTGTATAGACATGGGATACGATAATTTTTAAAAAATGTAGGATATCCACACGCTTAGGATATAGTATACTAAATAATTAATACATTAATATTTCAAATAAATAAAAAATCATTTATAAAAAATCATAAACATAAAATAAAATAATTAATTTTTTATTTTAATGACAAGCAAATTAAAAAAAAAAACTTATATTTTATTGGTAATAAAAAAAAAAAACCTTAGTTGGTTAGCTTGGTGCAAGGAGTAATCTCATATACCAAAGCTAGGTTGCACAGATATGAGACACGAGATACGGGAACGTACGGATACAATAATTTTTAAAAAGTAGGACATTCATATGCTTAGGACACACTACACTAAATAAGTAATATCAAATAAATAAATCCATTTATAATCAATCATAAACATAAATAAAAACATACTTAATTTCTATTTCAATATTTCAATAGTTAAATTCTCAAAATTATTATCATTATTGAAAAATATATTAATAGTGTGTATGCATTTTTTTTATATAGGTCATATCATACATGACTTTTGCTATTGCATACTTTATGAAAAAGTTTTGCATGATACTTAAGAAAACATAACTTAGTATAACAACTTTTCAACAGATTTCAAAAAGATACAATTTATCATTGTATTATATAATTTTACTATTTTTGAATGATGTTATAAAATACTATTTCGTCTTTTAATATTACCCTGCGCATCGTGCGGATTATAAGAAAAAAAAACAATTTAGATAATATCATATAGGAGGGAAAAAACTAAATTAATATTAATAAGTAAAAACTATTTTATGGAAATAAGAAAAGAATATAAGGGAAAAAAATTCCGATAATTTTCTCTTCAAATTAGAAGGAAAATAAAAAACTATAAAAATAAATTTAAGGAAAATAAAAAACTATAAAAATAAATTTATAGAGAAAAATTAATTTTATTTTTCTTTTATATCCAAAATAAATAAATAATAAAAGTTTTTTTCGAAAATAAATTTAGTCCATTCTTATTTTTTTGATTATTCATTAAAAAAAAGATACAAAAATAAATTAAAAAAATTATCACGTGATATAGAAACGTACCCGATACGATAATTTAAAAAAAAAGTAGGAGATCCACATGCTTAGGACACACTAAATTAAATAAGTATAATACATTAATATTTCAAATAAATAAACAATCATTTATAATAAATTATAAACATAAAATAAAAAAATATTTATTTTTTTACTCAATTTAATTAGTTAAATTCTCAAAATTATTATCTTATTATCACATTGAAAAAATACAACTAATAGTGGTGCGTACAATTTTTTTTATCAAATATCTTTATGGTATCCGAGTCTTTTGATGAATTATAGTTGAAAAAAATTTAACTTAGACGCATGTTATGACCACACAACTAACTGATAATATTAATATTTCTTTTTTTCTTAAAAATAATTTTAAATTGAACCGAATTATAAACATAAAATAAAAAAATATTTATTTTTTTACTCAATTTAATTAGTTAAATTCTCAAAATTATTATCACTATTGAAAAATACACTAATAGTGTGCGTACATTTTTTTTATCAAATATCTTTATGGTATCCGAGTCTTTGATGAATTAATAGTGAAAAAAATTTACTTAGACCATGTATGACCACACAACTAACTGATAATATTAATATTTCTTTTTTCTTAAAAAAATAATTTAAATTTGTAACCGAACTAACTAATTCAACTTAAAAAGAAAATAATTAAAATTATTAATTAAGATTTTTCTTTACCATTTAAAAATAAATGCCAGAAATAAGAACAAATTAGGTGTAGTTTGAAAGTAAAAAGTTTTGATTTCTGAGTATTTCTATTATAAATAAAAATTCACATTAATATTATTTCACTCCATTGGTGAATTAAAATTTTATAAAAGAAATTTTATTAATTGTTTATGTGCCAATTCCCTCGCACAATATTGTAAAATAAAAAAAAAAAGTAAAACTAAAAAATGCCATAAGATTATCCTACAAAGAAAAGCTATAAGATTGTTTTTTACTTTTGAAACATACTACCATATAGAATTGTTAGTATTTAAAAAATAAAGAAAAGCGGCGAGGACAATGGGAAAAAATCAAGAAAATCAAAGAAAAGTGTCTCATCCAATCCTCATTGCCTGCCTTGAACAACGTAGCCAGCACTATAATCGAAAAATTGACTGTGGGACTACAACCTATACTCCCCAATCCAACGCCTCTAAATTTATCATCCTGCACAACCGGCTCTCAGTCTCTTAACTGTCACCGTCTCCGCCATTCTACTGCCACGTGACGGCTCCGCTGCAATCACCAGAGAGAAACAGAGCGCCACCTCTTCTTTACTGCATCATCCAACTCTCCACATTGTCATTTCCTCTCTCTTACCTCTCCATCACATTTTAAACAATTTTTTTTTTTGGTAGATTCTTTGCTCTGTAAATCGCTATTCAAGCTTCGCGAAGCTCGTCAATGGCGGCCGAAACAAGAGGGCGAGTAATTAGCTTATAAGTAGCTCCGGCGAAAGCGACAGTGTACTTGGCTTCTAAGGTTCGTTGCTGCGATGCTACTGCTTACTTTCGTTTCTTCATCTTAGCTCTTGGTCATGGCGATTTCGGTTCAAACTTATTTAATAAAAAATTCGCTGCTTGCCGATTCAGAATAGGGTTTTATATAGTTCTGACGTGGCATGATGACATTGGCCACGCAATTTTAAGATCTTTTATTCCAACAAACGCCACGTCATGATGTTAAGTTTAGTACAATTTTGTTTCAGCTGTTGATGTGCTCTACGGTCCTGATTATAGTGTAGATTAATTCAATTAATTAAAGGAATATAAATTAAATAATACGGTCCTTGTCTCCTGCGGGGCCCTTCGAATTCGATTAATTAGCAATTCTACTGTTAAATTCAGGACAGCCGACACCCGCTAATGGGTCCCACTTTCTTCAACAGAAACGTTGAAATTCTACTTTGCAGAGCAACGTATGGCTTTGAAGCCAAGTCTTTTTAACCGTTAAGCCTCTCTCTAGTCTCTACTGTACTTGCTATTTTGATGTTTCAAGAATTTCAAATTCTAAAATAATTTTTTTTTTGAATGTCTTCTTTTTTTAGCATAACCAAATTGTGGGTTTTTGTTAGATTCTAAACTTTAGCGATTAGCTATTCTGAAAATGGTTGAAAGGTCTATTCGTGTTTGCAATTATGTTCCTATCAAGAAGGTGTGGTGGATGGGTTTGTTTCTTTTCTCCTCTTTTCTCTTTTTGTTTAGTCTAAAGAAAAAACCACTGCTAATCTGCTAGTCTCTATCTACCATTACTATATGGTATTATCAAGTGTCTGTTTCCCATTTCGCTTTTGGACTTTATTAACTTGGCTGATGATATAATCGAATTGTGATTGACTTTTCTTTTTCCGCATTTTGGAGTTATCCATTCTTGAAACTTCCTTCTGTGTGTTTTGCTTGGTTTAGCTTTCACTTCAATTTATTGTATGCAATTCAGTTCGGATTGAACTGGCTTATCTATTCAGGTTATGTTAACGATTATTGATGAATTGTTTGTAAGTTTCCCGTACAAGAAGATAAAGGGTATCATGATATTGAGCTTTGACTAGATGCTTGTTGATAATAGCTATGTTTCAAAAATAATGATGAAGCTGTATGTTACTCTCTAAAGCTTCTACTGAATAATAGTAATTTATTTACTTTAGTAGGTCTTCTTTTTTTTTTTTCTCCATTAATGCGGTTATATATGGTTTGAGGAGTTAAATTCAGGTTGTTATTTGGTTTATGGAGTTACGTCTGGACTGCCTTTGCATTTATCTAATTACTTAATGTGTAATTATGGCAGTTTCTCCTTTAATGAATTGTCTACTTGTCTTTGTTTCTTCAGTCTATCTTTACATCTAAGGCCTATAGTTATATATAACCATCTTATTAGATGTTACTTCTGAGAACTGTATACGATCAATAATTAACTTAGAGCATTTATCACAAGATTTGGCCTATTGGCACCATAATGGAGTTTATAATCTGGTATTCTGTTGCTTTGTATCTTGCTCGTATAGTTTGCACTGCAATGTTTATGGAAAATAATTGGAAGCTTCCATGTTTGTTGACCAACCATGGATTTTCCAATTCCTATCTAATTTGCACCATTTGTCTTGGTTTTCTTGATTGGGGGTTAGCAAGCAGCATG
Source organism: Jatropha curcas (assembly GCF_014843425.1). The sequence goes on from NW_023590681.1 coordinate 1,299,491, forward strand.
TAGTTTGCTAATCAGTTGAAACTCTTATTTCTTTACTTTTACAAAAATTTAAAGCACTAGTCTTTTTCCTCAAATTGTATATTTTAGTTGAGCTGAATTACTACCGGTTTTCATTAAGCTTTTGTTGCATTTCTGTTGCAGATTGGAGGGTTTAATATCAAGGAGGTTTGGAGAGCAAATCCCAGCTCCTAATGAAGGTTTCCATTCGAGTTCTTTTTTTTTCTTTTTTTTTTTTTCCTTTTGTTGGTTAATTTTTAATAATGAATTTATTTAATTCTTCAATATTTCAACTGTGAATATGTTGAACTAGTATTAGATGTTCTTCTAGGTTGGCACAGAGAATTGACTGGGCAATTTTTGGTCTTATGGCTAGTATATAAATGAAGTTTCAAGTGGAAGTTGTCCTTGCTTGCCTCATTGCTTTGATCTGGTTTCAGCAAGGTTTTTGCGGTTAGTATCAAGTTTAAGCTTTCTATTTCTTTTTTTAAATTATAAAAAATATGGACCCCATTTACCTCTCCCCTCTCTGTTACGTTGACTAGCTAGCGTGGATATCTCCGGTCAAACATGTTCCAGTTAACTTTTCCATTGCAATAGATTTATGAAGAAGTTGGACTATACGTGCATTTATAATTGAACCAGAAACTGGAAGGTGTTTGTTCGGAGATTTCTGGGCAGTAGAAAGTTATCTTTCACGTTTCCCAAAGGAAAGATGTTATAACAAAAGCTTCATAAGGTTAAGTTACCTTTTCAGTTGCAATATGCTAACCTTTTACAACGTGAAGGGTATTATGAATGGGTAAGAATTGTAATTCTTACCATCCATATAAGTGCACTGAACTTTGTTTTATGGTTAACTGGAGATGCAGATGAACTTTCCACGACTTCCAACATTAGCAATTGGACATGTACTTGTTCACTGTCCTATCAAGGAAATCAGAGTTATCTTAAATCTAACTGTTCTAAATCCTGTGATTGCAATAGAGGTATGCTGCTGATTGTGATATACTTATCAAGAAGTTTTGTGTTAGTATTGCCATATGATAGTTACTGCTGAATGTTTAGCAGAAAATAAATTCATTGCTTTATAAATAATTGTCATTTATGAAAATATCCTCTGCAAATCAAATCTTAAAAAAAAGTTTTTGACCTAGGAAATAGTGCCCCAAAAAAAAAAGTCGAGGCTTGAATTTGTGAATCCATAGCCCCCTGTAAAGCTTATTAGAAATAATCTGTAAATAGCCAAGCTTTAGGTATGGCAAACCATAAAGAAGAAAAAGTTGCCTTACTACCATGATATCCTGAAATTATAAAACCCCTGTACATGTTGTGGGAAAATGTCCATGCATTGTGCTTCTATGAAATTAACTTTTCATATTTTTGTCATGATTGACAACTATATTTATTGTTTGTATCTCTTAACTGGCTTGGTTTTATGCAGCATCTGGAGGACCAAGTGGAAGTACATGGACATGTATTTGTGCCACCGATGGATTTCCTAAAATAGCTTCTGGTAGTCATGATACTGCCTGTTTTACAGCCTGCAACTGCACTTCTGGTACTTTTCTCTTTTTTTTTTTTTTTCTCTATAAAAGCGAATGGGGTGCCTTTGAATATAGGCAGTTTCTCTATTTGTACTAATATGAGACATATAATACAAGTGTACTAAAGGGTATAAAATTACAAGATACAATAAACTGCCTTTGACTATAGGCAGCTTTTCTATTTGTATTAGTATGAGAAATATAATACAAGTGGTATAACTGTGTATAATATTACAAAATAAACTGTTCCTTATTCAAAAAAAAAAGTCCAGTCTGTTAGTATTGTGCATTGTATTAGGTGCTGTTTTCCAAGATAAAAGCCCGGATTTATTTCTTGGTTGAGCTGCTTGCCTTTGGAAGAGACAAAGAGTTATAGCCTGTTATCATGCTTTTCATATTCCCTTTTTAGGACAAGAATCAACCTTGTTATATAATTTAGTTATTATATCATCTGTTTCATGTGTGTTAATCCATGTATCTACACTTGGTCATTTGCTAGTGGTAAGATTTAATCTGTATACTTGATTCTAAACAATATACTTTCTTCTAAACAGGATCCCTTACGCAAACACAAGCTAAAAGAAATCACCTTTCTGGCAAAATTGTTATCATCATTCTGCTGCTCTGCGTCATACTAACAACACTTGCTTTTCTCGGTTCCGTAACATGGTATGTCTACAGAAAAGATAAGTGCCCTATCCAGCCACCAGTATTCTCATCAGACAGAGAAACGAGTTTCAACAGTGCTGCTAACTTAATAAGTCGCAAGGCATCTTCACTTTCAGAAACCAAAATTATTATTGATTCCCCCTTGAATCCTATCTCAGGTAGGTGGGCATTTATTATGATTACAACGTTTTATGTGATTAGCCCGACTTCGTGCTAATCAATTTTTGGCCTCTCAACCGCTTATTGTTCAGTTTTTTAATGAGTTGTTTCCTTCTCAGTGTGTTTTGGCAAGGGTTCTTTATTGTGTAAGAGCAATTCAGACATCATACGTGGTGCCATAATCCGATTTTCCTACTCTGAATTAGAGCATGCAACCAATAAGTTCTCCAATTCCAATCTTATAGGTCTTGGTGGATGCAGTTATGTATATCGTGGTCAGCTTAGAGATGGTAACATTGTGGCAATTAAATGGCTTAAGTCTCAGGGAGGACTTGATGATGATTCTCTCTTTTCAAAAGAGGTTTTTATTATTTCCGTTACTTTTAATATGTTGATTAAGAAAACAGACTTCTCTCCATTCCTGTCTTGAATTGGAAATAAGAGAACTTTTTTTCTCCAAAATATTCCCTTTAAACGCATTGTTGTATTGCTCAGGTTGAAGTGTTATCAAGACTTCATCATTGTCATGTTGTGCCTTTGCTTGGCTACTGCTCAGAATTCCAAGGGAAACATTCTGAGAAGTTGCTGGTCTTTGAATACATGCCTAATGGTAACTTGAGGGATTGTATGGATGGAGTTTTGGGAGAAAGCATGAAATGGGAAACTCGTGTTACAATTGCAATCGGAGCTGCCAGGGGCTTAGAGTATCTCCATGAAGCAGCTGCTCCAAGAATTTTGCACAGAGATGTCAAATCCACAAACATCCTCCTTGATGATAACTGGAGGGCAAAAGTAAGAATATTATATATTGGTTATCTGCTATGGATATTAATTCTTAGTAGGATTGTGAACAGGGCCAGAAATGGAATATTTGGTTAGTGTGTGCAATGTATAAAAGTAATAATTTAGTGGGAGGTAAAAGGTTAAAACTTAATAGAGCAAATTCAAATTAATGTGATTGTATACGCTATAAAATGTTTAAAACCATATACTAATTTAAAAATCCAGTACCTGCCCCCCTGATTCTAAACTTGATTGAATAAAAGTCTTGCAATTGGTTGACATTTGTAATTACTGTGAACTGCAATTGCAGATTACCGACCTTGGTATGGCAAAACGTTTAGAAGCTGACGGTGTTCCAAGCAGTTCCAATTCTCCAGCAAGAATGCAGGGCACTTTTGGCTATTTTGCGCCAGAATATGCAATGGTTGGGAGAGCCTCTCTCATGTCAGATGTTTTCAGTTTTGGGGTAGTTCTCCTTGAGCTTATTACCGGTCGACAACCCATCCATAAATCAACCAGCAAAGGAGAAGAAAGCCTTGTCTTATGGGTAAAGTAAATCATCTTCATTGTATCGCATGCATTTACCCTTTACTTTTCCTGGGGCGGTCAAAATAACTTGACAGCATGTATCCTTTGCAGACTATCATAAATTCTTTAGTAGACAAAAAATTACTGTTGTTTTCATGTTTGGTTCTATGTATTGGCATTGCGCACGCAGGGAAAGTGGCCATTACTTGTATTATTGTCTCATGACCTTGTTTCATTAAGAAAACAATTTGCAAGTCAAAACAGTTTTGGAAATAATATTACTGATATGGTTTGCACTTCTCATTTTTGCAGGCTACTCCTCGTCTGCAGGACAGTAGGCGAGTAATATCCGAATTGCCTGACCCACGTTTGAAAGGAAATTTCCCTGAAGAAGAAATGCAAATAATGGCTTACCTAGCGAAGGAATGCCTGCTGATGGATCCTGATGCACGGCCATCTATGAGTGAGGTTGTACAAATCCTCTCAACTATTGCAGCAGATAAATCTAGGAGGAGAAACATCCCTGTAAATCTCTTTCAGGTAATATAACTTTCATAGCTAACCTAACAGGTACATTTTTTTTAGTTGGTAATTTTTTTTAATGGTTATAATTGTGTACTGTAAATATTATCCGAAATTTCCTCAAATGGTAATTCAGCCACATGCATATGCAACTTTGATTACATCAAACAAATTTAACATGCTTCATTTGCCATTCAGATGTCTTCCAAACACAGCATGAAAACTGAGCTGCATATACAAAAACCGGAAAGTCGAGTTGATGCAGTAGAGCTGAGACGAGACATCTCGGCCAAACAGTCACCTGTATGTTCTATGCAATTAGACATTGAGCGTAGTCTTTCCGTTGGACACAACACTAAAGAAGCAGACATTCAGATGTCTTCCAGACAAAGCATGAAGACTGAGCTGCATATACAAAAACCAGAAAGTCGAGCTGATGCAGCAGAGCTGAGACGAGACATGTCAGCCAAACAATCAACTGTATGTTCTATGCCATTAGATGTTAAACATACTTTCTCCATTGGACACAATACTAGAGAAGCAGATATAATTTCGGCCGAGTATATAGAAAGGTTGATCCTCTTGACTTCTAAAGCTCGGAGTTGGCGCGCGACAGATGATGAAGCTGTGGATTTAACAGAACCTCGGTTTGAAACATTCCACATGGCAAATGTGAAGTCTCCCTGACAAACTAGCTGATTAAAAGCAAAAGTGTTTGATCTAGCTTTATGCAGATTTCTGGTACAAGGTATCTTGTTTTCTTAAATAGAGAGGAAAAAAGCAAGTTATATCTTTTTCTTTTTCATTAGAGATTTATTCTTCTTTTGAAGTTATAAAAGAAACAAAAAACAAAAAATAGGAAAAAGATCTCAGGATGATTCTTAAATCTTTACTTGACTGTATTTAATTTTTCTCGTACAGTAAAAGATAACTGCAGAGAATTCATATAGCTAGTCTTTTTTTTTTTAATCTTCGATTGATTTTTGGCTTGATGGTTACATCTTGCACCAAAATTTGTACGGTAAGGATATTCATTTAAAATTTTTGTGATTAAAATGATCAGCTGTAAATTGATGTTCTTACACGAGGGGACAAACTTAAATCGGTGAAAACAATTGTATTCGACAGGGCTTAACTCGAAACTTCTCATTCCTCACATAAGCAAGAAGACCAACCAAATCGCCATCTGATTGACAACAAAATTGGACCTTTAAATGAGGGAAACAAAAAAGAAACGTAGAATTTTGTTTCTATTTGATTGTTAGTCTTGCTAGAGACATTGCTCAGAGTCGTTAATAGGCATTTGATTCAATTTAATCTAAATGCTTTGATCCTTATTCTCACATAAACTTAATGTAATTATAAATGTCATCACCTAATAGTTTGATTAATTAAAATGGTAATGAAATGATTTTTTTTTGTAAAACAAATTATAATAATAAGTTCACACATTGTAGTTGAACAGCCCAAGGTAAAATGAGGAATTCCTTCTGCAGCCATTCAAATACTCTGTTGGAAACTACCATAATCAAGCAAATTGAATTAAAAACACATGGTAAGTAAAGCAATCCGATTAGGTGTCTTTGTTTATTTGTTAGTTGGGATTTCCAATTTGCAATTCTTGTTTTTTCACTCTTTGAATGGTAGTTGAGGTTATGACTTGAAGAAAGTGTGCACATATTTATATCTACATTATTGCTATCTATCTGCCTTTCTTGGACAGAGGTATTTTCACCAGGCACAAGTATTAGTCAATCATTTTAGGTCACCAATGGATCCACCTCCACCTCCAAGTACACCACTGCTTCCTCCGGCACCGGCTGGTGGAGGATTCCTAGATTCATGGTAAGGTGTTCTTTTTAAAAAAAAAAAAAAAAAAAAAAAAAAAAATTTTCCAACACACCAGGGCACAAAGTATTAGTCAATCATTTTTAGGTCAAAACCACAATGGATCCACCTTCCACACCTCCAAGTACATGCCACTGCTTTCTTCTTCCCTTCCGGGCACCGGCTGGTGGAGGATCCTAGAATTCATGGTAAGGTGTTCTTTTTTTAAAAAAAAAAAAAAAAAAAAAAAAAAAAAAAAAAAAAAAAAAAAAAAAACCCTTATGTTGTTTCATTTCATTGACTAATATCAAGAAACAATGAGATCTAAAATTTGAGCTTATTATTTAGTTTCTATAAGATTCTCTTTTTTTTAATTACTATTTTGCAGTTTATGGTTTCTGTGTTGCTGTGGTCTGTTTACAAGCTGCTGTCCTCCACTATTTGAACCTGGGCCTCCTCCTCCTTGAAGATGCAATTTTTTTGGTTCAATTACTTTCCTTTTCTTGGAATATTTGTGTATTTGAAATGAAAATTGGAGTATATGTTTTGATGATTAAGCTTTTTATGTTAAAAAAATTCAAGGTATTCTTGAGTTGCATTCATGGAGTTTGAAAATTCTGCCATTGTTTTTTTTTTCTTTTGTTCTTCTTCTTTGTTTGTATTTGTCTTTAAGAGCTGAATCACAGTTGCAACTCCACTAATGTAGCTTCTCAATTTTTTTTTCTTTGTTAAAAGTTTGACAATGGAAGTTGTCTGTGTTTGGTTGCATAATTATTATTGTTACAAAGGTTACTTCCTTTATATGTAAAAAGAGCATTTATAGAATTTTATATCAAATATATTTCAAATTATGGACCAATTTGAAGATGAGAAATGCAGAGCAGCCTTCAAACTTATTTTATATTTTTTTCTTTAATTCATAAATTAGTGGTAGGTCCATATGCAATTGGCAAAGATCCAGGTTCAAATCCCCACTTTCAATACTAAAAAATAAAATAAAATAAGTGATTTATATTTTTAAGAAATGTTTTTTTTTTTTTTAATTTCCATTGATATTTCCATCTTCCATATAACAATTGGATGGTCGACTAATCACTTTCAAATTAGAAGGAATTATGTATAGTTAAAAGTAATTATATTTTGTTTTGTTACATTATGATTAACCAAATATAAATCAAGAATATTTATGTCTTAGTTTAAAATTTTGTTTCAAACAATTTTAAAAATCAACTCTCTCAAATCAATTTAGTGTAGTCATATACTATCACAAATTTCTTTTCCGGTAATATAATTTATAAAAGGAGAATTATTTTTTAGTCCCTTGGTTATGATTAAATACATCACTTCATTTTTGCTTCTTTTAAAATATATAATTACGTTGCTAATCAGGTGGTGGTCTGGTTGCTCTTCTCATTTATGTGAGGAGTAGAATGTCTCAAATTAGAGTCGTTTCAACTACAGTTTTCACTAATTTGATGAGTCAAAAGAAAAATATCTCCTGTTGTGTAGCTCGTAGTATTATCTCGGCTCATATAAGTCTCCAGTGAATTAAAAAAAAAATTACGTTTTTAACTTTCAACTCCGTTCAATTCCTCAGTCTTTTTGTCAATTTTTTTAGATTTTTTGTCAAAATTGTCAAATACAATCAAGTAGAGATTTGATGTAGCGTTTACTACCGAAAATATAATAGAATTAACAAAAAATCAAAATTGGTAAAAGAAATAATCACATATTTCAAAAAAGCAACTATAATAAAATCCCTAAACAAAATTTTCATTCTTTGGCTCAAAACATCTATTTATGCAATTATTTTTTCTTCAATTAATAAATTAGTTGAAAGAAAATAATCATAAATAATTTTAAAAAATACACCCTTTTTTTTTGTATTTAAAAAAATTTGTTTCCATCAACAATATCTTTTTTTTTTATTTTTTTCGTGAATATCCTCATCTTCTATTTAACAGTTGAATGAGAGAATAATCACTTTTAAGCTAGCAATGATTATATTTAATTAAAAATAATTAAATTGAATACCATTAATCAAATATAAATGGAGAACATTTATGTATTAACTTAAAATTTTGTTTAAACAATTTTAAGAATCAACTATCTCAACTCAATTTAGTGCAGCCGTATATGTTGGTGTTTGAAATTTATAAACATTAATCACAAATTTCCTTCCCAATAATATAATTATAAATTTATAATAATGATAAAATGAACCCTTTAAATCGGTAACGACATCGTTTGTCATTCAAAATACAGGAGACGAAAAACCTGTAACGACTCAGCAAAGTTCTCAAAAGCGCACAGTTCACTTGAAAACCTTTAGAACTCGTAAGAAACAGAGAAAGAATGGCCTCCAAACCTGGTTTAGCTCCGACCACTTATTCTCCGACTCCGCCGCTGAAATCCCGGCCTCCCATTTTTAAAGATTCCGATGTTGATTGGGTCCGTCCCGACGGCCGCGGCTTCCACCAGTGTCGACCCGCTTGTACTCTCTCTCTCTCTCTCTCTCTCTCTCTCTCTCTCAAATGGTTTTCTAATGATATTTTAGTAGAATTGATTTTGTTTTTTTGATATTTCTTTTGAGACATCGATTGCTTACTTTTGTTGTACTCTTTTCAGTACTTGATCACTCCCTGTTACTTGTTCCACTCGTTGTTTTTGTTTTTTTTTCATTGATATTTTTTGTCTATGGTCAGTTTTTCAATATGGGTATTTGCAGAATTCATTGGGGTTTTGCTTGTATATTTTTCCCTTATGTTATGTTTGCTTTATCTCTCAGTAGAGTGAACAATGAGCACATGCAATATTCTCAAGTAGTTCTGCTATAAAGTTGTGTTTTTGTTCTTCTGCTCGGGTTTATTTTGGTTTTCAATTATCTGATTATGTTCTACTTGTGTGTTTGGTTCACATAATTGGTTGATTGGATTAACGTGGGTCTTTCTGTTTTTTTTTTTTTTTTTTTTTTTTTTTTTTTTTTTTTTTTTTTTGAATGACATCGTGGAATTTTTATTTCTCCTTTTTGTTTCTGGATGTATTATTGGTAGACAACCACTTGTATTTGTAGTTGTGGTTTAGTCATTTGAATTATCTGTACATCTACAAGGAATATATTTCATTTAATAAGTCTCATGTGCATGTTTAAGTGTACAAGAGGTTTAATGCTTCCTTCAAGTTTTGATCTTGTAGTTAGCATGCGACATTTTTTTTTTTTTTTTTTTTTTTTTTTTTTTTTTTTTTTTTTTTTTGAGAAAATTGTTTAAGAATGTTGTTCACTTGTTCTTGTGCCAAAATTTTACTCCGGGATTTTGATCTGTCTTGTACTCTGCGTTATGCTTTCACCCTAATGTGTTTCTGTAGTTCCAACTCTTCACTTTGCCATAGTGTGTCCTTGTTGGACATGAATCAAACACTTAAACGTTAAAATGAACATGGATACTTTGATATAATTGTCCAAAAGTAAGGGAAAAAAAATATGAAAAACCTAAAGTTACCTGAGTTGAGTCTTAATGAATATGTATTTGATACATATATCCAAGTTCAATCAACATATGTTGTTGATTGATTGTCTGTTAAACTTTTGTTACATTACATGTCTTAGCTATTTCTCTGTTGTTTTATCTTGCTTTATTTTTTTTTTCCATAATGTGATGGCTGAGATGTTTCAAGATTATAAACAGTAGGTGTGTTTTTGTATTCCAATGATTGTGGCTGCTTGTTGGAGTTTCATTTGTTACAATACTTAACAAAGCTCCTAAATATTGAATGAAATTATATGGATCATGCATATCGCTCTTTGTTATTGCCATCTTTGTGTTCCACTTTCAAATCTAATTACTTTCTAAAGGATGCTGTATTTTGGTTGTTTCGAAGTGTTATTTGTATGAATAGCAATTGGATTGCTCCCTTGTTCGTTTATCATTTGTTCCAGGATAGTTTAAATCTATTACTAGCAGAAATCCTTCTTAGAAACTTGACCTTTTGTATTCACATATAAAAGTATGCTGCTGCTTGGAAGTTGTTTGCCTTTTGCACGTAGGATCCTCATAGATTGTCGATTATTTACTTGTTCTCCCCTTCAGTCTCCTTTTCCAATTGAGGATCCACTGTTTAGTATTTGAGTGAAAATGCCATGGATAAGAGTGAGTCTCATGTTTTGTGAACAGTTTTACGTTGTGATAGATGCTAAACCGTATTGGTTTTTCCTTTTTAAGAATGTAGGTGCATGAATACACCTTTTCTATTATCTTCTTGCTGGACACACACACACAGAGACACACAAACATGAGTGGTTGTGTGGTTTTGCTGTGATTTACTTGAAAGATCATTAAGTTTTTTTTTCACTTGCAGTTTTCAGAACTGGTGCTGTGAACGCTGCTGCAGGATCAGCTTATGCTGAGTTTGGAAATACAAAGGTTATTGTGTCTGTGTAAGTAAATGGTTTCCCTTGTGAATATCATCTTCTTCTTGATCTCTTGTGTTTTCTATCTGTAATTTCTTTTGCCAATTTATTGATAAGTTGATAATATGGACTTATATTCTAGCTACTCATTCTGGCAGTGATATGCAATAGAAACATGTTTTATATTTTACTGCTCTTTCTTGGTTCAGATTTGGGCCCAGAGAAAGTAAGAAAGCAATGATGTATAGTGACGTAGGCCGGTTGAATTGTAATGTGAGCTATACAACTTTTGCTAGCCCAATCCGTGGAGAGGTATATGAGATGAAGTCATCTAATGATGTTTTACATTTCTATTTTTGTTTTGCAAGTTATTGGTATCTAATATGCGAGGATATATATGTTTTTTTTTTTTTTTTTTTTTTTTTTTTTTTTTTGGTAGTCTAATTGCGAGGATATATATGTTTTTTTTTTTTTTTTTTTTATTAATTTTTCTGTTAGGGGATCCAACCATAAAGAATTTTCTTCAGTACTTCATAAGCTTTGGAAGGTGCAATAAATGTTGGAAACTTTCCCAGACAACTGTTAGATGTTTTTGGCTTTGGTGTTGGAATCTGGTGGGCAGTAAAGTTACAGCTTCCAAATTAACCTTTAAAAATCTTGGCCTTTTCTAAGTTCTGACAAAATTTTTTTTTTTTTTTTTTTTTTTTTTTTTTTCTGTTAGGGATCAGACCATAAAGAATTTTCTTCAGTACTTCATAAAGCTTTGGAAGGTGCAATAATGTTGGAAACTTTCCCCAAGACAACTGTAGATGTTTTTGCTTTGGTGTTGGAATCTGGTGGCAGTAAGTTACAGCTTCAAATTAACCTTTAAATCTTGGCCTTTTTAAGTTCTGAAAAAATAAAAGGGTGAAGGAAAGTTAGAAAATTTAAATTTGTCTCCAGTTGTATTCCTGCACAAAGGAATGATAGTGTAGTATGCTTACTGCTGGATATCACAATATTCTGTCTTTAAGCACCAAACTGATATTGGCACTGTTGCTTTTCTGTTTAAGTTTGATAACGTATAAGCCTTAATAGTTATTAATTTTTTATCTAGGACTTTCTTTGCAATTTTGTGCCCTGTTGCTTCACATAATTGGTAAAACGTAAGATGCTGAAAAAGTTAATTGACTTTGAACTCATCAATGGGCTCCATCCTTTCATTTGCAGGTGATATTCCTGTTGTAATATCTTGTGCAAGCCTTGCCTTGGCTGATGCAGGGATTATGATGTATGATCTTGTTGCGGGAGTTTCAGTGGTATGCATCCTGGACAGGCTTCTGTTTTTCTAACACTTCTTGTTTGTGTTGAGCATAAAGTTAACATCACATAGTTATACGCGCTGATATTCTTAGAACCTTAGCATTGTTTAAATATCTTAATAGTGTTCATCTACTTAGTCTGTTTGATTAATGTCTGATGCAAATTATTAAAACAACTTTTGACTACCTAACAGAGAACTAAAACTTTCAATAGTTCCAAACAGTTATGTTCTTATTGTTACTGACTCAATTAATTTGGTCCTACCAATTCACATTCCTCATCAGGAAAAAAGGGAGTCCCTTAGCACCTAAAATCCTCTATTGTGATTCTGATGCTTTATCTGTGCGTTTTCATCGTCTTCCACACTATGTGCAGCTCTGTATAACGCTTAATCCATCTTAGGGATCATAATTCATAGCCAAGAAGAGATTGAGTTCATGGATATAATTGTTCTTCTTGTTGCTGATGCAAGCAACTTAATACCATTCGGTTGTATCTTCACCATTTTTGCATGCATTTTTTTCATTTTCACTGTCCCTTGACTATAATAAGTGACTTCATGTAGTAAATTTGTCAACTGGATTTTAAATAGCCTTCTAGCTCTAGTGTTTCTCTGTTTGGACTTTGGAGAATACATAGTGGTGGAGCCACGAGGACCAGAGGGGTGTCAATCTCCCCAACAAGAGAAGTTCTCAATTTCATTTCTAACTGCTGGTATTTTTTTTATTGAATATGTGATTGAACAGGATGATGGAGAGTGGAAATTGAGTGGCTACATTAAATTTGTTGCACATTGGCATATTTCTTTTGCATCTAGTGTTGTCAAGATCTTTCAATCTATAGAACTCATTATATGGTCAAAACCTTTCTAGAATGGAGTGGTTCAAAGCTACAAATGCTTTTACTTTATGCCTTCTTTTTTCTCCTTTTCCATTTTTGTTTAAGATAAATTTAGCTGCTTTAATCCCTTGCACTTGGATGTTGAGTTCCTTTTGTCCAACTTGCACATGCGCTAGCCATTAACTTCTTTTGGTGCATAGTCCTGTCTTGGTACAAACCTCATCATTGATCCGATTTTGGAAGAGGAAAGCTGTCAGGATGGAAGCTTTATGATTACTTGTATGCCTTCCCGGTATGAGGTCACTCAGCTTACTGTTACAGGGGAATGGTCTGCTGCAAAGATGAATGAGGTATATCTATTAAATTGCCAGTATATTTATCATTGATATCACATTAACTTTAAGCAACATATGGTGTATGCAGCTTCTGTGATTTAGCTGTACTAATTTTTGGTTTTACAAACAGGCAATGCAGCTTTGCCTTGATGCTTGCTCGAAGCTTGCAACAATAATGAGATCGTGTTTGAAAGAGGCTGCTTCATCCTCACAAGATTAGAAAGAAACCATGAATAGCAATTTTGCCAATCTATTGTAGGTCATACCTCTTTAGCCACTAATCAATCCTTGTTTTTCACCTCCTTTTTCTTTCCCCCATTTCTGAAGACATAATTTATGGCGTTTGCAGGATTTTTCAGATTGGAATTTGCCCAAGTTTCACTTAACCATCACATTAAAATTTTCCTGGCTTTCTCCTTGCTGCTTGTGTATTTTTGCAGCCCATTTGTTCTTTAAGTTAATTATTCATGGATAAATTTTGGGTTCAGATTTCCATTCAGCATTTCTCTGTTAAATGCTTATGTAGGAATTTAGCAACTTCTTATTAGTTGAAGTACATACGCTGTAAATGATTACAGTTCGTTTAGTATTAATTTGTTTTCAGTTCAGACTTTTTTTCTTTCTTTACTATTTTGTTTACAGATTCAAAACTAGAATCTTTTGATGGTTTTATCTCACCTCGCGCGTTTTGTGCCAAATAAAAAAAAAAATTAGAGTTTTAGAAAATGAAGAGCCGAAACCAAACTTTTATATATAATAAACTTTTCATCTTAAAAATTATATTTATATATCTTAAAAATTATATGTTATATATATATATATATATATATATATATATATAAAATTAAACTTTTAATGATTATGTTTATATTTTAACAAATTTGTTTACTATTATATAAAATCTAATTTTAATGATTATTTTATATTTTAACAATTGTTACTATTATTAAATACTAATATTTATTAATTAATGGTTATCAGTTATTATTATTTGCTATGAATTAAGTCATGGCTTATTATACTATTGGTTTGAGTTGACAGATGGAGAAAAGTGGTAAATAAATATATCAGAAGGATATAGTTCTCATAGCACGTGTAGGAGAGGCCATTGGTACTTGGACCCATAAAATCCAGGCTGTGAGTGTGAAGAATTCAAAAATTGGGTGATTTGATGTAATAACTAATTTGTAATTAATGCAAGCACAGGGTCTGTCTGTTTGGATATGTAAACGAATAAAAAAAAAATAATTAAAATAATTATTTTAATTAAAAAAAATTAAAAAATAATGAACAATATACTGATATATGACACTTTTATTAAACACGTTTATGATAAGATTTAATCTCATTTAAACCTAGAATAAATAAATTTTATTTGGAGATATTATATGAAACTAAGATTAACTTTTAAATTTATAAATTTATAAATTAAGCATGAAAAAATATTTGTGAACTCATCCAAAACGAAATTTCATTTGGATGCAATAATAATTTAGTATCGGTTCACTTTTGACTTATTTTTTAACCTTCACACAAGATTTATTTAGAATAATTAATTAAACGGCAATCCAGAGAAGACATGTAGAAAAGGATTTTAAATGGCAATTTGGTTTTGGGTCTATCTTAAAAATTCCGAACGAGGACCTGTACTTAAAAATGTACATCAAAAGAGAAGAGGCCACGCACACGTAGGGCAATAGCCAGCTTTTGCTGTCAAATGATTGATAAATTCCACCGCACCACACCTCTTTCCTTCAATGCAAACTTGCTAATTAATACTTTAATTAATTAAAAAATAACTCAGATTAGCCATCACCGACAAGTGCCCTAATCCACAATCATGTAGTATATGTTACCATGCAATAAATTAGTAGGCTCTCCCATCTACTTTAATACTAATAAATAAACATTTTATCTTGTTTCACTTTAAATATTTATTTAGAATTTTGAGAATATATTAATAATTTTTTTTTAATTTTATCCATATTTGGAAGGTGTTTTTTAATAAAATTAAATGGATAGATTTTATTTTAAGAAGCGTAATTTAGACATTTCATCATATATTTTTAGAAAATCAATGTATTCCAATAATTTTTTTAATCATTATAAAAAGATCAAATGTTACTATTAAAATGGAACCAAGGGAGCATTGAGTTTTGAATTCTATGCCTTTTATATATAGAGAGAAATGCTATATAGTATTTTAAGTTCACACCTAATTTCTTCATCTAATCTTGATTTAGTTCCTCTGTGTAGGAATCTAACAACTAGTACTCCTTCCATTTCAAAATATAAGTCGTTTTTGAGTATTTTAAAAGTAATAAATGAATTTTTTCCATTTTACCTTTATTTAAATTAGACACAATAACTATCTTCACGAATTACTCTTAATATTGTGATAATTACCCTTGATTTTATTATAATTTACGAGAATTAATTACTTCCTTAATTCTCGTGCAAAAACCTTAAACATTTTATATTTTAGGGCTAAATCGTTAGAAACAATCCCAAACTTTGCTGGTTATTTTAATTGAATCCTAAGTTTAACTTTTTTCTCCTAGTACCATGAACTTCGACATTAGTCGTAATAACATCCTAATTTCTAACTTAATTATAATTTTAATAAACCCTAACTAAAATTCAAAGCTTAAAAAATGGCAAAAAAAAAAAAATCTAAACTAATATTCTATACTTATAACTAACTAAATCACATATAAAATGGAAAAAGAGATAGTATTATATATTAATTTCTATTTGGAAAGACCAATACATAGTTTAATGGATAAATAAATATAGAGACCAGATTGGAATCCCTCGTCTCTCTCTCAATGACTCCAAAAAAAAAGAAAAAAATCATTTATCATTATTAATGAAATGGAAAATCTTGGAATAGAAGGATGGTCATTGGCTGCACACACATCACTGGACGTGCACGTGTCAGTACAAGATTGCTAAGAGTATCTAACGAGTCAAATAGATTCTTTGAAAGTTAGAATTTTCTTACTTGATTGGACTAGACAAAAAATTTTGCTTCCACCGCATCCACCGACTAAGAATTCAAATGCTTGCAGTGAGCATCCTCAACTTCACTCGAGGAAGAAGTATCCAATCTCTCTTCGCAACACTTATTGATAAAAAAATAAATATGTTTTTGGTTATTGATTAAAAATAAAATACTACACATGAATAGATCTTATACAAGTACAAAGCGAGGCTTATCCAATTGTAACAAGAAAACAAAGAAAATTAAACTTCAGTGTGTGTTTGGACACACTCATATGTTGTTGTCTCTTTGTCCTCTTCAGTTATTACTCCACAAATTTTTTTAAACCAAATAAACTGTGTAAACTTCTTCCCGTCGGTTTTGTTTCTTCTTTCAGCTTATTTCTCCGCCATTGTTCCGCTTTTCTTGAAATAATATATATTCTTTGTATACACTTTACACAGCACATATATATCCGTACTCTATCTGTATGTATATAACCGTCCACCATCTTTGAAGCGATCAAGAATAACAAGAAGTAAATCTTGCCATCATGATGGTTTCAAAAACCTAAACTTTTCATTCTTCATCAATAACTAGATAGAAAATTTTCCATTTTTAGTTTCTTAATGGTTCTTTTATGTGTTTTGCTTTTCAAAAGATTTCTGGGTTTTACTTGCCTTGTCTGAACCATTAGAGAAACCAAGAAAAGAAGGAGGAATCGGGTTTCATGAAATGTGCTTGTAAGTCTCCTCTGTTTAATGCTCTTTTGACTTTCGCTAAAATTTCTAAATGAGAATTAACGGTTACGTTCCCTTTTTCCTCTAAAATTTGTAATTTAATTATTTTTTAATACTGGTAACCGTTAGCATTCATAGTTTTCCTGAGGTCTTCTTTTTTCTTCTCATTGTGAAGCAGATTCGTTTCAATAGTAAAAGACAAACTATTCTCAAAAAAAAAAAAAAAAAAAAAAAAAAAAAAAAAAAAACGTTTTCAATAGTAAAATGACAACTATTCTCAAAAAAAAAAAAAAAAAAAAAAAAAAAGTAAAAAACAAAATGATTAGTTATTTTGATTCTAAAGGGAAGATATCACAGTTTTATATTGATGTATTATGGTTGGTTTTTGAGTGTAAGTTAAGGAATCTGAATCTAAAAAAAAAAAAAAAAAAAAAAAAAAAAGTAAAAAACAAAATGATTAGTTATTTTGATTCTAAGGGAAGATATCACAGTTTTATATTGATGTATATGTTGGTTTTTGAGTGTAAGTTAAGGAATCTGAATCTAGACTTAGACTTTGGGGCTGAAGTGACATATTTATTGAATATTATATGTACGAGAAATGGCTTTTATTAATGTTTTTGCGTCAATTGGCAATGAATTTGAGGAAAGTAACATTTTTTCTTTAAAGATATATGTCCATTACTCTTTTTCATTACTCTTTTTCAGGATTAAAAGAGTAATAAAAGAAAATTGATCACGTGTTTGACTTCTGCTTTCCCCTAAAAAAGTGGGGATTTCCCTTTTGGAGCCAGCTTTCATATCCAAGTTGATGCAGATTTTTTAAATCTTTTGTTCACATGATACCTGGTTAAAGGAACTAAGTATGTTCTTTTTCCCTCTTGTGGCTTTTAGTGTATGCCTTGTCAATTTCAGTTTATATGCTGCTTTATACCTACAAATAGTTGAATTTAGGCCAAATATGTGCACACATCTTATTGCTCCTTGTGTTACAGATAAAATCCAGTAATTGAAGCCATTCTTCTATTTTTACCGGAAGACAATGGGTTATGGTAATTCAAGATCTGTAAGGTTTGCATCTTTCTAATTGTTTGATTTTTACTGTGGCTTTCAAAATATCTGTTTAATCTTGAGATTGCATACAAATGATTACTTCACATGTGCTACTTCATTTTTGTGATTCTTTTCATTGTTTTATTTAGTAAGTGGATTAATTAGTTGCTGAATCTGAGATTCCATATATACAAAAATTTCAGGTTTAGAGATGATCTTGAATTAGCCAAGCACCCAACAGTTAATGGAGATGGATTAAGTAAGTTTACATACAACATTGATGTAACACAGGTATCTGAGTCTAGTTCTAAGAAATCCGAGAAGGAGGCAACGAAGAAGAGTGTAAAGTCATTGAAATCTAAAGTACTATCAAGAGTTTTCTCTGAGGATTATGACAGAGTAAAGAAGAAGATATTAGACCCTCGAGGACCCATAATTCATAGATGGACTAAGATTTTTTTAATAGCTTGCTTAGTTTCTTTGTTTGTTGATCCTTTATTCTTTTACTTGCCAGTAGTCTCCAAGGACTCTTGCATACATATTGGAATACCCCTTGAAGTATCCCTTACAATTGTTAGAACAATAGCTGATATCTTTTACATGATTCAGATTTTCATTCGTTTTAGAACTGCTTATGTTGCGCCTTCTTCTCGTGTTTTTGGGAGAGGGGAGCTTGTTATAGATTCTAAAAAGATTGCAGAAAGGTACTTTCAAATGCATTTCTTGATCGACCTTGTTGCTGCCCTGCCTCTTCCTCAGGTATGCCAAATTAATTTTTCACCTTAATGTAGTTAGTCTCTCTATCATGGACTAAATCATATCTTACACTTTTGTAGGTTTTGATTTGGTTTGTTATCCCCAATCTTGGTGGTTCAACAATGACAAACACCAAAAATGTACTTCGCTTCATAATTATTTTTCAGTACCTTCCAAGACTTTTTCTCATCCTTCCACTTTCATCAAGAATTATTAAGGCTAATGGTGTCGTGACCGAAACAGCCTGGGCAGGAGCTGCTTATAATCTGATGCTATACATGCTAGCAAGCCATGTAAGTGCAAAGGAACTCTTCATTTTTATAAATATTTTAATGGATGGAATCCTCAACTTGTTCTATACTTTCTTCGGTAAAAAGGTTTTAGGAGCTTGTTGGTATCTTCTGGCAATTGAACGACAAGAAGCATGTTGGAGAAGTGTTTGTAATTTGGAGAAGGCGTCTTGTAGATACGAATATTTTGATTGCCATCAATTGCATGACCCAGTTAGGGAGTACTGGTTCAAATCAAGCAATGTCACAAACCTATGTAATCCAGATAATAGTTACTATCAGTTTGGAATATTTGGTGATTCTTTGACATTCGGTGTTACAATTGCCACGTTTTTTGACAAATACTTCTATTGTCTTTGGTGGGGCTTAAAGAATCTGAGGTAATGTGCTTTCTAAATCTCTCTGTCTCTGCTATTTTGTAGTGTTCCCATGTTTTGTAGGTAATTTTGCTCCATATAGGATATAGAGAAAGTTTATTGCTAGAGATATACAGGATCATTTTAAGAGTTTGGAAACTCCATATAAATTTCAGAGAAAAATTTTATGAAAAAAAGAATCTGATTCAATTTGGCTACAAATGCAATTTTTGAAGTGAACTTATCTATGTTTCTTAATTCTGTTAAACTATGGTGACTGTGTGGAAAGAAAAAAAAAAAAAATCAGATTCTTACAATTATCAGTTTAACCTCTTGTTTATATTTGTTTGTGCTTTCTTTAAAGGCAAAAAAATAAAGGGAATATTATGTTTTTAGGCAAGAGCTTAATCAACAAATAAATGGTTGAAATGAATTCATTTGCACTTAATTCTTTTATCAAATGATTCATTGCACTTATTGTTCGAGTTTAACACTCATTTTCATCCACTTGTGCAGTTCATTAGGGCAAAATCTCTCCACAAGTACTTATGTAGGTGAAATAATATTTGCCATCATTATCGCAACATTAGGCCTGGTTCTTTTTGCATTGCTCATTGGGAATATGCAGGTAAGCCTTCATATTATATCTATTGGCTTTATAGCTGCCTTTTCAGCCTGTTGAAATTGTGATGTTCTAGCTAGTTAACTTATCCCTGAAATAACAAAAGGAAAAATGCCATTATAGTTTCAACTAAACTTAATGCTTTCTTAATTTTCTTTCAAAAAGCAAGAGGTAACAGTATATTAAATATCATTATGTCTCAAAGCTGCTTCATACAATTCCTGAAAAAATAAAAATCCTTGAGAATATATATGTATTATCAAATATTCTACTTGCAGAGATACCTACAATCAACGACAGTTCGTCTAGAAGAGTGGAGAATAGGGAGAACTGACACAGAACAATGGATGCATCACAGACAACTGCCACCAGAGCTTAGACAATCGGTTAGGAAATATGATCAATACAAGTGGGTTGCCACCAGAGGAGTTGACGAAGAAGTTCTTCTCAAAGGTCTTCCGATGGATCTCCGAAGAGACATCAAGCGCCACCTTTGCCTTGATTTAGTTCGACGAGTAAGTCACTGGATCCTGCATTGTTATTTGATCATATGATTTCTCATCCTATTTTGATATTTTTTTTCATTTCCCTTTACATGGAAGAAAAAAGTTTCTCAAAGTAAAGAAAAAGAAGATCATATGTTGGATATGTAATTAATCGGCATCCTCTTTGAAATAAATAGGTCCCATTATTTGATCAAATGGATGAAAGAATGCTGGACGCTATATGTGAGAGGCTAAAACCTGCATTGTCAACTGAAGGCACATTTCTAGTGCGTGAAGGTGATCTTGTTAATGAAATGCTTTTCATAATCCGAGGCCATCTTGATTCTTACACTACTAATGGAGGTCGAACTGGATTTTTCAACTCATGCCGAATTGGTCCTGGTGATTTTTGTGGAGAGGAATTGCTAACATGGGCATTAGACCCTCGACCAAGCATCATCCTTCCATCATCTACTCGTACGGTCAAAGCCATTTCAGAAGTTGAAGCATTTGCATTGAGAGCAGAAGACTTGAAATTTGTAGCCTCACAATTTAGAAGACTACATAGCAAGCAACTAAGACAAAAGTTCAGATTCTACTCGCATCAATGGCGAACATGGGCTGCGTGTTTCATACAAGCAGCTTGGAGAAGATATAAGAAAAGAAAGGAAGCAACTGAACTTAGAGCTAGAGAAAATCCTACAGAAGCTGAGCCTGAATCTGCATATGCTGTAAGGCTAGCAGCAAGCACTAGACGGACTGTTATTAAGCATTCTGCTTCGGATTCTAATATAGTGCGATCGCTGCAGAAGCCAGCAGAACCTGATTTTTTAGTAGAGGATGATTGAATTTTCAGGATCTTTTTTTTCCAATTCATCCTTGCGTAGAAATTAGATTATTTGATGTACATTAATTTATTATTTTGGGAAAACAATGAGGACTTCTTCAAGTTCTATTGCTTCTGTTTATATGTTTATAAGCATCACAAGATTATAGTTTTAGAGGATCTTGTTAGACATTGAAGTTGAGTCTAATTTTTCTGTTTTGTACTATAATATAAATGAACAAGTATATCCTTTTATGTATTTCTTCCCTTTAACTTCTCCCATTCATTTTTTTCTGTCCTTCAATGGCTGTTTAGCTATTATTCGTCTTAGAAAAAAAAAAATCCGAGGAAAAACTCGTATGAAGAACGAAAATCTAATAAAAGTAATAATTTAGTGGGGACGAAAAATAAAATTTTAGTGAAATCAATTCAAATTAATGCAATTACATATACTAAAATATCAAAAAAATCATATCATTCCAAAAAAAATAAAAAAATAAAAAATCATAAATTAAAGAGTAAAAAACTAGTGAGGCAGGTGCCTCATTGCCTCCACTGTAAATACCTGTCCTTGTTTGAGGAAAAGAAATTACCTTGACTATAAGGAAAATTATTCTGTTGATAAACAAAAAAGAATAAATAACTATTTAGTCCTTCAAGTTTTGTTATAATTATGACTTTGTTTCTCTTATTTGGTAAATACACTAAACTATTGGATCCTTCCATCTAAAAGTGTCATTTTAGAGGTTAAATACATGTAATATTTGATCATTTGGCTCTTCCTTACTTTTGCTATTGAATTACTATTTAGTCTCTCACTTAATAGCAAAAATAACCCCCCTTTTTTTTTGTAAACCACCGATATCTGGATCTCATTATCAGGAACCGCCTAATTTGGCTCGGGGTCTAGTTACAATTAAGGTTCTTTGCTCTTCCCTGCAGGAGCTTTTAGTACGGGTGGAACCCGAAAACTCTTCCTATATGCTCAACCTGCATTCCAACTGAGTAACAATCCGTAGGTTGTAAAAATAACCCTTTAATAGAACTAAACATTATGAACTAATCAATATATTTATCAAATAAGAGAGATAAAATTGCAATTGTGCCCAACCTGAGGGATTAAAAAGTTATTTACCTATAAAAAAACCAATGGAACGGTCACTACCTGAAATTAAAATGGAATGGGCTCAGGCCCATTTCTCCTTCAATGCAATATCTTGTGAAATATTAAATCAATTTACAGGCTTCATTAGTTGGGCTTAGCTGCAAATTCATGTTCAAAGTTCAAACTTAATTAATGAATTTCTGCTATTTTTTTAAAAAAAATTTAAATTTTAGATTAAGTTGGGATTAGTTGGGGTTTTTTTTTTTTCAAAGTTAAGTAGTATATAATAATCGATAAATGAACAACAGAAAACAAAAAATTTGAAAACAAGATAGAAAAAATAAAATAGAGGGCAATGGTCAATGGTCAATGGATTTGAACTGAAATTTTGTGGTGAAAGTCAAATCCAAACCTGTAAAATCCGACATATCCAAAGTGAATGTAGGAAATATAAGAACATGAAGAACGGTGCTGAATCAAATTAAGTATGAAAAGTTTACAACTTTAACAAAAGCTATGCTTCCCATTTTAAGTATAAAAAAACATCTTTAGTGAACATATAAACTTGTAAAAGTGATTTTCATAAATCAACACAATAATAATAATAATAATAATAATAATAATAATAAGTGGGCTTAATAATTCTTGGCTAACTTTTGGAGCCCATAATTTTTGACCGTGTCTTTTGCTAAGTAGTGATTAGGGATTTTGATTCTTGTCTTTGCTTGCACTTCAACTTTGATGAAGGCAGCAATTTCCTTTCCAAGCAAATGGGATTAAAGAAAGGTACAAAGAATTTCAAGAAAATGGATTCTTGGTGTTCACAACCAAGAATTATTGGTCTTTTACTTACCTTTAACTTTGAAGGGACAAAGAGCATTAAAAGTTTAAACCAAATGGGGTTCTTGGTGTTCACAACTAAGAAAATTAGGGATTGGCTAAACTTAATTTTGGTTGAATAAACGATTTAGACATTGTTATGCTAATTTATTTTTTATTCACTTTTATCCATCGTTTAAAGTTTTTGTACATATGGTAGCTAAAAAATCAATTACACCACTTAAATTATAACATAATATTTTAATTTGATTATATTATCTTTTATCTCATCTAGTTATTTCAATATCAACAATTCTTTATAGTTATTGTGTTTTAACATAGTGATAATGCTAAAATTAAAAAAAAAAATTTGGTAATTTTCTTGAAATAACAAATAATATATAAAAGTGGACAAATAGAGTATTGTTATTTATCTTGTAATATGAAAGTCAAAATTTTAATATATTAAAAATAAAATTATGCGTAACACATGCAGTAGCTAAGAGTAAATATGATACACATGTTGCCAAACGTGATAATTTTTGGCATTTGGTTGAAAGTAAATTAAAAAAATTGGAATATTTTTTTAAAAGGAAAAAGTATTTTTTTAGTCCCTGCATTTTAACCTAATTTACTACTCTGTCCTTCTATTTTGGTAAACATATATAATATCTCTAAGGTTTGATTTCATCAAACTATATGGTCCTTCTGTTAAAAATGAGTTTTTTATCGTTAAATATCAATTAAAAAGACATCTAATATGAAAAATTTTACAAAAGCCAAGAATTTTCAAAGATCTAAAAAATCACAACTGGCAAAGCTTCAACAACTGGAATTTGGGTCCTCCACCACCAAAGTGGTAATCTTCACCTTTCTTTATTTTTTTACCTTTTCTCCAAAAGACAAAAAATAAAAAGAAAATTTTTAGCGTTACGCTTTAAGAAAATTTTCAAATCCAAGGCGTAAGCAACTGGTGTGAGGCTTTTGGGTAAGGTTTAGAGAATTTTTAATTAGCTTTTTTTTATTATTTTATTTTTCTGGGGTAATTAATATCCTTATGGGCTCTATTATAGATTCATTCAATCACAGATTTATATTGATCGTTTTATGGATTTCACTATAAATTCATGGGCTTTTCTTCATTATTATTATTTATATTTCTTGATTTATAGGAATAAAAGAGAATTGACTAATGGATTGGGAGATGGAGGTTGAGATGAAGCTTGGAATTATAAATTTGTTTTTATTTTCATCCTTGTTTTCTTTCAAAGAAAGAATTTTAGTTTGTATTTTATCTGTAAGTTTATTGTATGAGTTGAATTTATCAATAATGAGTGAAATAAAATTTAAAAAAAAAAAAAGAGTCTGAGATGATATATGTTTGAGTATGAAAGAGTTGAAATTTAAAGGTATTGGTGGTAGATTTGAAACCCAACCTTGAAAATAAATTCTGGCAGTGAGTAGGAATTGTTGCTGCAAAAGAAAGAGAAAGATGAAGATAAAGAAAAGGTGGAGGGTTAATGGGTTGGTGGGAGAGTAATATAGTCTTTATCTAATATTTAACGGTATAAATATTATTTTTTTCACGGAAAAACCCTTGAATCAAATCTGATGGATATTTTATGCTTTTATCAAAATAGAATTACGGAGCAAAAAAATTAGGACAAATCTCAGGGACTAAATAGTACTTTTTCCTATTGAAAAATTCTTCTTGACTTTGAATTATTTCATCTTCTTTTGGGACCCTAAAATTTTTGCATGAAGCACTAAACTTTGCCGGTGTGCAAGTGGCATGCTTTATGCCCCAGTTTGTATTGCCATAAATTTATACATCCATCAAATAGTCCCCTAAGAAGGACAACCATTTTCATGAAATTTCTTTAAAAAAAAACTAATAAAACAAATCAAAATATACAAAAAAAAAAAAAAAAAAAAATTGCCGGTGTGGCAAGTGCAATGGGCTTTATGCCCAGTTTGTATTGCCGATAAATTATACATCATCAAATAGTCCTAAGAGGACAACCATTTTCATGGAATTTCTTTAAAAAAAACTAATAAAACAAATCAAATATACAAAAAAAAAAAAAAAAACATAAAAAAAAAAAAAAAAAAAAACATTCATTTGAAACAAATACAAGTATAAAAGAACGATATTAATAACTACAAAAATAAAGTGTTTGATGACTGTCCAAACTAGGAATAAGGAAACTTGAAAAAAAAAAATTCAAATCCCAACATCAAAATTCTTATAGAGGATTGGAAATTTTTAAAGAAAAAAGAATGATCAGAACTTGAATTCTCATCTCATGTTAAAGGAAAATAAAAAAAAAAATCAATTATTATTAAATAAATATTGAAAGACTTCAAAACTCTAAAACTTTCCTTCATCTCAATAATTATGATCTCATTTTAGGATTTTTTTTTTTTTTTTTAGACTTTCTAATAGACCTCCCATGAGTTATTGAACATAACTTTCAAGCAAAAGAACAAAGAAAACAAAAGACATAAATAGGAAAATGAAAAAAGGTGGAATCTTCTTCTTCCATGTTATGGGAATGGACAAAGAAAAGCAATAATAAGATATATAGGAGAGGAGAGGGAGTTAAATGAGTTTGGTCCTGTAAGACAGACAAAATTGAGAATATGAAACATAGATTTACCTCTAAAAGAGGGACAAAATCAGTGAAAGTGATACCCAATTGGGTCCCAATAACATAGTCAGAGTCCTACACATTCTTTTACAAACTCACCCTCCTCCTTTTAAAGGGACATTTTATCACACCATAAATCATCCATTCCTTTTGGGTGTGGGCTTAGTCATTAGTAATGGACCCACTTTGACTATTGGCCTGGTTTAGTTAGTTCTTAAGTGGGTTTAGATAAATAATTATGAATTATAAATAATAATAATGCAAATAAGAAAACAAGCATGGTTTCACATCAAAGATAATGTTTTTAGATAATACTTTCGTTGAATTTCCATTTAGAACTTTCGATTTTTTTTTTTTTTGTAAAATTAAATATTGTGATAATTTTTAGCTGTTTTAATAGCATCGTTAGCTATTTGAATAACTTTCATAGAAAATAAAAATTAAACGCAATATGAATTAATTTTTTATAAAATGCTACATCATAAAAAATAATATTTAATATTTTAATAAGTTAAAACGTTAAAAACTATTTAAAATGCGGCAGCAATCAATTTCAATAAAAACAAAGTAGAAAACAATGACGTAAAGAGAGTACTCATGATTTTACCTTCTGGGTCAGTTTGGTTTTCCTTAATAGTAATTAGCATTAATTAAAACTAGATAAGACAAGTGGCTTTAAG
This sequence comes from Jatropha curcas, assembly GCF_014843425.1. Next base: position 1,325,774 of record NW_023590681.1, read on the forward strand.
GCTAATAAAGCCACTGTCGTTGGAACAAATCTCTCTCTTCTCACCGCAATTATGTGATTGACCATTGACAATTTACTTGCCCAACAAAAGAGGGAATAAAGGATTTCAAAAAATAAAGAGTTGGTTGATGACCTAATCAGTAATCACACTCTTAATAAGGGAAAAAAGTTGGTAAATCCTGCTAATAATCCAAGATTAGAAGAAGACTTTTGTTGATTCACCTGTGAAAAATGCCTCCTTAATTTCAAATTTTCATTTTAGTACAAAATTGTATTATGATTATGTTGGTAATTAGTTCAAACCCTTGTATGTACTTTGAGAAATGGATACTTCTCACCCCACGTGATTACACATGCTAAATAATTTTTGGATTTTATAGATTCTTTTTCATAGTTAGAGTATCTTTAGATCAATTTTACACACATAAAGATTAGGTTTTCTCTCTTTACATGTGATTTTAAAGACCAATTTTATTATAATAGTATGATAAATTCAAAATTATTTTAATATTCCCTAACGTCGAAAGTCTTAATCGTTAAGAAAATCCTATTATTACTTATAGAATCAATTTCAATTGAATGAATTTTAATGTTAGTTTCACCAGAAATTTATTGCTAAATTTATTAAGGTTTATGATTAATATAAAGTTTTGAAATTTTAATAATCATTAAAACTTTCTCTTATAGTTAAATCGTTATCTTTCGTGCTAGTTCCAGGATTTCACGTGCCCCATTCTACTTAGATCATAGTGTAAGCTAATGATGCTTTCAGCTACTAGACTCTCGTCATCTAGAGTGCAGCACTCCACCGCTTTGCCTAGCAGCACCACACTTTTATTGCTCTCCAACAATCTATCTTATTGAGAGTATGTTAAACTCTAGTGTTATGCATGTAATTATATATCACTAAAAAAGAAATAGTATCATATGGCAAAAATAAAATTACGTATACAAGCACATAAAATGTGTCTTGGAGTTTAAAAGATAAAAGTAAGCAAGTCATCCTCCAATAAAGAATGACAAGCTACCAATCCCATAATTTGTTCTATTTCTTTGTCAAAACGACAAAACAAAGCCCACCTCGCTCAAGTGGCGAAAATCCATAAAGATTTTTGTACTCATCAATAGATGAGCTTCATGGGATTCTGACTCAATTATATATACATATAGACATGCTACCATTAATGGTTATATATGGATTCCACACATGATGACTTATGGACCAACAATGCCTTATAGGACTACACTTTACATGCTTTGATAAATAAGTGATGAACCGATGATGAATGATCATAATATATATTAATTATTATATATGCACCACCCCGATATAATATAAAAAAATTATATATGCACATAAAAAAATCTCTAGAAAGCAATTAGAGTCAAAGAGGCAATCAAGTTAGCTGGGGGCGTGCTCATCATGCAAAAGGGGATAATTGCAATTAATGACTACTTGTACCAAGTCAGATTGATGTGTTCGTTATTCCAACCATTATGACATGATTTGATTCTGCAACTACTATATATATGTTGAAATATTTCCACAAATTTTCTGTAATTTTATTCTAAAAAACTTATCGATGGATTCAAATAATACTACAGATTACATAATAAAAAAGTAATCATTATTTTTTTTATTTATCAAAACTTATCAATAGACTCAAATAATACTACAGATTACATAATAAAACTTATCAATAGACTCAAATAATACTACAGATTACATAATAAAAAAGTAATCATTATTTTTTTTATTTATCAAAACTTATCAATAGACTCAAATAATACTACAGATTACATAATAAAAAAGTAATTATCATTCCCTTTATTTATCAAATTGATGAAATTTTTATAATAGAAATGAATCCACGGAAACCTTTTCCTCTTCATGCTATCATTAAAAAGAGGATTTGGATGTTGACACGTTGGAGGTCTTCCCTGACATGTTGCTCATCTTTTGCTCAAGGTTGATAGTGTAATTAAAGGTTTCTTGACCAAGGACTTTACCTATATGATTTTTCTTTGGGTTTATTCTATCCTTTTCGGAAAAAAAAAAAAAAAGAAAACATTTATACTGTGTTCCACGATAATTTTTTAAATAGTTTTGAGCGTTTTAATCAATCAATATTGTAACGCCCTATTTTTTTGTGTCTGAAATAGTAAGTTATCGGTCTGTAAATAGTGCCATCGGTCTGAAAATTAGTATTATTTTAGTCCGGAAAAATTACTATGTATGTTTAATATCTTAGTCCGGAAAAATTACTATGTATGGTTCTAATATTTTCTTTACTATTTTTTCGGGAAGGTAATGTATAGCCATTACATTAAGAAATTATGCGCATGCTATCTATTATTAGCATTTTAGAGATTTTATTGATTCTTTGAAACTATCAGATTGAAGCCCTGTCACATTATTTTGAACCGTGCAGTATTTGGAGAGAAGAATAATTCACTAATCGATTGATTATGCACATTATTTTAATTTACTAAGACC